>OY757017.1:155047432-155082432 GCA_963580285.1 Lucinisca nassula
GCTCACTGCTTTCAACAGCTCAAACTTAGGTACAGCACTATCAAACTGTATTTATGTGGCATTAGGTATGGTTACATAATTCAAGGGGTGACATCTCCTTTTGAAGACAAGGCACTGCACAGGCTACATGCAGCGTTGACAGGTATTAAAAGAATTCAAGGTCTAAATCGGAATCCCAAAATGCCTATTACGAGGGATATCCTATCGAAATTATGCACAAGCTTAGACAAGGGTTATTTTGACTTATACACAAACATTCTCATGAAAGCTGCCATTCTGTTAGCGTATTTTGGTTTTCTACGCTGCGGCGAATTTACTATCTCAAGTACTTTTGCCCATGATGTACACTTGACTTCTGGTGACATCATGTTCTATGAAGATCATTTAACTGTCCTACTAAAACAATCAAAAACAGACCCTTTTCGTAAAGGTATCTCTATAATGATATATAAAACTGGTTCACGGCTATGTGCTTATGAAGCCATAGTTAAATATAAACAAATAAGGAGTAATTATTTCCCTCACTTCTCGGGCCTAAATGGGCCTTTTTTCATTACAACTTTAGGTAAGCCTATGACTAGAGTATTCTTTATTGAAAAACTTAAACTGCTAATACACAGTATAGGTCTGGATAGCTCTAAATTTTCAGGGCACAGTTTGAGGCGTGGTGCTGCTTCTTCCTGTGCTCTTCATCGAATTGAGGACCATCTCATACAGAAGCTAGGTAGGTGGAATTCGAATTGTTACCAAGGATATATTGACACCCCAAAATCTATCATCAAAGACACTCAGATTGCCATGTCTCAGCCATACAAAGGCACTGAGAATACACTTCTCCATTGATCCAACCTGGAAAGGGTGCTAATACACATCTGCAATTGACCTGATTCCTGAGACATTACTACCATATGTACATATTTATGATCAGCTCTGGTGAAGTACAGGTCAGTAATTTGACTGCTTTGGCTATTCATTGGCCATCAATCACTGTAGTGCCAAACCATTTCTGACTTTTCCCACGGTCAAAAATCCTGAAGCCTTTGGATGTGAAATCAGTGTATTGTTATCTGAGCCTGTCATCTGAAACTCATGCTACAATTAACTGAATCAATAAACTAGCATTTCTAAGGCAGAGCTGTTTTTACATATGAAATATGTGATTTATTTGACTGAGCATTATAAGCTATTTCAGATCAGGAATTTGAATAATATATAAGTAGCTGAAAAAAAAAAAAAAATATATATTATATATATGTATATATAAATATATATATGTACGTATATATATATACATAAAATATATATATATATATATATATATATATATATATATATATATATATATATATATATATATATATATATATATATATATATATATATATATGTATGTATGTATGTGTGTGTATATGTGTGTAATATACAATATAAATAAATAAATCACTGATTTACAGATTTTCAAGGAGACATTGAATAACCTCATGTACATATGTATGTTTGTCATTAACAATGCATCTCGTTTCAAGCATTGGCCTGCATAAGACATTGCCATTGATAGTAAAATATGGATCTTAGTTGTTGTTGCAGCAATTAAGCCAGACCAAAGGCTACCTATAGCACTGCACAGTTATAACCTTTGATACGAGGTGTTGAATAGTTTGTTGATATTGTCCTAAAAGCTTCTTATATGGGGCTACGAATTTTGTTGTAGAAGTTCCTAACATTAGGCTATGACTGTCATTCTAATAGCTTCTAACATGGGGCTAGGGGGCTACCAATTTTGTTGTATTAGGGCTACAAATTTTATTGTAATAGCTCCTAACATGGGGCTACCAATTTTATTGTAATAGCTTCTAACATGGGGCTACCAATTTTGTTGTATTAGCTTCTAACATGGGGCTACCAATTTTATTGTAATAGCTCCTAACATGGGGTTACCAATTTATTGTAATAGCCTCTAACATGGGGCTACCAGTTTTGTTGTAATAGCTTCTAACATGGGGCTAACAATTTTATTGTAATAGTTCCTAACATGGGGCTAACAATTTTGTTGTAATAGCCTCTAACATGGGGCTACCAGTTTTGTTGTAATAGCGTCTAACATGGGGCTACCAATTTTATTGTAATAGCTCCTAATATGGGATTACCAATTTTATTGTAACAGCTTCTAACATGGGGCTACCAATTTTATTGTAATAGTTCCTAACATGGGGCTAACAATTTTGTTGTAATAGCCTCTAACATGGGGCTAGGAATGTCTCAGAAAGTTCCTGACATGGGACAAAAAAAAAAAAAAAAAAAAAAAAAAAAGCTCTGATATGGGCTTCTAATGTTGTGATAGCTTCTAACATGGGGCTACCAAATTTGTTGTAATAGCCTCTAACATGGGGCTAGGAATATCCCAGAAAAATCCTAATGGGACAAAAAAAAAAAAAAAAAATAGCTCTGATATGGGGTACGAATGTTCTAATAGCTTCTAACATGGGGCTACAAATTTCGCTTGTAACACAGGGCTACAAAAGTTTACCGTAATGGAGCTACAAAGTTTGTTGTAATAGCTTCTAACATTGGCCACAAAACGTGTTGTGTTGTAATAGCCTCTAACATGGGGCTAGAAATGTCTCAGAACGTTCCCGACATGGGAAAAAAAAAAAAAAATAATAATAATAAAAAAAAAGTAAGCACAAAATAAACAGCAATTTTTTTTACTGGATGACTTCCTTACAATTGATATGCCAAATGCTAATGGTGATTTAACTTTTTCTTCTATGATGTGCATATTCAACAGCTTGCGTATCCCCTTAAGTGTTACAAAGCTTGAAGGCCCTTGTACGTGTTTGGAATATTTAGGTGTTATTCTTGATTCAGATAAAATGCAGTGTAGGCTTCCCCGAGATAAAGTGGAAAGGATTATGTGCTTCATCAAGGAACTTCTATCCAAAAGGTCATGCACAAAAAGGGAATTGTTACAATTGTTAGGTCACATGAACTTTGCCTCACGTGTCATACACCCAGGCAGGGCTTTTGTTTCCTATCTTCTATCACTTGCAACATCTGTCTCGGAATTGTACCATTATGTTCATTTGAGTTATGAGTGTAGACAAGACCTTCATATGTGGATAGAGTTCCTTACAAATTGGAATGGAGTGTCTTTATTCTATGAAAGAGAATTCACTTCTTCCTTCGATTTCCAGCTATACACAGATGCCGCCTCATCAGCAGGATTTTCAGTAGTGTATAAAACACACTGGATCAGTGAGAAATGGCCATCAGAAATGCCAACAATACCAGATAATTTAGCCTCCATGGCCTTCATGGAATTGTATCCTATTGTTGTGGCGGCGTATGTGTTCGGGAAAGAGTGGGAGTCAAAGAAAATAATGTTCATGTGTGATAATCAAAGCGTAATCTCCATACTTCGTAAAGGAAGGTCTAAATGTCCACACATCATGAAACTAATGAGAACATTAACATGGCTAGCATTAAATAACAATTTCCATTTTTCTTCAAATTACATTGAAAGCAAGAAAAATGTGTCAGCTGATCTTCTTTCGCGACTTCAGGTGGAGAGATTCATGGAACTACGACCAGATGCGGACCTGCTACCTACCAAGTGCCCGACCCCAGACAAGCTACTGTGGAATTACAAGGCACTGTGAACAAGCTGCTCATAAACTCTGTTAGTTCTTCAACCAGAGCAGCATATAACACTGGGATTAGGACATTCATACAATTTCTATTATTACAAGGACTGGCATTTGATTGTTCTAAATTACCAGTTACTACAGAGGAAAATTTAGTAGACTTTGTAGCTCACTGCTTTCAACAGCTCAAACTTAGGTACAGCACTATCAAACTGTATTTATGTGGCATTAGGTATGGTTACATAATTCAAGGGGTGACATCTCCTTTTGAAGACAAGGCACTGCACAGGCTACATGCAGCGTTGACAGGTATTAAAAGAATTCAAGGTCTAAATCGGAATCCCAAAATGCCTATTACGAGGGATATCCTATCGAAATTATGCACAAGCTTAGACAAGGGTTATTTTGACTTATACACAAACATTCTCATGAAAGCTGCCATTCTGTTAGCGTATTTTGGTTTTCTACGCTGCGGCGAATTTACTATCTCAAGTACTTTTGCCCATGATGTACACTTGACTTCTGGTGACATCATGTTCTATGAAGATCATTTAACTGTCCTACTAAAACAATCAAAAACAGACCCTTTTCGTAAAGGTATCTCTATAATGATATATAAAACTGGTTCACGGCTATGTGCTTATGAAGCCATAGTTAAATATAAACAAATAAGGAGTAATTATTTCCCTCACTTCTCGGGCCTAAATGGGCCTTTTTTCATTACAACTTTAGGTAAGCCTATGACTAGAGTATTCTTTATTGAAAAACTTAAACTGCTAATACACAGTATAGGTCTGGATAGCTCTAAATTTTCAGGGCACAGTTTGAGGCGTGGTGCTGCTTCTTCCTGTGCTCTTCATCGAATTGAGGACCATCTCATACAGAAGCTAGGTAGGTGGAATTCGAATTGTTACCAAGGATATATTGACACCCCAAAATCTATCATCAAAGACACTCAGATTGCCATGTCTCAGCCATACAAAGGCACTGAGAATACACTTCTCCATTGATCCAACCTGGAAAGGGTGCTAATACACATCTGCAATTGACCTGATTCCTGAGACATTACTACCATATGTACATATTTATGATCAGCTCTGGTGAAGTACAGGTCAGTAATTTGACTGCTTTGGCTATTCATTGGCCATCAATCACTGTAGTGCCAAACCATTTCTGACTTTTCCCACGGTCAAAAATCCTGAAGCCTTTGGATGTGAAATCAGTGTATTGTTATCTGAGCCTGTCATCTGAAACTCATGCTACAATTAACTGAATCAATAAACTAGCATTTCTAAGGCAGAGCTGTTTTTACATATGAAATATGTGATTTATTTGACTGAGCATTATAAGCTATTTCAGATCAGGAATTTGAATAATATATAAGTAGCTGAAAAAAAAAAAAAAAATATATATTATATATATGTATATATAAATATATATATGTACGTATATATATATACATAAAAAATATATATATATATATATATATATATATATATATATATATATATATATATATATATATATATATATATGTATGTATGTATGTGTGTGTATATGTGTGTAATATACAATATAAATAAATAAATCACTGATTTACAGATTTTCAAGGAGACATTGAATAACCTCATGTACATATGTATGTTTGTCATTAACAATGCATCTCGTTTCAAGCATTGGCCTGCATAAGACATTGCCATTGATAGTAAAATATGGATCTTAGTTGTTGTTGCAGCAATTAAGCCAGACCAAAGGCTACCTATAGCACTGCACAGTTATAACCTTTGATACGAGGTGTTGAATAGTTTGTTGATATTGTCCTAAAAGCTTCTTATATGGGGCTACGAATTTTGTTGTAGAAGTTCCTAACATTAGGCTATGACTGTCATTCTAATAGCTTCTAACATGGGGCTAGGGGGCTACCAATTTTGTTGTATTAGGGCTACAAATTTTATTGTAATAGCTCCTAACATGGGGCTACCAATTTTATTGTAATAGCTTCTAACATGGGGCTACCAATTTTGTTGTATTAGCTTCTAACATGGGGCTACCAATTTTATTGTAATAGCTCCTAACATGGGGTTACCAATTTATTGTAATAGCCTCTAACATGGGGCTACCAGTTTTGTTGTAATAGCTTCTAACATGGGGCTAACAATTTTATTGTAATAGTTCCTAACATGGGGCTAACAATTTTGTTGTAATAGCCTCTAACATGGGGCTACCAGTTTTGTTGTAATAGCGTCTAACATGGGGCTACCAATTTTATTGTAATAGCTCCTAATATGGGATTACCAATTTTATTGTAACAGCTTCTAACATGGGGCTACCAATTTTATTGTAATAGTTCCTAACATGGGGCTAACAATTTTGTTGTAATAGCCTCTAACATGGGGCTAGGAATGTCTCAGAAAGTTCCTGACATGGGACAAAAAAAAAAAAAAAAAAGCTCTGATATGGGCTTCTAATGTTGTGATAGCTTCTAACATGGGGCTACCAAATTTGTTGTAATAGCCTCTAACATGGGGCTAGGAATATCCCAGAAAAATCCTAATGGGACAAAAAAAAAAAAAAAAAATAGCTCTGATATGGGGTACGAATGTTCTAATAGCTTCTAACATGGGGCTACAAATTTCGCTTGTAACACAGGGCTACAAAAGTTTACCGTAATGGAGCTACAAAGTTTGTTGTAATAGCTTCTAACATTGGCCACAAAACGTGTTGTGTTGTAATAGCCTCTAACATGGGGCTAGAAATGTCTCAGAACGTTCCCGACATGGGAAAAAAAAAAAAATAATAATAATAATAAAAAAAAAGTAAGCACAAAATAAACAGCAATTTTTTTTTTTTTTTTTTTTTTTTTATACAATAATCACAAACAGAAGCAAACTAAACGTCCAAAGGCTAAAGTAACACTAGGGAGCACACCATTCTAACTCATGAATATTAACATGAAGCTAGTTAATATTTATATGTCGCAAGGTTTAGAAATATTTATAGCTAATATGCCTGATTTGGTTATTCTATTCTGAATATTAGCACATTAGTACAACCTTCCCTTTCCCACCTAGCAAACAGCTGATATCTTTCATTCAGTAACTCCAGATAACCTTGGTTATACCAATCAGTCTGGAAGCTGTACATCTGTCAAGACCTATTGTTCCATACTGCAGAACTACCCTCAGATGCCATGACTAATAGTTTATAGCTTTTTAACCATACTCAGGCTAATTACCATCACATCACTAATTTGTGTTCAACAAACAAGGTCAGCTGTGACAGATTTATTAGGCTACAGGTGTAAGGTAAGAATAAATAAATAAATAAATTATAATAATAGTAATAATAATAATGAATGAAAAAAAAAAAAAAAAAAAAATATATATTATAATAGTAATGATAATGAAAAAAACAAAAAAAAAAACACAAAAAACAAGGGATTTTCATTATGATAGTGGTGGTAACTAGAACAGTTTATGCTATTTGGGGCTATCTCCTGACCAAGTCATCCGATATGGCCAAATTCCACAAATAATTATCCATTATTTGTTCCTTTCCCCCAAATATCATAATTCTTTTTGTAATACACGAGTTATTTGATTTGTGATTCTCCCATTTGCTGGCTCCCGGCACTTGTGAGAGGCTTAAGGGACTGGCTGGACTTCAACAATTACCTCTGCATACTGACCAGTCTCTTAAGTTGTTCCTTGTGGCTGGGGCCTGCACATTGGGAGATATGGTCATGGGACTGGCCCCTGATAGCCAAAATATGTTTTATATGCTTAGATTTAGTTTATCATAGTTTAGCTAGTGACGTGTTTCATAGGAATAAAATTCAAACAGTTCAGATCTGTCTTTCTTTTCCATTAAATGAACATTTATGGTAGCATAAATGGCAGTTAATGGGAAATTATTCTGTTGATGATGGGTGAAGTATCTCTTCTAATAGAGCATACACATCCTGCAGAGAACAATAGATGACCTTAAAGGAACCTGAGCTTCAGGTAAGGGTCAGGTGAATGTCTGGGGTAACAAAAGTCATTAACCTTTGAAAAAGAATCCCAGACTATAGATGTTCCAGCCTCAGTTCATTGTTGTCTTAGCATCAACTAAGTTTATCCTGCCACCTCCCCACCACCACCATTATCATAATGGACACAGGAGCACAGTCCTAGACAATACTGCACCTAAACATTATATTTCTCAAGACCAAATTCCACAAATAATTATCCATTATTTGTTCCTTTCCCCCAAATATCATAATTCTTTTTGTAATACACGAGTTATTTGATTTGTGATTCTCCCATTTGCTGGCTCCCGGCACTTGTGAGAGGCTTAAGGGACTGGCTGGACTTCAACAATTACATCTGCATACTGACCAGTCTCTTAAGTTGTTCCTTGTGGCTGGGGCCTGCACATTGGGAGATATGGTCATGGGACTGGCCCCTGATAGCCAAAATATGTTTTATATGCTTAGATTTAGTTTATCATAGTTTAGCTAGTGACGTGTTTCATAGGAATAAAATTCAAACAGTTCAGATCTGTCTTTCTTTTCCATTAAATGTTCATTTTTGTAGGTGCGGTCATGGTAAAATGTTAAATAAACATGCATTTGAATCGGCATGTTTTCATAATACATGCATTAAAGTCCTTTAAGGTTAGGATTGTTTATCAGTCGATCCAGTTATAAAGCACAGGAGCGTTTCAATGCTAAAAGCCATGCTGTTATCACTGACTTGGCGGAAATCCAGGTTACGTTTATTAGCATTTTTTTGCACCAAATGGAATCTTCCTCCATATGTATATATAGCAGGAGTCCATTTCAAATTTAGCGGTGTCAGGTTGTGTTTTCATCAAAATTTATTTGGAAAATGACTGAACTTTTAGCAAACTTTAAGCAAACAGTTGATGCCCTGATCAGACGCCGCGTTCTGTGGCGCCTGACCTCGACCTGTACTGTTTGCCAAGGTACCTCAGAAGCAAATTCTTTCATCTAAGAGTTTACCCTTATTACCATGGCAGACAACAATACTTTTGCAGGCGTTGCCTCCCATGAAGGTTATCCATTCCCCTTTAATAGATTACTTGGCTGACCGATTGTGGTATATTTCTTAAAATCCATATTAAAGACATTTGTTAATACAGTCATGTATTTCATTGAAAACGTATCGCAATGCAATACACATTACGACAACTCACCTGTGCGACATAGTGCATTTTTCACATCTCCAAAATGGCTATTTTTTGCTTTAACTGTTTAAAACATAGGTTGAGGGTGCTCGTTGGAACCGCCCCATTGAGGCGGTTCTAACGAGTACCCACAACCTATGTCTTGGAGCAGAAATAAGGAGAATAATGTATACCCCCGTAAACCCCAGTTTTCTCTGTATAAAATGAGGTTTAGGGGGGTCTACATTTCACGGACTTGTACACGTGATGAAATTAAATGGTTAACTAAAATTCTCTTAGCCCGAGAGTCACCTTGGGAGTCACCAAGGGGGTCACTTGGCGGCTTTACAAGGCCTGCCAAAGATCAGTCTTTGAATCGACTGCCTATTCGAAATTCGCAAAATTGCAGTATGTTTCCTCTGGCTTTCTTTGCCGGATCATTACAGGGTCACTGATGAGGCTTTATTAGCCGAAACTACGTAGTATGACCCATCTTCTTTCTTATGAATGTTTTCTTTGCTCTTAAAGAAACTCATTTTAGATTTTTATTTGCCTTCACTGCAGCTGGTGTTGTGCCGTGTGGCGGCCGTAAAACGTCTCCCCGTACATCAACCATAGTGCAGTTTATATTTTGGAAGAGTCTATTTGCAGTCAACTGCAAATAGCCAAAAAACGTTAAAATGGCTATTTGCAGTCAACTGCAAATAGCCAGAAAACGTTAAAATGGCTATTTGCAGTCAACTGCAGATAGCCAAAAAACGTTAAAATGGCTATTTGCAGTCAACTGCAGATAGCCAAAAAACGTTAAAATGGCTATTTGCAGTCAACTGCAAATAGCCAAAAAAACGTTAAAATGGCTATTTGCAGTCATTTTATATTCCTGCCATTTACACGTGCGCCCATCGAAATTCAGATCAGTCTGTCCATCCGCGCTGTCTATGCATAGTCTTCGTTGTGTGCTCTTCGCATCAGGTTAACAAGTCCATGAACTTATGGCTCCTCTAAAACCCACTTTATACAGAGAAAAGCGGGGTTTAAGGGGTAATTATTACCATTCCTATTTTGGTGCAAACAAATAGATTGTGGGCACACGTTAGAACCGCCTCATTGAGTCTGTTCTAACGAGCACATTCACCCTATGTTTAGACTAGAAATAAGGAAAATATACATCATCTTCATTCAAATAAGAGGGCCATGATGGCCCTGGATCGCTCAGCTGATCCTTATGGCAGGTAATATAAGGTGGAGTGGACGGTTTGAACAATCTTTGGCTAACAGTGGCCCAAGGAACATTTCTGTGATTTTTTTTTTCAAAATCAATCTAGCTATTTAGGAACGTAAGTCATTTTAAGGGTTATATATTTTTGTCTGAATTGGAAAATTGTCAGAGTGGCACTCATGGAACATTCCTTCAAAATTGTTTTCTTTTTTGAGGAAGAAGTCAGCGCTGACTTGTATGTCACTATCTGGGCACCTGTCAGGACCTAGTGCACCAGACGGAAACGAACGGGCTCATTCTAAATAACTAACAATAACTCATGGTGACAGGTGGGTGGGGGTGTGGGGGTGGTATCCATCCATTTGACAATACAGAGCTGACTTGTATGTCATTATCTGGGCACCTTGTGGACATTGAGGGTCAGTTCCTAGTGCACCAGACGGAGATGAACAGGCTCAGTCTAACTAACAATGCCTCATGGTGAAGGTGAAATGGGGTGGGGTGGATCCCTTTGTCGATACAGAGCTGACTTTGTATGTCACTATCTGGGTATCTTGTGGACACATTGAGGGTCAGGTCCTAGTAACAGGCTCAGTCTAACAAACAATGACTCTTGGTGTGTATGTGTGTGTGTGTGTGGGGGGGGTCACTTTGACAATACAGAGCTGACTTGTATGTCACTATCAGGGCACCTTGTAGACATTGAGGATCAGGGCCTAGTGCACCAGACGGAGATGAACGGGCTCAGTCTAACTAACAATGACCCATGGTGTCTGTGTAGGCGGGGGGAGGGGGGGGGGCGATCCCTTTGACAATACAGAGCTGACTTGTATGTCACTATCTGGGCAACTTGTGACATTGAGGGTCAGGTCATACTGCACCAGACAGAGATGAACGGGCTCAGTCTTACTAACAATGGCGTATGGTGTGTGTGTGTGTGGCGGGTGGGGGTGGGGTGGAACCCTTTGACGATAAAGAGCTCGCCTGTATGTCACTATCTGGGTACCTTGTGGACATTGAGGGTCAGATCCTAGTGCACCAGACGGTGATGAACAGACTCAGACTAACTAACAATGTTGACAAGGGATGGCCCTTTGTTAAAGGTACCACTCTATTCATAAAATACCCCTCCTGACCAAGGTATTACAATTCTGAGCAAGTTTGATGATGATTGGACCAAAAACTGTGGCCTCTAGAGTGCTAACAATGTTTTTTCTATGATTTTACCTACTGTTTGACCCCACATAACCATATTCGAAATTGACCTAGATATTGTCAAGATGATCATTCTGAGCAAGGTTGATGATCGGTTGGTTGATTTGTGGTTTAACGTCCCCGTCAACACTGTAAAGGTCATTTTGGAGACGTTGCTTCCAATTTTGTGGGACTTTTATCCGACAATGAGATGAAATGACATCTCAAGCCCTGTCGCCCAATGAAACCAATAGGGTTTATTAGCATGGACGGTCCGCCTCGCACCGCGGTTACTGGACAGGCTTAGATCCTCTAAGCGGTTTACCAGTACTAGTGTGCGGGACGGATTCAGCTCTGCGTTGAAGCATCATGCAGCCCATATATTTCTTCAAGCCCCTATGGGATGGGGCCAACGAGGTTGATGATGATTAGAATAAAATTGCGGCCTCTAGAGTGTTAGCAAAGTTTTTCTATGATTTGACCTACTGACCTACTTTTGACCCAGATGACCCATATTCGAACTTGACCTAGATATTATTATGATGATCATTCTGGGCAAGTCGAATGATAATTGGACCAAAACTATGGCCTCTAGAGTGTTAACAAGTTTTTTTTCTATGCTTTGATCTACTGACCTACTTTTTGACCCAACAGGACCCATATTCGAACCTAACCTAGATATTGTTATGATGATCATTCTGAGCAAGTTGATGATGACTGGACCAAAACTGTGGCCTCTACAGTGTTAACAAGATTTTTTCTACGATTTTACCTACTGACCTACTTTTTGTCCCGACATGACCCATATTCAAACCCTACCGAGATAGTGTCATGATAATCATTCTGATCATGATTGGACTAAACCTGTGGTCTCTAGAGTGTTAACAAGAAAAGTTTATGGACGACGGACGACGCACGACGACGCCGGGACATCTCACAGTCACCAAAAATCACCATGACCTTCGGTCAGTTCGGTCAGGTGAGCTAAAATCTATGCTCTCGGCCTTATGGTTTCCGAGAAGAAGATGTCTGAACTTTTTCCAGTATAAGTCAATAGGAGCTAATGAGCCCTGGGGCGTTGCCAGTTTTGTCCCAAAGGGCATGTTTGGCAGGATTTATGTAGGCGACCATTTTATGTTGCTATATACTAAATATCTAAGGTCTGAACGTCATGGTTTCAGAGAAGAAGATTTTGAAGCTTTTTTCATTTATAAGTTTATTGGAGTTAAGGGGCCACAGGATTTGGCCAATTTGGATCCTAGGGTCACTGGCAACACTTTATCATTTCGCTATCGTACAAGCCCCTGCAGTAGCAGAATATATTTTCTTTCAGTGTGATTTGTTTCTTTTTCTTCCAGTTTGTATTGATACATTATTTTTCTTACTTCTAGTCAAAACATATATTGTGGGTCCTTATTAGAGTCCTTATTATAATGACACAACGAGTGAATATTACCCCTACAAATTAAAACAAAGGCTTTAAATTCTCAGTGAAAATTGATATCACTCAGTATTTGCAACCCATACATTATTTAAAAAAAAATATTTTTCTGCATTCTATTCACAAATTTATAACAAACACTGCAGATCCTGATCAGATGACTTCCTGATCCGAATCGACATTGTTTGCAAAGGAAGCGTCTGTCTTAAAAAGCATTATAAGTGTTAAATACATGTGTACCACAACAATTACAATTATTTTAGCCACGCCCATTGCAGAATATCAAAGAATGACATTACTCCATTTATTGTATTTATTCAGTTTACTTCTTCGCACTGTAGATCCTGATCAGATGGCTTCCTGATCTGCATATATATTGTTTGCAAAGGTAGGGTTGACTTGTCCAGCATGATAATGGTTAAATACCACACCACGCCCGTTCGTTTGATAGTGAGTGTTGGCCACTACGTTGCATCGACGTTACTTAGACGTTACCGGCACATTGAGTGCCTGGTGTACACCATGCAGCGCATTCTATTTCTCCAAGCCCCGATGGGCGGGGGCGGATCATTTGTTTGTTTGAATTGAGGTTTAACGTCCTCGTCAACACCATTTAGGTCATTTTGGAGGCATTGCTTCCAATTTTGTGGGACTTTTACCCGGCGACATTGAGATGAAATGACAACTCAAGTCCTGCCGACCAATGAAACCAAAAGGCTTATATGCATAGGACGGTCTCATTCAGTATGTAATTTTGTGTCCTGTCCCTAAGAAAGGGAGGAAAGAGATAGAAGAGATGAAAATGAGAGACGGAGGAGTAAGAGGAAAACTAATGGAAGTGTAGAAACAGAAGAAATAACACCATCAGAAGAAATAACATCATCCCCCCTCTACCATTATCTTAAGCAACTGTAAGCCAATATCAGATGGACGCCCAAGTGACGCAAGACACACGTCACCTTTGCCTCACCCCACCCGCCCCCACTCCCCATCAACCTTTCATGGGCTTTACAAATTAGATATTTCGTTTAAATAAGCAGAGAACATTGCTAAATAGTGAAACAAAAATGTGATTTAAAACTATAGGTGTCATATGTTCACACAAAATATAGACTCTTTATAGCCAGTTTATAGTCCCCGGCCATCGCGGCTTGGAGAAATAGATTGGCTGCATGATGCTTCCATCCAGAGCAGAAACTGCCTGCACGTACAGGAGTACTGGTAAACCGTTTAGAAGAACTAGCTTGCTAAGGCCAAGTGGTGAGAGTCGGTGCGTCCTAGGCCCTATAGGTGTCATAGACTTGAGATGTTTTTACGTCTCAATCTGTGGAAAAAGTCGCACAAAAATGGAAGTAACGTCTCTAAAATGTCCTAAATAGTGTTGCAGAGCACGTAAAACATCAAATCAAACAAACATAGCCATAACGGTGAAACTCTTAATGATTAAGAGTCAGAGCTCTAATTAACTACTAGGCCGCAGAGGCCGTTCCATTTTAAAATATTTTGAACATCTCCAGGTGGCCTTTCTAACGCTAATAGAATGACTGCAAATAGCCATTTTAACGTTTTCTGGCTATTTGCAGTTGACTGCAAATAGCCATTTTAACGTTTTTTGGCTATCTGCAGTTGACTGCAAATAGCCATTTTAACGTTTTCTGGCTATTTGCAGTTGACTGCAAATAGCCATTTTAACGTTTTTTGGCTATTTGCAGTTGACTGCAAATAGCCATTTCAAACTTTTGGTCCTTTGAGATCAGCGTGGATATTCTGAGAAATCAGAAATAAATTATTGGTTTAGACTCATATTCTAGACAGGTTTTTAATTATTTGGACCCCATTTTGATTTATAGCAGTCTTTGAATCGACTGCCTATTCGAAATTCGCAAAATTGCAGTATGTTTCCTCTGGCTTTCTTTGCCGGATCATTAGAGGGTCACTGATGAGGCTTTATTAGCCGAAACTACGTAGTATGACCCATCTTCTTTCTTATGAATGTTTTCTTTGCTCTTAAAGAAACTCATTTTAGATTTTTATCTGCTGTCTTTTCAGCAGGATTTCTTCAGTTTCTTCATTTTCTTTCACACACCCCCCCCCCCCCAGCCTACCTCTCACTACTATCTCTTAAATTCTGTCTCTTTTCTCCCTTTCACTGGGAGACACCACAAGAGTTGATCTGTTGTTAAACCCCAATAAAACCAATTTTACATTGCACTTAGAGGCACACAAGCGCACTTGTTGTTAATTTGTTATTTTGCTGGGTAGACAATTTATTCAGGATTAGACAAAACGGAGACAATTATTTGTACCAGGTCTCATAAAAGTGTTAATTAAAACAATTCTCATCACAAACCAGTTAGATGTGTTTAAGTTCCCTGTGTATATCTTGATTAATCTCGAAACCCATCTCAGGCTTAACATCGACGATGCAAACAGGTAGTGGGTGTAAAATATCAATGTTTTGTTTAGGGAAATAATGTACATCCCTGTAAACCACTTTTCTGTATAAATTGAGGTTTTTGGTCGGGCCCCTCGGAGTCTAACTGTTGGTTTTCCTTTGCTCCAGCAATTCTGTTGCTGCATGCTGTCGAGTCCTCAACCTTGTTTCATCTATGTAGTTTTTTATTTGTATGTTCTCGGAGATGTTAGGAAGCCTTTATGCGGATTAAACAAAATTAGTGTATACCGCGACAGAGGTAAGGGTGAGGATTATGGCCATGTAAAATCGATTTAAGCATCCCCCCCCCCCCCTAGCGGAATTCTTTCCACTGACCGTTCAAAGGCGGTTCTTCTGTGGCGGTTTATTTATGTTGTTGTTTGTTACTTACTGTGTGTATCACTTGTGTCTTTTTATTTTGGATGGCCATTTGGCCATTTTTTGGGAAAGTAACTGTCCTTATGGCCTTCCTTTGTTTATGTTTCCATTATGGTCTGGTCGCTTCATGTTTGTGTTTCTTTCCCTTTGGTGTCTTTGATAGGTTGAATAAGTTAATTGTATCGATTCCTGATCTTTGTTTTACTTCTACTTTACATGGGAAGTCATTTCACGGACTCCTGAATATCGCCCAAGACAGTTAATTGTAGAATACACATTTCTGGTTTTCTGGGATATAACTCTACACATACGCATTTGATCTGTGCTAAGCGTAGATCTAGCTTTTTGGAAAATCTATACTTGTTGATATCTAGTCATGAAACTCGAAAAAAGACAAGAGATTAAGGTAGATCTATATTAAATTATTTTATTTTTGTGAATACACCATTTGTAACTTTGTCTGCGCTAGGCGTTGTATAAAATCTTCCCTTAAAGCTAATCCTTGTTAAAGAGGAATCGTTCATCTCGTTTTAGCCAAATTTTTGTTTGGCATCAAGTTTTGTATAAGCTCTCCCCATTGTGCATGTATTGCCTCCCCGCTTTTTGGCTAGATAATTTTTTGTTTGATTGCTGTTGTTTCATTTTTATTTCAGGTGAAATACAAGTACGTGACCTAATCTTGTCATGGCGGACAATCTGGAGGTTTCCAGTTTGTGGGCGGCGTGGAGTCGGCGACACTTACTGCTTCTTTCGCTCCAAAGTTAATTGCTTTTGGAATCGTGCACGTTGATTGTTATTGCAACATTCGACGGTTCATTTAGAAATGAGCCCCAATAAGCGAATTTGTGTCTTCGAGCATTCCGTCATGACAAATTTTAACTGCGCATGCCCAGCCATTCTGAGGGGCCATGGATATGGCTTAATGTCTGAAGGTTCCTTTTGATTCACTGCTTGTATGAGCGAGCAGCGAAGGTTCTGGCGAAACTGCGCGGATGCGCAGGCTCGCCTGAACATTCGCTGCTCGCATAGGCGATAAGTACCAAAATCGCTTGACGGGGCCCAAATTATAATGTGGCTGGTTCCCCTCCTTATTATTGAGATAAAATTTATACATTCGACATCTTGGGACGTTGATTTGAAGTTCTTGATTATTTGTGGTAGGACATAATGTGAAGATTTTGAAGATGTCGGTTGATATGTGAATTAACATCATGTGGAATTGTTACAGTGAAGACGACGTGGTTTTGATGTTGATGCTATGGATTTATTGGTTGATATAGTTGTTGATACAGTTGATTATGAAGCCAATGATTTTAATACACTTACCAAATCTAAAATTCGAATTGCCCGTCATGGCCAAATAAAAGCCAATCAAAAATGTATAAGTCTCATTTATCTTTTCTCTATATTTATATGTCCATCAAGAAAAAAGAGGTTATGGTAGAGATGAATTAAAAATAGGAGCTTAACTAGGGAAAAAATCCCCGGCTACGGTGAGATTCGAAACCGGAATCCAATGCTCTAACCACTGAGCCAAAGAGTCGACTCCCAGACGCAATTGTCAGAGACTGGTGATAAACCTATTAGATATGCCTTTTTGTACCAAATTGAATTTTCCATCTTAAAGATAGCACGAGTCCATTTCAAGATTTGGGTGTGCCGGGCTGTTTTTTTTTTTTTTTTGTTCGGATCTGATTTTGAGAGTGGTTGAAAGTTTTGCAAATAGTGTGGGCCCTGGTCGGGCGCCGCGTTCTGTGACGTCTGGTCTGGGCCTGTACTGTTTGCCAGGGTACCCGCTTTGGTGTTTCCGGTACAAAAGTGGTTAAAATATCTGTCCGTTTGTTATACATGTCATTGTTAGAGAGAGAGAGAGAGAGAGAGAGAGAGAGAGAGAGAGAGAGAGAGAGGCCTGTGGAAGTAATAAGTTATATATACCACTTACATGTACCACTCAGAAGCCTCTGTGGTGTAGTGATTACGCTACTCGCCTTGTAAACCAGGGGTCGCAGGATCGATCCCGGACTTCGCCAGACTTTCGGATGAGTCTTTAAACCGAGGTCCCATTTCCGTATGACCTTAGTTGTTGTTGGGATGTAAAACTCAAACACTCACCCCCACTTACCACTCACCAGTAAATAATTTCCAATGGTGTGGAGAGGACTTGCCTAAACATTATCATGCTGCATAAGCTCGTGCGGAACATGCTTTATTATTTGCTACGTGCTTTTTACGCTTTTTACCCTTTTTTAGTATTATGAATGAACGGACAGTTCAACTAAGTACTGGAGTATTGGTACGGCTGTTCTCTGTTCACATAAGGTATACATTAATTTATTTATTTTTATTCATATATATTAAAAATAAATTTCTGTTATGCTATGTGGTACAAATAAGAAAAAATATGTTGTTTTTTTTTAATAGAAGTCGCCTTTTTGTAGATATGAAAAACAACACAATGTCGCACGGATGTATTTTTGTAATGTTATCATCGACGAAAGATCTCAGCACCTCTCCCTAAGGCAAATGATTGTTAGGAGCTACAAGGATGCGAACGCGGTTGTGGATGCCCTTCAGAGCCGCCTCATTTGGGCGGTTCTTGCGGGTACCCACAACTTATGTTCACTGATGATTTATTGGCGATTAAAAGTGTAATTTCTGTGGCCTTAAAGGAATACATGAGAATACGTTTCAACGAACTGTGTTGTTATCCTGCATATCATTGTATGTTTGTTTATTGTATATATGCTCATGGGCCATATGGCTTATTGCATTAATAAATTATCTATCTATCTATGCTAATCTACCAACGGGAGGAATTGCGATCCGTAACATTTGTTTGTTTATTTCTTGGTTGATTGTTTTGTATTTTTTGTTTTTTTTTTGTTTTTTTTTGTTTTGTTTTTATGACAATTATCTTCATTTTTTCTATCCTACTTTCCCTTTATTTTATTTTATTTAGATTTTTGCATTTTAACTTATTTTCACAAATAATTACGGGCATGTACGGTAGGAAAATTTTTAATGCCTTTACAGAATCCATACTCGTGAATCCAGCACATTCACTGTTACCTGGCATGGTAGACATGCGACTCGTACCTCAGGTGAAATTGAGTTAAATATCTATCTTTATATACCGGCCCCGATAGCTCAGTTGGTAGGGTGTCCGCTCCGGGGAACGGGAGGTCTCGGGTTCGATCCAGGGCCGCGACATACCAAAGTCGTTAAAATGGTACTAGCTGCTCCTCGCTTGGCACTCAGATTTACGGGGTAGAGCTAGGACTGGTCGCCCCAGTGTCAGGATAATGTAACTGGGTGTGGTATCATGTAATGTGTCTGGGACATGATACTTCAGTGAGACAGCACTATAAAATGGAGCATTGAGCTCCCTGTCGCAACCAGACACCGTCGTGATACGACTGAAAATTTGTTGTAAGCGACGTTAAACCCGAATTCACACACACACACACACACACACACACACACACACACACACACACACACACACACACACATCTCTGAAAAGGACATTTTTGAACACTTGTGATATTCTCTTATTTCTGCTGCAGCTGCAAACATTCATAACGATAACATACCCCTCCGCCATAGTGCATTTTTTTACATCTCCAAAAAGGATACTTTTCTGTGGAATATCCGTGATATTGTTTTTATTTATACTGCAAACTAGGTTATGGGCGCTCGTTAGAACCGCCTTATTGAGGCGTTTCTAACGAGTACCCACAACCCATGTCTTAGAGCAGAAATAAGAAAATGAATGTATACCCCTGTAAACCCAAGTTTTCTCTTTTTAAAGTGGGGTTTAGGGGATGTTCATTTGACTGACTTGTTCACGTGATGGATTCTGAGTGCTCGTAAAAAACCTTATTGAGGCGGTTCTTACGAGCACTCACAAACAATATTTTGAACTACGAAATATGGATGAATACCATGTAAACATAATTTTCCATGAATAAAGTGGGTTTTACGAAAGACTGCATGCATGGTAGTTAACCCAATCACGGTTGACAGCTTTGCTTCCCTCTTCAATTGCACGCCGGTGGACCAGGCCTCAGATTCTATGACGGTTCCAACGTAAAGGCTTTAGTTGGTTGGTACCTTGTCGGCGCCATCGGAGTCTAAATGTTGGTTTTCTTTTGCTCCAGCATTTCAGTTTCTTGCTGTCGAGTCCTCATCGTTGTTTCATCTCTGTAGTTGTTTGATTTTTGTATTCACGGAGATGTTGCACTGAAGAGTTAGGATGCCTTCATGCGGACTGAACAAATTATTTGTCTTAATCGCGACGAAAGTAAGGGCGAAGATTGTGGCCACGTAAAATCCCCCCCCCCACCCCAGTGGAATTCGTTTCCGCTGACTGTTCCAAGGCGGTTCTTCTGTCGCGGTTAATTTTTGTTATGGTTTGTCTTGTGTTGCTTATATTATTTTATTTTGGATACCCTATTGGCCATTTTGTGGGAAAGTAACTATCCTTTTGGCTTTCCGGTATTGATGTTTCCATTAGGATCTGTTGTTTCATGTTTGTGTTTCTTTCCTCTGGTGTCTCTGATGGGAGCTGTGGGTTAGTTGTATCGATTCCTGGTCAATGCCCCCACTTCTATTTTACATTTCATGGACTTGACGACGTGATATGACTTACCCAAGCAAGACAAAACACAAAAAAAATCTAGCCTTTAACGCCCAGTGTAGCAGGTTATACAGTTTCTTAACGAATTAAGTCTTGGAAGGCATATAAATGAAACGAGTCCGGAAAGGTGCTGCGTTATTTTTATCCTTAAGTGACTGGCAGTGACGCAAAGCCGAATCATTTCTCTATTATTATCTTTTGTTATTAGGCAAATAGGACAGTTTTGTGTAAAGCAAGACCCATGTAATAGTTTTAATAACTAACAGACATGCACAGCTACTTTAGTTTAAGAGGGAGTTAGCTTGGAGACAGCACTATGACGTATTTATTGTACAGCGTTGATATATTAACTTCTTATTTTATTTAATTTGTTTTAATAACTAACAAACAAGCAAAACACCTGCGCTGTAGCTAGTTTAGTTTAAGAGGGAGTTAGCCTGGCGAACTGATGTATTTATTATACAGCGTTGATATAATAATTTATTAATTTAATTATTTGTTTCAATAACTAACAAACAAGTATAGAACCTGCGCTGTAGCTACTTTAGTTTAAGAAAGAGTTAGCATGGATATAGCACTATGATGTATTGTACAGCGTTGATATATACCTGAATTTCCTTAGAGTAACATGCAAAATAGAAGTGACGGTAATGATCAGGAATCGATACAATTAACCCACAGCTCCCATCAGAGGCACCAAGGGAATGAAACACAAACATGAAACAACTACACCCCAATGGAAACATCCCCAGCGGAAGTCAAAATGACAGTTACTTTCTCACAAAATGGCCAATTGGCTATCCAAAGCAAAATAATATATGCGATACACACACTCAAAGACAAGCCATAACAAAAACAAACCACGACAGAAAAACTGGTGGGTGGGGGGCTTAAATCGATTTTACGTGACCACGATGTAAGTATAACATAGTGCATTATTCATATCTCAGAAACTAATATCATTTATAGTGTGGAGTCAATGACACAAAGGACAAGAAAATATAACCTATACTTTGATGAAGGACAGGGAGACTTTTTACCACCGCCACGCATTCTCTTAACACCAAATTTGTAAATAGAAACCTGTGATTTACGGGGATAAGCGTTATTTTGTTTCTTTCCGCTCCAATACATAGGCTACGGGTACACGTTAGAACCGCTCACTGAGTCGGTTCTAACGAGTAACCAAAACCTATGTTACGGGTATAATAAATAAGTAAAACCATAATAAAATTTCAACAGAAAAATAACCGATGTTGGGATATGAAAGCATGCACTATGCACGTGTTATTGTAATGATATGTGAATTTAAAGAATACAGCAAGAAAAGTAAGCAGGCCCCGAGGTTATAAAACTTTTTCATGCTCAAATCAGCTGAGCATGAAACTTGTGGTGCTCATAAAAATTAAAACACTAATCAGTTGAGTGTTTTTCTTTCTCAGATAGCAGGTAATATTATTTGTCCTGCTCATAAATTTTAAAATGCCACAATTGTTGGCATTTTAAAATTTGTGAGCAGGACAAAATTCATGCTCAAGTAAGTTGAGCGTGAAAAAAGTTTTATAACCTCGGGGCCAGGTCTCTCGCTACAGAATACCTTAAGAACTAACAAAATATCTACCTTGCACGTCATTACGAAAAAACGCCTATATAAATATATTGTAAATTTTATGGCCGAAAAAAATACAAATTTGAGATGAAAAATTGTGATATTTTTTCTTATTTCTATTCAAAATTTAAATTGGGGTATACGTTAGAACCGCCACAATGAGGCGGTTCTGACAAGTACCCACTTTCTATATCTTAGAGCAGAAAAAAGAAAAATAATGTTTACCCCTATTAATCCCAGTTTTACTATAAGTGGGGTTCTAGGGGGTCAAAATATATAGGCCTGTTTTCATGATGGAGATAAAACAAAAATAAAAAATACATTTGTCAAATCGTTATTATCTCTTTTTGACGAAAAAAAAAAATTCACCGCTTGAATCTATTGTATGAATAATAGCATTTAGGAAATCAAGATCTCGGCATAAAAAACATTTAGAATAAAATAGAAGTCAAGACAGTGATCAGAAAAATCGATGCAATTAACCCACAGCTCCCATCAGAGACACCAAAGGGAAAGCAGCACAAACATGAAACAACCAGACCCTAATGGAAATATCAATAGCGGAAGACACACACTAGAAGACAATAGACCATAACAAAAATAAATCAAGATAGAAGAATCTCTTTGATACGGTCAGTTAAACTAATTCCACTGTGGAGGGTGGGGGTGGGGGTGGGGGCTTAAATCAATTTGACGCGGCCGCAATCCTCGCCCTAGACAAATCCTAGACAAATCCTAGACAAATAATTTGTTCAGTCCGCATGAAGGCCTCCTAACTCATCTGTGCAACATCTCCGAATATACAAAAAAGAAACAACCACAGAGATGAAACAACGGCGAGGACTCGACAACAAGAAACCACTGAAATGCTGGAGCAAAAGAAAACCCAACAGTAAGACTCCGAAAGCCGTTTTGCAGGATATTTTTTACCCACAACTGGCACATTTATACCCACTGATTTACCATGGAGAAATGACCGATTATGTATACAACGATAGCTGTCAATGTGAACGTTCGGTACGGTTTCGAAGGGATCTGAAGTTGTTGTTGTTTTTTTTTAAAAAAGCCAGTGTTATGTTATGAATGACTTCACAGCTTTGTTAGGCTTTACGAGATTCATGATACCAATAAATGACCGAATCAGGCCTGGTCGTAAAATTGGTAAACTTCAACCAAGGATCGTCATTTGATATTCTCAATATCACACAACACTTATCACCAGCTCCAAGCTATAAACATTTTGCTTTAGAGACAAAGCACAAATGACAGACAAAGAGGCATCCCGGTTTTATTGTGATCCTTCATAAAACACACAAAAATGTAAGTCAAAAAATCACAAAATACTGGTTTTTCGTAGATTACACAACCAGGCCCCGAGGTTATAAACCTTTTTTCATGCTCAACTCACTTGAGCATGAAATTTGTCCTGCTCACAAATTTTAAAATGCCAACAAGTGTTGGCATTTTAAAATTTGTGAGCAGGACAAATAACATTCTCTTCAATCGGAGAAAGAAAAATCGCTCAACTTCTTAGTATTTTAATTTTTATGAGCACCACCAGTTTCATGCTCAGCTGAGTTGAGCATGAAAAAAGTTTTATAACCTCGGGGCCAGTTTTTTCTGATTTTGTTACTCTGTGTTCGTCATACAGGAGTCTGAAAGGCAAAAAAGGAAATGATTCACCAAACTATGAGACAAATCATATACGAGGGCGAGTCAATAAAAACAGCCTAAATTATTTCTGCCTGAGATTGATCTCTTCGTTTTCATTGTAATTGCCCCCTATAGAATGATACACTTGGACAAAGGCTGTTTCAGTTCCACTAGCCTAGAACTCAAGAAACAAGGAAACTTGTCTCCGACCAACTCCTCAACTGCCACCACTTCTCCGTTGGACCAGAATAGACGTCCACGGATATCCTTTTTCAAGTTTGGGAATAGGAAATAGTCACTAGGAGCTATTTCAGGAGAATAGGCGGGGTGCCGTATTAGCTCATACCCATTTCGCTCTACAGCATCCATTGCGATTTTGCAAGTATGGACTCTTGCATTGTCATGTTGGAGCAGAATCCTATTGAAGAATTTACCTCGGCGTTTTTCAGGGATCGCAGTTCTCAGCTGGTCGAGCAAAGGAGCAGTCTCTATAGGGCTATTTTCATGGCCACAACCGATTTCCTTTAAACTGTGTAGCTTCAAATTGGTACATATTGACTGTCTAATGGTGAATTTTTAGACTCTTTGGTCCACTGGCTTTTGCTGTATACACTATTAAAGTGGGTGGGGTAATGTCACCCCATCAAGGGTATACCAACAAAAATGCTATTATTTTTGTTCAAAGTGCGTGACTGGAGGCGATGTTTGCCATATGCTTACTACCCTTTTAGGCATAACAGCCGGTGATAACAGTCTTATAAATATCAAACAAGAGAAGAGTTTATACGCGCTTGTAAGTTGTACCAAAATATTAGTAATTTTTATTCCCCAACTTTACGAAAAACCACAACACCTTTACAGTTTTCAACTTATTTCAAAGATCTTTCATAAATATAATGTTGATGTAATCGTCATTCTAGGTATATGTCAGAATTATTGTTAGTTCATAAAACTTAAAGAGTTACCTGCCCCTGAAATTGGATTTTACCCATTTTTTAAATCGGAGTGCATTTATCCGTTTGTTGTACTCACAACTTCATTTGAAAGTGAATAACCCGATTCCATGCAAATATTATTAAATAGATGTGGACAAGGAAGTCATTTGATTTAATTGTGCATGCTAGTATTTCCTTTTTTTGAGGTGGGGGGGGGGTTAATATGATCTCTTAATTTCCAGGTGCAAATGGAACATTTGCCAACTGTCAAACATTTTTGACCACCAAAGCAGGCTTTGCTCATGTTGTGTAACCTCATTTTAGACTGATACTGTGCTTAAATATAAGCCCGTATGGTCTCACGACATGTTTAAGAATTTGTTAATTTAATGATATTCCTCTGAATCGCTAGATGTACTCCATGTGTCAACAGCAGCATCATAAACAAAATCAATATGTTCCCGGCTTGGTTTTGCTTCACTATTTTCTGTGTTGTTCCGGTAATATCCCAAATACCAGAGAACAGAAGCCACATGTGCGCAACATCCCACGGTACGAGCTCCACTTCTGCACCCACAATACCATCCAGTGATTGGGTTCAGTCCTTGTGTATATTCAACCCACATGCTATATGTTTTATTAGACGTGTGGCGAGAACCTATCTGTGCTTTGAGAACACCATCTTCTTCTTTGTGTGCCATTATCTCATATGATCCATTGTCGTCAAAATGTTCATCTGTGTAGGATTTGGCTTGTTTCAGCTGGTAAATACCCATTGTCAAATCCCTGAGTTCATCCTCAGTCATCTCTGGGAAATTCTCAAGTTTCTCATCATCGATCTTTTTCCAAATAACCCGTTTTTTTATCCCAGCCATTTTTTACAACCTTATCCTGCAGCTTATTTGGAGTTTTTGCTAGGGCCATCATTCTTCTAGCAATTACTTTGTCTGAATCTTTGCTTGTTACCAAAGGTGGTCTAAATGCATTGCACAATGAGCAAACAATCCTTACATAGTCGCCAACATATGGTATTTGACGATTGGGCATTGTGCTGCTTAGGGCTTTCCACTTTTTAATTCTCCCATTAGCTGATTCGACAACCCAACTCACCTTTGTAACTAGCCTTAACTCATTCGCCTCTTCAGTCGTATGTTGTTTCTGAGATTTGTTTAGGATGTGAGGCATATGAGAATTGATTCCAAAATCCTTTAGTATATCTATAGCATCCCTGAAGGCTAGTTACAAAGGTGAGATGGGTTGTCGAATTATTTAATGGGAGAATTAAAAAGTGGAAAGCCCTTAGCAACACAATGCACAATAGTCAAACTGTTGGTTTTCTTTTGCTCCAGCATTTCAGTGGTTTCTTGCTGTCGAGTCCTCACCGTTGTCTCACCTCTGTGGTTCTTTGATTTTTGTGTTCACGGAGATGTTGCACTGATGAGTTAGGAGGCCTTCATGCGGACTGAACAAATTATTTGTCTAAATCGCGACGGAAGTAAGGGCGAGGATTGTGGCCACGTAAAATCGATTTAAGCCCCCCAGTGGAAATCTTCCACTGACCGTTCCAAGGCGGCTCTTCTGTGGCGATTTATTTTATGTTGTTGTTTGTTACTTACTGTGTGTATCACTTGTGTCTTTTAGTTTCGGATGACCATATGGCCATTTTGTGGGAAAGTAACTGTCCTTATGGCCTTCCTTTGTTTAGGTTTCCATTATGGTCTGGTCGCTTAATGTTTGTATTTCTTTCCCTTTGGTGTCTTTTATGGGTGGAGTAAGTTAATTGTATCAATTCCTGATCTTTGTTTTACTTCTACTTTTCATAAATAACCAGAAAAAAAAAAGAAGAAGGAAATACTAGCATGCACTATTAAATCAAATGACTTCCTTGTCCACATCTATTTAATAATATTTGCATGAAATCGGTTTATTCACTTTCAAATGAAGTTGTGAGTACTACAAACGGATTTAAAAAAAAATGGGTAAAATCCAATTTCAGGGGCAGGTAACGCTTTAAGTTTTATTAGCTAACACCAATTCTGACATATACCTAGAATGACTATTACAGCAACATTATATTTATGAAAGATCTTTGAAATAAGTTGAAAACTGTAAAGGTGTTGTGGTTTTTTCGTAAAGTTGGGGAATAAAAATTACTAATATTTTGGTACAACTTACAAGCGCGTATAAACTCTTCTCTTGTTTGACATTTATAAGACTGTTATCACCGGCTGTTATGTCTAAAAGGGTAGTCAGCATACGGCAAACATCGCCTCCAGTCACGCACTTTGAACAAACATAATAGCATTTTGTTGGTATACCCTTGATGGGGTGCCATTACCCCACCCACTTTAATAGTGTATACAGCAAAAGCCAGTGGACCAAAGAGTCTAAAAATTCACCATAAGACAGTCAATATGTACCAATTCGAAGCTACAAAGTTTAAAGGAAATCGGTTGTGGCCATGAAAACAGCCTTATAGAGACTGCTCCTTTGCACAATACGCGAAAATCCAACATAATAACGCCTTGTGCGTCCCAAAATATAGTTGTCATCACCTTGGCAGCAGAGCGTTGCGTTTTGAACTTCTTTGGCCACGGAGACTCCGCCCTAACCACTTGCGACTTTGAGTTTTATTCAATGACACATAATAATGGACCCAGGTCTCATCTACAGTCACCACACGTGAAAGAAAATTATCTTTCTTTGACCTAAACCGCTTCAACAATGATTCTCTTTCACGTCTGGTGACTGTAGACGAGACCTTGGTCCATTATTATGAGCCAGAGAATAAAACTCAAAGTCGCCAGTTGGTAGGACCGGGGTCTCCGAGGCCAAAGAAGTTCAACATGCAACCCTCTGCTGGCAATGTGATAGCACATGGGTAGTAGCTAATACCGCACCCCGCCTATTTTCCGGACGTAGCTCCTAGTGACTATTTCCTATTCCCATGCTTGAATAAAGGGTATCCTTGGACGTCATTCCCGGTCCAACGAAGAAGTAGCGGCGGCAGTTGAGAAGTGGGTCGGACCTTGGCTTCTTCAATTCTGGGCTGATGGCACTGGAACAGCGTTGGTCCAAGTTTATTATTCTAGAGGGCAATTACATCGAAAAAGAAGGGATCGATCTCACCCAGAAATAAGTTAGGCTGGATTTTATTGACTCGCCCTCGTACATGTAAATTTAAACCCTATAATGCCCCTTTAAATCAAATAAGTTTTCATAGGTTAACTTTACAAACGTTTCATGCAAAAAAGTTGGTCATGTCTTATATCTGTCTCCACTTATAACCAATATCCGTGTTATTTGTTTGTTTGTTTGATTTGAGGTTTAACGTCCCCGTCAACACTGTATAGGTCATTTTGGAGACGTAACTTCCAATTTTGTGGGACTTTTACCCGACATTGAGATGAAATGACATCTCAAGTCCTGTCGCCCAATGAAACCAATAGGGTTTATAAACATGGACGGCCGACTTGCACCCCTTTGCCTGGGCATGCTTAAATCCCCTAAGCGGTTTATTAGTATTCATGTGCAGTCGGTTTCAGCTCTGTGTGGAAGCATCATGCAGCCAATCTATTTCTTCAAGCCCCAATTGGCTGGGGCGGTCCGTGTTATTTGTAACAGTGTGTTTATTAATATAGCCCAAGTGGCATTAATATGACGCTACTCTAATTTCATGTTTTCAAGCACACGCGTGCTTGCACATTTAACTACGGGAAACTCTTTAAAACGCTTCTATAATACCTCAAGAAACGCAACATTTCTTTTAATTGCAAATGATAATCCGCTTCGTCCACTGTTTAGTTAATTGTAGCTGTGCATTTGTTAGGGACTGAATAACTTATGTGCCTTTGTTCAATGGATCTCGGACCAAAGCGCAATAATTTGTTTTCCATTAACAAAATGTTGTGTGGGTTTTCTTGTCCCTTTCTGTAAGAAGGCTCAGGTACAAGTTAGTTTTAGCATTGTTTATGACAAAATGTATATATACAGTTATTAAAAAATCAATATAATATTTTGGAGCAGGCATTGCGCCGTAAACGGAGCGGTTGCCGGAAATCATCCTGACATAATAGTTACAGATACTGAAAAAAAATGCAATTTTACAGAACAAAAATTAATACATGTAAACAAGCAAAAGTAAAATGTTGTTTATAGAACTTTAACTAGGCTGGAAATATGGCTCTTAACAGGGACTTTTTCGTTCGGGTCAAAGTTTCCTATACCGTAGGGAAATTGTGTGGGTCCTGATCAGACGCCGCGTTCTGATCTGGGTCTACATATTTTTTCGATACAAAACACTAGATTCGAGTCCAGATTCTATAGATATCCCTCTTACGCAACACTCAGACCTCACAATGATATGAATAGCGATGCTATTTTATATAAATAAACATTACCTGAATTCTTACAAATCACTAATGTGCTTTGTTACTTTAGGTCGATCATCAACCACGAACAGCTAATGTGCTTAGTTACTTTGGGTCGATTGACAATGAATGGACCCCAAAACTGTTATTTTACCTAAAGATTGTTTCTTCTCCACAGTCTCTACCATTTGTACCTTTTTGCTGTAATATCGTGAATTAAGAAAACCGTAAAAATACAGAATTATTACTGGTGACACGTCAAATGACATTCATACACCATACTTCATTCATACACCATACTTTGCTTTGTTAGATTCTTTTTCGTTTTGAATTATTATTGTTGTCTTTAAATGTATAAAATGCTGATAAATTAAATTGAATCAGTTTTTTTATATACTATAGTTATTGTCTTTAACGTAAAAATGCTTATTTTTATGAAATAAATTGAATCAGTTTTTGTTGCTGTTGTTGTTTTTCAACTTGTTCAGGCATGCATACTTGCAAATATGTTCTAACTAAGTGCTGGGATTGAGAAATGAAAATACCATTAACCGGAACATAACAGTCGGGTAACGACTACATCATGAAAACACGCCTATACAATTCTGACCCCCATTGAACCCGCTTTTATATAGTAAAACTTGGGTATACAGGGATAAACCTTATTTTTCTTATTTCTGCTCTAAGATATAGATTGTGGCTACTCGTTAGAACCGCCTCATCGAGGCGGTTCTAACGTGTACCCACAATCGATATTTTGAGTAGAAATACGTAATAAAAATAGCTCAATGTTTCATTTTAAAAGTTTCCCTTTTTCGGCGGTAAAATTTATAATGTAATTGTATGGACGCGTTTTCGTAAGGTGGTGTTTCTTCCCCGTAATTATCTGCGAAGACGGTACCATCATAATTCTATATAAATGCAATAGTTTAAAGGGTACACATCAGGAAAACACGCCTATATAATTTGACCCCCTTGAACCCCACTTTTATATAGTAAAAATGGGGTTTCCGGGGGTATACCTTATTTTTCTTATTTCTGCTCTATAATATAGATTGTGGGTACTCGTTAGAACCGCCTCGATAAGGCGGTTCTAACGAGTGCCTACAATCTATATTTTGAGCAGAAATAAGAAAAACATTACAATTTTTCATCATAAAATTTTCATTTTTTCGGCGATAAATATGGCAATGTATTTGTATAGGCGTGTTTTCGTAATGTATTGTGAAGCTACATTCAAAACACATTAGACAAACCTTACCTTTCTTGACACACACTGTGGCAGGCTCACATCGGCCACGACACACGCACATGTCTGTCGATTTGTCGCATATCAGCCGACGGCCTTTACACGTTCCATTCAAACACAAACCGCCAAGGTACCCAGCTTTATGCAACAAAACATAAATGGTTAAATAGAGATTTATTATTATTATTATTATTTCAAGACCATTTTACGTTATATCAAGTTGAATGTTCATCAGAGGTGGGAAAGAAACAGAGTACCTGGAGAAACACAAACTATTTCTCCGATGTAGAATTTGGCGTTTCAAAAAGACGCCTATATAATTTTGAACCCATTGAAACCCACTTTGATATAGTAAAATAGAAGTAAAGACAATGATCAGGAATTGATACAATTAACCCACAGCTCCCATTAGAGACACCAAAGGGAAAGAAACACAAACATGAAATAATTAGACCCTAATGGACACATCAATAGCGGAAAGCCAAAAGGGCAGTTACTTTCCCACAAAATGGTCAATTGGCTATCCAAATCAAAATTATAAGCGCTACACACACTCACAGAAAAACCATAACAAAAAATAACCGCGACAGAAATATGGTCAGTGAAACGAATTCCACTGGTGCGGGGTCGTTGGCTTAAATCGATTCTATGCGGCCGCAAACTTAGGGTTTACTACGTTATACTGGTTACCTAAACTTTATAAAAGACCATACAAAGCACGGTTTATTGCAAATTCAAGCTCTTGTACCACCACTGAACTCTCCAAACTATTAACTTCATGTTTTACTGCCATCAAAAAACATGTGATAAAATATTGCGAAGTCTTCGAAAGATCAGGTAGAAATCTGTTTTGGTCTATAAAAAATTCTAATGAAGTTTTAAATAAATTGAAATCCAGACGTTTTCGTGCTTCAATATGTTCTATAAAAGGGTTATCCTTAGGAAGCAAGGAATACACCACAGAACTAAAAAAAAATTATGGAGTGTACATGTTTTCTGGGCCAGACTAGCTAGTTTCGGCCAATTAGGCCTCATCAGTGACCCTCAGATATTTTCAAAATTCCACAATGGAATCAATGATCCCAAAGGACAAGAAAATATAATCTACACTATGATGTAGGGCATGGAGACGTTTTACCGCCGCCACACATTCCCACACACCAGCTGTAGTGAAGTTAAATATGCTCTATAAAAGGGTTATCCTTTGGAAGCAAGGAATACACCACAGAACTAAAGAAAATATGGAGTGTACATGTTTTCTGGGCTAGACTAGCTAGTTTCGGCAAATTAGGCCTCATCAGTGACCCTCAGATATTTTCAAAATTCCACAATGGAATCAATGATCCCAAAGGACAAGAAAATATAATCTACACTATGATGTAGGGCAGGGAGACGTTTTACCGCCGCCACACATTCTCACACACCAGCTGTAGTGAAGTTAAATATGTTCTATAAAAGGGTTATCCTTTGGAAGCAAGGAATACACCACAGAACTAAAAATATGGAGTGTACATGTTTTCTGGGCCAGACTAGCTATTTTCGGCCAATTAGGCCTCATCAGTGACCCTCAGATATTTTCAAAATTACCCAATGAAATCAATGATCCCAAAGGACCAGAAAATATAATCTACACTATGATGTAGGACAGGGAGATGTAGAGTGTTCAAAGTAGAAGTAAAACAAAGATCAGGAATTGATACAATTAACATACTTCACCCATAAAAGACACCAAAGGGAAAGAAATACAAACATTAACCGACCAGACCATAATGGAAACCTAAACAAAGGAAGGCCATAAGGACAGTCTACTTACGATTTGTCCTCTCTTTACACTACACTTCCTCATAATCTTATGAAAGAAATACTTAATGATTTAGTTGAATGGAAAGTTCATATGGAAGATTTAGTTGAATGGAAATTTCATAGGGAAAACGGAAGACTCCCTATATCTTGAATGTAATGTAAGAAGTGCTTTTTTTCACTTCTGAAGAGCATAAAAATTATACTTTATGGTCATGTCAGAAAGTGTGTGAATCTCTCACCTTTCTACTTGACAAAATTTACCGAAGATTTGGTACTAAGTTATTTAGACAAGTTGTGAGTATTCCGATGGGTACTAATTGTGCACCACTTGTGGATGATCTGTTTTTGTTTTGTTATGAGAGAGACTTCATGATGTCCATTTCTGTTGAAAAACAGTCTGATATCATTGAAGCTTTTAGCTCCACTTCAAGATATTTGGATGATTTATTAAATATGGATAATACCTATTTCGATGGTTTGATCAGTCAAATTTTACCCCCAGAACTGTAAATTAAAGCAAATTCTTCTGATTCCGAGGCCCCGTTATTGGATTTACATCTATCTATTGTGGATGGGTTTGTTTCTTGCAAAATTTATGATAAACGCGATGATTTTGATTTTAAGATTGTAATTTTTCCTTTATTGGATGGTGATGTTCCTCGTGCGCCATCCCATGGCGTTTATATTTCGCAATTAATTCGATTTCCCAGAGTGTGTAGTCATGCAACTGACTTCTACACTCGTAATAAATTGTTAACGGTTAAACTTCTTAATCAGGGTGATTCCTGATCATTGCCTCCACTTCTATTTTTATTGGTACGATAAACTACGCAAAATATAAGTGGAGGCAATGATCAGGAACCGATACAATCAACCCACAGCTCCCATCAGAGACACCAAAGGGAAAGAAATACAGACATGAAACAACAGGCCTAATGGAAACACCAATAGCGGAAAGCCAAAAGGGTAGTTACTTCCCCCCAAAATGGCAAATAGGCTATCCAAAATAAAATAATATAAAATAATATAAGCGCCACAAACACCCAAAGGCAAACCATAACAAAAATAAACCGCGACAGAAGAACCGCCTTGGAACGGACAGCGGAAACTAATTCCACTGGGGGGCTTAAATCGATTTTACGTGGCCACAATTCTCGCCCTTACTTCCGTCGCGATTAAGACAAACAATTTGTTCTGTCCGCATGAAGGCCTCCTAACTCTCTGCAACATCTCCGTGAACACAAATAATCAAACAACCATAGCAAGCCTTTTCAAAATTTTAAAGACATCATTCTGAGTTAATTTCAAAATTCAATATTGGACTTAAATATCTTCTGCAACAAGGTCTATCGGACTTCAGCACCCAATTTCGTAAAATTATTCTGCGATATAAAAAGACAGGGTACAACATAAATGTTATACGACTGCATGCATGGTAGTTAACCCAATCCCGGTTGACAACTTTGCTTCCCTCTTTAATTGCACGTCGGTGGGTTCAGGCCTCAGATTCTATGACGGTTCCCGCGTAAAGGCTAATGTTGCTTCGTACCTGATGCTCTGTCTCTGGTCGTGCCAATCGTAGTCTAACTGTTGGTTTTCTTTTGTTCCAGCATTTCAGTGGTTTCTTGCTGGCGAGTCCTCACCGTTGTTTCATCGCTGTGGTTGTTTGACTTTTGTGTCCACGGAGATGTTGCACTGATGAGTTAGGAGGCCTTCATGCGGACTGAACAAATTATTTGTCTTAATCGCGACGGAAGTAAGGGCGAGGATTGTGGCCACGTAAAATTGATTTAAGCCCCCCCCCTCCCCCCCCCCCCCCCCCCGTGGAATTCGTTTCCGCTGACCCTTCTGTCGCGGTTTATTTTTGTTATGGTTTGTCTTTGGGTGTTTCTGTCGCTTATATTATTTTATTTTGGATACCCTATTTGTCATTTTGTGGGAAAGAAACTGTCCGTTTAGCTTTCCGCTGTTGATGTTTCCATTCAGGACTGTTGTTTCATGTTTGTTTGTATTTCTTTCCCTTTGGTGTCTCTGATGGGAGCTGTGGGTTAATTGTATCGATTCCTGATCATTGCCCCCGCTTCTATTTTACAGAGGTAAACTTTATTTTCTTATTGTTCAAAAAAATATAGATTGTGGGTACCCGTTGGAACCGCCTCGATGTGGCGCTTCTTACGTGTAGCCTTGAGCCCCCGCCCATAGGGGCTTGAAGAAATATATGGGCTGCAGGATGCTTCCACGCAGAGCTGAATCCGGCCCGCACACTAGTACTGGTAAACCGCTTAGAGGATCTAAGCCTGTCCAGGAACCGCCGTGCGATGCGGACCGTCCATGCTAATAAACCCTATTGGTTTCATTGGGCGACAGGGCTTGAGATGTCATTTCATCTCAATGTCGGGTAAAAGTCCCACAAAATTGGAAGCAACGTCTCAAAAATGACCTTTACAGTGTTGACGGGGACGTTAAACCTCAAATCAAACAAACAAAACGTGTACCCTCAATCTATATTTTAAGCAGATATAAGAAAAATATCGCAATGTTTCATCCTAAAAATTTCGTTTTTTCGACGGTGAAATATACAATATACTTGTTCAATTGTGTTTTCGTATTGATTTGAGAATGACTCACCCACAGAGGTGAGAAGAGATTAGACCAACCGAGTATGCCAGTATAAACCCTAAAAAACTATCAGATCAAGTCTGTGTGATGAACACTACTCTAAACCTAACTTTAAGAGTAATATTTCTAAAATGCCAGATTTTTTTCTCACTCTGGACTGTCGAAAGCATAAAACTAGATCTCACGGCACCAGAAAAAATCGGACCTATAAACGTAAATTACGCGCTTTTAAAAGAAACAATACCAAGCTGAAGCGACTGTCCATAATATTATTGATTCATGACAACAGTCGATGCTTGCATTTTTAAGTTCATTATCCACTTCTGTATTACGTATTCTGGACACCGAGGCGAATAATTTCTATTCTACGATAGTTCTAATCAGCTATACGATGCTGCTCTTTTAATTAGAGGTTGTACTCAGCATTCCCTTCGTCCTTTCATCGATTCTGAAATTAATCACAGATGTCATTACATCAAAATATCTTTCATTGATAAGAGTTTGGACTTTATAGATTTACCTTGTATCTTCCGGGACAATACGGTGATTTAATCCATTCCTACTTATTTTCAAAATACTGAAACACTTATAATTTATTATAAATACAATAAAACTGTTAGATCTATCATTATTTAATTAAACAA
>OY757017.1:155684932-156132577 GCA_963580285.1 Lucinisca nassula
AAAGTAACAAATGTCTATTTTGGAAACAGAACGAAATAATTTGAATAAAATGACAAGCCTTCTTGCAAGCCTGAAAATCAGGATACCTTTTGAATAGGGTACCTAACGTAATGATCCTAATTGTTGGGACAGATAGGCCCAAGCAAACAGTGCAGATCCAAAGGAGCAGTCTGATCAGAGTCTACACTATTTGCCATTCTGTCTGCACTTCTAGCACTCTTATTGGATCGTGAAACTGTTCTGAAATTTTAGGAGAAATTTTTTTTTATTTTTTTATGGTATTGCAAAAGATGCGTAATAAAGACCGAGTCAAACCTGTGCGTAAGTGCAGTCTCATCAGAGCCTCTGCTATTTAGGCGACCTTGAGATAGACATGCATCGAGCCCTTATAGTGCCACTCATTGGGGTGGTTTGGTGTGTACCTTGCTCCATTTACACTGGGGCATCCAACAGATAATGGCTTACAGTGGTGCAATACCTGCTCTCCTTGTAGCAGGAAAGGGTAGAGAGTGAGTGTTGTTATTTCTTCTGTTTCTACATTTCCATTTCATTTTCCACTTTCTCCCCCATCTCTCACCTTCATCTCTTCTACTATCTCTTCTATCTCTTTTCTCCCTTTCTCTGGGAGATGACACAAAATGACCCACAAGGAAAGATCAATCAATCAATCAATCAATCAATCAATCAATCAATCAATCAATCAGACTGGAGTAGACTACTGACCAGGCAGTCCCCATTCATTGTCAACTGCCAGTTACTTTTGAAAATAACTGTTGCAAACAGTGTGGACCCAGATCAGACTACTCCTTCAGGAGCAATCTGATCAGGATCCACAATGTTTGAATGTATGCAAATAATATGTTTAAAAAGTTGCAAGAAGATGTAGAGATAACATAACAGACGATATTTTTAGATCCAGTTTTTCATGGCAGCTTAAGGGTAAATACAAACAAAGTAATCTATATATCATATTTTACCATATGTATTTGGACGGACAGATCTGAGCAAACAGTGTAGACCCAGATGAGACACTGCATGCAGCTTCTCAGCGAGGTCTACACTGTCTGCCACTCATCCAGCTGTTTTTAGACACAACAGGTAATAAGTTCTCGTACAAGTATGTATAGTTAGGAGTTGAGGTGTTGGAATACTAAGGGTAAATACAGTACTAGCTGTCACATGATCTTGAAAACTGTTGGAGCTGCCGAGACAGGAGCAGTACTATCACTATAGTGTGTGACAGACAGATGTACAAATGCTCAACAAAGACTGTATATGACTACTCCACTCTGTGGCAAGAAGTCTTCAACCACAGATAGATTGTAGATACTTCGCCCTTACATGCACCCCAAAATCTATTTTCTTTGTTAAATACTTCCCTTTTGCAAAATTTATTACTTTCTTGTTCAAAATTGTTAGTTACCTCCTTTGCACAATTTGTTCTTAACATGATTTAAATATGTTCTAGAAAAGGTTATCCTTTGGAAGCAAGGAATACACCACAGAACTGGAAAATATGGAGTGTACATGTTTTCTGGGCCAGACAAGCTAGTTTCGGTCATTTAGGCCTCATCAGTGACCCTCAGATATTTTCAAATTTCATTAGAATGGTTTTGCTAATTGTCAGAATGTCATATACAGCTACCTGCATTTCTTTGCAAAGTTTACTGATAAGAAAAATTATGTTTCTTTGCAAAATGTGTTGCCTGTATCCTTTTGGGAGTTTTTGGGATCTTATGTTAATGGAAAGAATTGTCTCCTTAAAAGCAAATTCCTTCCTTTACAATAGATCTCTTTTGATAAGAGAAATAAAAGTTTTTTTGAGAGACTTTCCTCATCTGAAGCTGTCCTTTCCCTAAATATTTGGTCTCTAAATTCTAGACTAAATATGGTAACGTTTTTATGGCCATCCTCAATCATTGAGATCAATAGTCAATATTTTGTCACTTTTTTCTCCACCCTTCTTAAAGAATTTATCATCTTTATCGGACTTACCGACAGATTTTATGTTTATCCATTGTAGTCGAGTAAAGCGACACTATTGAATGTAAGCCACCAGTTAATAGACGATATTAGTGCTCAACAGCACTGTCAACCGTGGATGATCATAAAAACGATATGTTTCATTGAAGAGATCTTAGTTTACCATTATCGGAAAATGACATGAGCCGACAATGCAACAGTTGCAAAGAGGGGACAACAAAAACCAGGTGATTTGTAACGTAATGCGGCTGGAATTCGACAGCGGGGAAAACACAAAAGGTACAATAAATCAATTAGCATGATTTCAATGAGGATAAGAGCGGAAAAGGAGGAAAGAAAAAGTAAAAACCGAATAAAAGATACTAAACAAGTGGGCTTCCAAAGAAAAAAGAAGCAGATACCACCAGAGGCCTTATTTCCATATGTATTCAGACAGGCCTGAGCAAACAGTGTAGACCCTGATCAGATGCGTTCTGCCGCATCTCATCAGTGTCTACACTGTTTGCCACTCAGAAGTACTGCCCCCGCCCATCGGGGCTTCAAGAAATAGATTGGGCAGCATGATGCTTCCAAGCAGAGTTGAAAGCGACCGCACAGGAGTACTAGTAAACCACTTAGAGGGCCTAAGCCTGCCCAGGCAAAGCAGTGCAAGTCAGACTATCCATGCTTATAAACCCTATTGGTTTCATTGGGCGGCAGGGCTTGAGATGTCATTTCATGTCAATGTCGGGTAAAAGTCCTACAAAATTGGAAGCAACGTCTCCAAAATGACCTTTACAGTGTTGATGGGGCCATTAAACCTCAAATCAAACAAACAAAGCAAACATGGACCAAGAAACTTCTTTTGTGTAGTGTGGCTCAAACCCTGGGTATACTGAAAGTGCTGCAAGGTTGTCTGTGAATGATAACAGTATACCTATTAAATTCAAATTAGTTCAATTCATTCACAAAACTTTTAATAAAGTAGAACAACAGACAAATTAAGTAGAAACAGACAGCGTTTTTCTAACCCTAAACAAAGAAAATTGGAAATCTCTGGTAGATGGTAAGACTTTTTATTGCTTACACGTATATAGTGGTTGCAAAAATTAAAGTCCTTAATTCACTGCGATTATAAAATGCTAGACAAACAGTTTAAAATTAAAAACATCCATCATCTAAATGTTTACATGTTTCTTGCATTAAACCCTTATCTTTAAGAATTTATCTTCATTCGGAACTTATCTGGTTAAAATTAAACAATTTAGATCTTTTGAGTGTACCTTTTGGCCGAATTTTCAATTTATCACCAATTATCAGGCCCTTCTAATACCTTAATTGATTCGCTTTTGTAACGCAAATTCCCCACCGCCAGGTATTTTGCACAACAAGCGGATATGGATTTGATAGCGTTAATAAAGGGAAGTTCTTCACTTTGTTAATCCAGACACTTGTAGATAAGAACATTAAAAACAACCCTCAAACCTGGTCCAAATTAGGTCAAATTAAAAACCTGCACTTAAAACTTTAGAATGATTTCAAATTGAGAATATTTACATTCTCACTGCATTTACAGAAAACCCCTATAGTTAACTATTGGGACGCAGTGTTGTTCATACCTCAATGACGTCACATAATCGCTATTAAAGTGACGTCAAAAATAAACCATGAGTCTCCAATATTGGATACTGGCAACAAAGCTCTTCCATTGTTAACCCATTTGGTACCGGAAACCCCCAAACGGGTAATTGGCAAACAGTGCAGGCCCAGACCAGACGCCACAGAATGCGGCGTCTGATCAGGGCCTACACTGTTTGTGAAAAGTTAAGCCATTTTGCAAATAGCTTTTTTTTGGTTTTGGTTTTACAGCCCTTTCAAGATTATTTCACTCATATCGAGCTGATCGTTAATCAGAGGTGGGCAAAAACCGGAGTACCCGGAGAAAAACCACATGACCTTCCGTTGCAGAACTTGGCGTCTCACATGTGACCCGAGCGAGGCTCGAACCCACAGCGGTGAGAGACCTAATGATTAAGAGTCAGCGCTCTTATCCACTAGGCCACGGAGGCCCGTGCAAATAAATTTTGAAGAAAATACAACTTGACACCCCTAAATTTTGAAATGGACTCTTGCTATATATAAGGAGGAAGATTCCATTTGGTACAAAAAGGGTTAATAGGAAAACTGTGTGCAAGTGTTTTCTTCTTTCAATTGTAGTTCTCAAACCAAAATTGTTAGTCCCATAATTGATGAAAATAATGTAAATATAATAAATAAAGGTGTTTTTATTCAAAGTTTAAGTACTTGTGGCCTGATATTATTCACACTTTGGGGCTCATTTCCTTACCTTATCGGGACTTGAAGAAACAGATGGGCTGCATGATGCTTCCACAAAGAGCTGAAACCAACCACACACGAGTACTGGGATCTAAGCCTGCCGGGGCAAAGCAGTGCGAGTTGGAACGTCCATGCTTATAAACCCTATTGGTTTCATTGGGTGGCAGGGTGTGAGATTTCATTTCATCTCAATGTCGGGTAAAAGTCCCACAAAACTGGAAGCAATGTCTCCAAAATAACCTATACAGTGTTGACGGGGATGATAAACCTCAAATCAAACAAAACAAATCCTTTGCTTGTAACATGATGTTATTCATACTTCTGGGTTCACTTCTTTTGCTTGTGACATGATGTTATTCATACTTTGGGGGTTCACTTCCTTTGCTTGTGACATGATGTTATTCATACTTCCTGGTTCACTTCCTTTGCTTGTGACCCAATGTTATTCATACTTTGGGGTTCACTTCCTTTGCTTGTGACCCGATGTTATTCATACTTTGGGGTTCACTTCCTTTGCTTGTGACCCGATGTTATTCATATTTCCGGGTTCACTTCCTTTGCTTATGACATGATGTTATTCATACTTTGGGGTTCACTTCCTTTGCTTGTGACATGATGTTATTCATACTTTGGGATTCACTTGCTTTGCTTGTGACATGATGTTATTCATACTTAGGGGTTCACTTCCTTTGCTTGTGACATGATGTTATTCATACTTTGGGGTTCACTTCCCTTGCTTGTGACCAGATGCAATTCATACTTTGGGGTTCACTTCTTTTGCTTGCAACCCGATGTTATTCATTCTTTGGGGTTCACTTCCTTTGCTTGTGAGCTGATGCTATGCATACTTTGGGGTTCACTTCCTTTGCTTGTGACCTGATGTTATTCATACTTTGGGGTTCACTTCCTTTGCTTGTGAGCTGATGCTATGCATACTTTGGGGTTCACTTCCTTTGCTTGTGACCTGATGTTATTCATACTTTGGGGTTCACTTCCTTTGCTTGTGAGCTGATGCTATGCATACGTTGGGGTTCACTTCCTTTGCTTGTGACCTGATGTTATTCATTCTTTGGGGTTCACTTCCTTTGCTTGTGAGCTGATGCTATGCATACTTTGGGGTTCACTTCCTTTGCTTGTGACCTGATGTTATTCATACTTTGGGGTTCACTTCCTTTGCTTGTGAGCTGATGCTATGCATACGTTGGGGTTCACTTCCTTTGCTTGTGACCAGATGTTATTCATACTTTGGGGTTCACTTCCTTTGCTTATGATCTAATATTATTCAAACTTTGGGGTTCACTTCATTCGGTTGTGATCTGATGTTATTCAAACTTTGGGGTTCACTTCCTTTGCTTGTGACCTGATGTTATTCAAACTTCAGGGTTTACTTGTGACACGATGTTATTCATACTTCCGGGTTCACTTCCTTTGCTTGTGACATGATGTTATTCATACTTTGGCGGTTCACTTCCTTTGTTTGTGACATGAATGTTATTCACACTTTGGGGGTTCACTTCCTTTGCTTGTGACATGATGTTATTCATACTTCCAGGTTCACTCCCTTTGCTTGTGACATGATGTTATTCATACTTCTGGGTTCACTTTCTTTGCATACTCATGGCTTGTAACCTGATATTATTCATACATTGGGGTTCACTTCCTTTGCTTATGATCTGATATTATTCATACTTTGGCGATTCAATTCCTTTGCTTGTGACCTGATGTTATTCATACTTCAAAGAACCTTAAATAGTTACATTCATGTCAGTACACAAGAAAACTCAAAACTTTAATGTAAGGTCACAAAATTACTCCAGATTTGGTCAAATTAATATCTACACATGTAACTTAACCTATCCTGCTGTTCACGACAACCCCCATATACCTCCTCAATTTGGCGGTTCTAACCGCCTCTAATGAGTACCCAAAGCCTATGTTCAGAGTATAAATAAGACAAAAATATCACAGATTTTCAACGGAAAAGTAGCCATTTGTAAGAATGCACTTTCTTGCACACCAGACAAGGAAATCTGTGATTTTACCCTGGGATAGAAATTTATGTTCTGACCCTGGTGTTCCGACCCCAAATCGAATATAATCGCGTGTTTGATAAATGCACTGGTTGATTACAACCTCATGCGCGGCGGCGTCATGCGTGACGTCACTAAACATTCCTGTTGTGTCATCACAAAATGGCGGAAGTCGGTAACCGAAGTGACAGCAGCATTAAAAATTTGCAATAGAAATGGAAGGTATGCAAGAAAAAGAATCCAATATGGGTGTGAGGGGTGGATAGAAAAATCCATCCCTCGGGATCACTGTCCGGCATCACTCGGCAAGCCTCGTGATGCCGGACAGTGTCCCTCGGGACGGATTTTTCAATCCTCCCTCACACCCATATAAGATTCTTATAATGTCACACGGATGTGTTATTGTAAGTAACGTAACACAAGGCTGATCTATGTCTATACTAGGTTGAAAACATTTCTCTTGTGTTGTCTCTTAATATAAATTACTACTGTGGGAACAAACCCGAAAAATTAATAGGCGTCAGATAAAGGACCCCAATTAAAGAAGATTAAAATTATTATTAATAAGTTTCTTTCTATCATTATATTTTTTCTTGCATGAAAATTAAGCAGAATTACAAACAGGGAGCTTATCCTTCAACTCTGAGAGATTAAGATCTCTCTAACCTATCTTCCTATCTTTTGTCCGATAAACTTTATATTCAAATCACAAACATTAGCGAGGCAATTAAACCGTCTTATTTTCAATCCAATCAAGACGTGGTAATAAGTTTTAATACCTTCAATCTAGGAATTTCAATTAGACACCATTAATATTCTTAAGTGGCTATCACTGGGTTGTCAAAATATTCCACCCCAAGAAAAAACTCATAATCTTCGTTTTCATAATGCAATCATAGATTTCATTCTAGGCTAAAACCTATAAAATGATACAGTACCATAATGCTCCTAAGTATATATATTTATTCCTTAAAAACATTCACTCTGCTTGTATTTCAACATGTCATGACATTATATGCCAGTGTTACTTAATGCTGGGTCCTATGATTTTTTCTACTGACAGTGATGTCATATAATTCTAATGAGCACACACAACATAGTTTATAGTAGATTGTTAACCCTTGTCCTGCTAATCCCGGATATGCCTTATCTTTGAAACAATGTAGATCCAGATCAGATGGCTTCTGACGAAGCCATCTGATCAGGATCTACATTGTTTGCCATTCAGATTGTGAATTTGTTGCAATAATTTGCATCAAGTAATCTGATTGGTTGTTAATCAGTAGTGGGTGTGGCATATATAAATATTCAGCAGGACAAGGGTTAAGATATCCTAAGGTGATCCCCAGTATGCCTCAAGATCTGACACTATGATTAAACCTCAGGGGTCAGTTGTTCAAAGCATCGTTAGCTTAACAAGCTCGTTAGTGGTCATATTGTTAACTCTTCTAGCAAGTACAATATTGTAAATTTTGGTATTTTTGCTGAAAAAATGTGAGCAGCTTTTGCATCCGCAAAAGCTGCTCACATTTTTTCAGCAAAAATTTCAGCATATTTGCCATATTTAATGATCAAAGTTTTAACGATATGTTAACTAACGACGTCGTTAGTTTTGAACAACTGGCCCCAGAAGTTCAAAATACCCCTATCTCGGACCGGGCACTTTGATTTAAGGCCCTGTCACACTATGCCTTGTTTCCACTGCGATGGAACGGCGTTGTTTAAGTTTCCAGAACGCCGCGAGATCACAAGAAATATGGGATATTTTTTGTGAACATGGACCTGTCATGGCGTTCTTACAGCGACCAAGACGTTCCTACGGAGCTTACATGGCGATCTATCGTGATCGTGCGGCCTTCTTGGTGGCAATTGAATGCGCGCACACGGCACCAACACCGCGTGCTCACAATGAGTGCACTGTGCTTTCAGGGCGCTCACATGTTGAAGACGTTCTTTTGAACTATGAAGCAAAGTGTAATCAGACATCTTAATCAGTCGAACAGTTTTGTTTGTTTTTGTTTTATTTGAGGTTTAAGGTACCCATCAACACAGTACAGGTCATTTTGGAGACGTTGCTTCCAATTTTGGGGGACTTTTACCCGACATTGAGATGAAATGACATCTCAATCTCTGTCGCCCAATGAAACCAATAGGGTTAATAAACATGGATGGTCCGACTCGCACCCTTTGCCTGGGCAAGCTTAGATCCCCTAAGTGGTTTACCAGTACTTGTGTGCCGTCAGAAGCAAGCCCACCTCCATCACCACAAGCAGGAGCAAGTCCACCGCCATTACCTTATCAACCCCCGGATGAGTCACCTCAGAAGTAGGTTTTTCAGGACAATACTCAATCAAACTCTGCGTCCCACAGTCAACTCCAGCCAGTGTTTATACAAGCAGGCGGCCCCCGACCATCAGGACTGGAATAAATAGATGGGCTGCATGATGCTTCCACGCATAGCTGAAACCAACCTCACACGAGTATGGCAAACTGCTTAGAGGATCTAAGCCTGCCCAGGCAAGGCGTGTGAGACAGACCGTCCATGCTTATACATGTAAACTTTATTGGTTTCATTGGACGACAGGGCTTGAGATGTCATTTCATCTCAATGTTAGGTAAAAAAGTCCCACAAAATTGGAAGCAATGTCTCCAAAATGACCTATACCGTGTTGATGGGGACGTTAAACCTCAAATCAATCAATTATACAAGCTGAGCTTATATGGCGTTGTAGGTGACCTCTGTGCGCCCCTGTCGAGCTCTTGTAGCATTGTAGGAGACCTTACTGCGCTGCTATGGCAACCTTACAGCGACCTCACTGCGCTCTGATCAGAACGCCAAGCGCCGGAGTTTGTTTTGAGCATGCTCAAATTGAGTGACGTCGCTTGGCGTTCTATGTGATCCCAACACGCCTACTGGCTATGCCACTGCATTGCTATGGCGATGTTTGCGATCATACTGCGCGCATCTCGGCATTCTGCATTTTTCTTGGACGCCGTTGGATCGGGGTGAAAACACAGCCCTGGTGTGACAGGGGTTTAACTCTCAGTAGTTCGAACTACCCCTATCTCGAACAAATTTTGAGGTGTTTGAGTTATTGAAGTCTGACTGAAATATATGCCATTGTGAACCCAACTTTTCTCTAATGAACTGGGGTTTACAAGCAGGTTCGTATCACCAACTTGTTCATGTGATTTACCTCACCAACATGGGTCAGAAAACCAACTCTCAGGAAAAACACACAAGTCCATGTAATGGACATTCACCCAAACCCAACTGATTTCGATGCATTTTTGATAGACTCTACACCAGACTCAAATTTCTTTTTCCACCACCAAACTGTGTCATAAGACACACAAGAAGGTCCAAAAGCAGTAGCAATTTCAGTCATCAGCTTCTTCGAAGAACAACCAAGTTTTGAGCAAGCTTTGATGTTTTCCCGTATTTCATCTTTTTAGTCGACGCTTCTAACAACCATTTTTACTGCAGTGGTCAAAGACTGCGTGAATTCAAATGGCAAATTTTATGTCTTACACTTAGTCTAACATACATTTATACACTACTGTGTAGATATTGAACAGCCCTATACAAGACTTTAGTATGTATTGGTGTTGATTGTGCCCATCGTGGATATCGAGCTAAAGGACAACAAGCAATTCTTTTCGAACATCCCTCGTAAATCAAATGTCTATTTTGAAGATATGAAAAAAATTCATTACGTCAGAGAGATTTGTTTGATTTGAGGTTTAACATCCCCATCAACACTGTAAAGGTCATTTTGGAGACATTGCTTCCAATTTTGTGGGACTTTTACCCGACATACAGATGAAATGACATCTCAAGCCCTGTCGCCCAATGAAACTAATAGGGTTTATTAGCATGGACTGTCCACCTCGCACCGCGGTTCCTGGACAGGCTTAGATCCTCTAAGCGGTTTACCAGTACTAGTGTGCGGGCCGGATTCAGCTCTGCATGGAAGCATCATGCAGCCCATATATTTCTTCAAGCCCCTATGGGCGGGGTCAGAAAGAAGTATTATCTGTGGGGAGTTTTCCAAAAAAAAAAAATTGTGACGCCTTGATGAAATTATCATATGTATTTTACTGGAGTATTTGAACGGTAGTTTATGGGTATTTTAACGGGCATCTGTGGCCTAGTGGATAAGAGCCCTGACTCTTAATCATTAGGTCTCTCACCGCTGTAGATTCGAGCCTGACTCATCTCACATGTGAGGCGCCAAGTTCTGCAATGGAAGGTCAGGTGGTTTTTTACCAGGTTACTCTGGTTTTCCCCCACCTCTGATTAACCATCAGCTCGATATGAGTGAAATAATCTTGATTTTTTTGTTTGTTTGTATTGGGGTTAAATGGCCCAGTCAAAACTATTTAGGTCATTTTTTAGCCAGTCAGTTTACTTATCCACCCTTTTCCAGGACAGGCTTATAATTATTATGTAAGCGGTTAACCAGTATAGTGCACATTCTTTCGCAGGAAAATGACAACTACCTTTCTTGAATCAGCGGAAGGGACAGAATGACCATAGAAACGATTTCATGGTCAATCTCAACGAAAGAATGTTGCCGACCCCGCCAGGTATCGAACCCACGTCCTCCTGATCGCCAGTCAGATGCGCATCCAACTGAGCTACTGAGGCCGGCCAAAATAATCTTGAAAGGGCTGTAGTCCACTGAGTTGTACAATCATATAACAATTTTTATATGTTTTAACAACCCATTTGTCTGTCTGTCTGTCTGTCTGTTTGTCTGTCTGTCAGCATTAATAGGTAAAATTACATTTACCTGACCAGCTATTTCTATAACAATTAGAAGTTTAATTGCAACTCTTGGTACACTATTAGCTATACAAACAAAGGTCTGGTAATTACCACTGGCCAAGAACAATAAACTGGCATAAAATAATGGTCTAAACCTTTTATGACCCAATGACATAAGTTGAGCAAACACTTGCTAATTGTGAAGATGACTGATTTCAGATTTAACCGTTAGCCCATTTCACACCAGCACACTGGACTCTGCAGGCTCAGATCAAATGCCACAGAACAGGGCATCTGATCAGAGTACAGGGGACCCTCGTTAAAACGACAGCATTTATTCCCTTTTATTGTGCCCCTTATAAAGAATTTGCCACTGTAAACAATCTCAGTTAGGAGTATGATAGGTCATAAAAAGCCTTTTCCCATTATTACTCCAAGAAACATTTGTTTGAATCACCTCACCACCGCAAATATCTATAACAGTTGTTTCTTGGAGTATTAGAATACAAGACCCTATCATGTCTATGGACTGGATTTGTGCATTTCCAACCCAAGGGAAGCGCATGCCGCTCGGAACCGAGGCTAAGCCTTTAGCTAAGTACTCACGCCATTCAAATTGCCGTTATAATGAGTTTTGCGGTTATAACGAATTTCGGTATAAAGAGGGTTGACTGTAAATAACAAAAACTGTATTCATGTTTTATCGAACACCACCATTTATCAATAAAGTTCTACAAACAACTCAACCTGACACTCCCGAGTTTTGAAAGGGCCTCTTGCTACATATATTAGGTGGATGGTTCTATTCAGAACTAACTCTACCAGCCCCGATAGCTCAGTTGGTAGAGTGTCCGCTCCGGGGAACGGGAGGCACGGGTTCGATCCCGGGCCGCGACATACCAAAGTCGTTAAAAATGGTACTAGCTGCTCCTCGCTTGGCACTCAGATTTAGGGGGTAGAGCTAGGGCTGGTCGACCCAGTGTCAGGATAATGTGACCGGGTGTGGTATCATGTAATGGGTCTGGGACATGATACTTCAGTGAGGCAGCACTATAAAAGTGAGCATTGAGCTCCCTGTCGCAACCAGACACCGTCTGGATATGACTGAAAAATTGTTGAAAGCGACGTTAAACCCGAATTCACACACACACACACACACACACACACACACACACACACTCTATTCAGAACTAAATGGGATAGTCATTTGTTTCTGACTGTCATTTGCCTAGCAACCCACATGTATATACAGTTAGTTGTACTAGGTGACAGGTATTTATTAGCTGACAATTATATGTGAACAAATCAAAGTTAATTAACAAGTACCCTATCAATAAAATGTTGAAACAAGTCTCATTGGTCAATACAGAACTAACCTTACTGTATATGACACTGCCATTTAATGCAGCCAAAACTAAATTAGATCTTTTAGTGTCAGCCAAGCTGTTCACATGTTTCCTTATCTGCTGACAGGTAGGTAAATGAAGCACAAGGTCTCCGGACGTTAGCCCCCCAGGACGTTTGCCCCCCAATGACTTAATCTAAAAATGGACATTTGCCCCCCAGTTGAAAATGCGACCCGGACATTTGCCCCCCAGAGCTTATTTTTGGTATGGACATCTGCCCCCCAGTGCTTATTTTACAGGTGGACAACTGCCCCCCACTGCTTATTTCAGAAAGGGACATTTGCCCCCCAACCTGGCTAGACAAGGATATTCATTGCACAGACTTGTATACAGCTACATAATTTACATGATAACGTTTTGGTCAAAGTTTTTCAGCCCATTCAAGATCATTTCAATTTCCTTAAGAATTAACCATCGGTGTATCCATTGTAAAAACCACTTGAGTATAGGCGTCTGACACTGGACCCTCAGTGAGGCACAAACTCAATATATGGTTCTGTAGCTGACTTGCTTAACCCTTATCCTGCTGAATAAATTAAGCATCCCCAATTGTTGACTATTAACCATCACATTCTTGGTATATTTTTGTTAACTTAACAAATTGCATGATAAACAGTACAGATCCCCATCAGATATGGCATCTGATCGGGATCCATACTGCTTTCTAACGTAGGGGTTGTCCATAACAGCAGGTTATTATGGGATTCATATTTATATAGATGGAATAATTTATTGCTTAACATTTTGTATTTCTGATGATAATAAACCAATAAATACATTGTTTTCCTCCTTTGTGTTAGCCCTGGTCTATCTGGGGGGCAAATGTCCCTTTCTGAAATAAGCAGTGGGGGGCAAATGTCCACCTGTAAAATAAGCACTGGGGGGCAGATGTCCATACCAAAAATAAGCTCTGGGGGGCAAATGTCCGGGTCGCATTTTCAACTGGGGGGCAAATGTCCATTTTTAGATTAATTCATTGGGGGGCAAATGTCCTGGGGGGCAAATGTCCTGGAATCGAAGCACAATGATTGGTTGATTTAAATGACTGATAAAAATCAACATTAAATTCATATGCCTCAATGTTCATCATATAATTGTAACCAACAGTTAGTTGCAAACCCAGAAAAAGTCTGATGGAAAGAGTAAAATTTCAATAAGTCAGTCACAAGAAACAATTAGCTTAGAATACAGGTCGGCTATAATGAAGGAGTCCTGTAAGCATCCGCAAGGAAGGAGATCTGTAAAATAGAAGTGGAGGCAATGATCAGGAATGGATACAATTATCCCACAGCTCCTATAAGGGACACCAGAGGGAAAGAAACACAAACATGAAACAACTAGCCCCAATTGAAATGTCGATAGTGGAAAGCCAAAAAGACAGTTACTTTTCCACAAAATGGCCAATTGGCTATCCAAAACAAAAAAAAAGTATAAGTGATAAACACACTCAAAGACAAACATAACAAAAATAAATCGCGACAGAAGAACTGTCTGTAAGAAAGAGTCCGCTACAAGAAGGAAAAACTGAAAGCTGGAGTCAGCTTCAAGGAATGAGAACTGTAAGCAATGGTCAGCTACAAAGTATTTTAACTCTTATCTTGCTGTTCACGACAACCCCTATCTTTGGAAACAGTGTAGATCCAGATCAGATGGCTTCTGAAGAAGCCATCTGATCAGGATCTACACTGTTTGGCATTCAGTTTATGAATTTGTAGCAATAAACTGCATCAAGTAATTTGATTGGTTGATAGACAGAAATGGGTGTGGTTTAAATGAATATTCAGCAAGAGAAGGGTTATGGAGAACTGTAAGCAAAAGTCAGCCACAATGAAGAGAACTAAAAGCAAAATCAGCTATAAGGAAGGAGAACTGAAAGAAAGAGTCTATACTGTAAGTAGTGTCTGCTACAAGGACTGTAAGCAAGAGGCAGCTACTAGTATGAATAACTGTTAGGCTTAGCAACAGTCAGCTATCAGGGGGATGAACTATTGGCAAGAATGAGAACTGCTTTGCTAGCAAGAGTCAGTTACTAGGAAGGAGAGCTGAAAGCAAGAGTCAGACATAAGGAAGGATAACTGCAAGCAAATCAGCTACAAAGGAGGAAAACTGTAAACAAGAGTCAGATACAAGGAAGGAGAACTGTATGCAAGAGTCAGATACAATGAAGGAGAACTGTAAGCAAGAGTCTACTACAAGGAAAGAGAACTGTAAGCAAAAGTCTACTACAAGGAAGGAGAAATGTAATCAAGAATACTACAAGGAAGGAGAACTGTAAGCAAGAGTCTACTACAAGGAAGGAGAACTGTAAGCAAGAGTCTACTACAAGGAAGGAGTGAGTGAGTGTTTGAGTTTTACGTCCCACCAACAGCTAAGGTCATACGGAGACGGGACCTCGGTTTAAAGACTCATCCGAAAGTCTACTACAAGGAAGGAGAATTGTAAGTAAGATTCTACTACAAGGAAGGAGAATTGTAAGAATGTCTACTACAAGGAACGAGAAAAGTAAGCAACAGTCTACTACAATGAAGGAGAACTGTAAGTAAGTCTACTACAAGGAAGGAGAACTGTAAACAACAGTCTACTACAATGAAGGAGAACTGTAAGTAAGTCTACTACAAGGAAAGAGAACTGTAAGCAAGAGTCAGATACAAGGAAGAAGCACTGTAAGAAAGAGTCTACTACAAGAAAGGAGAACTGTAAGCAAGGGTATATTACAAGGAAGGAGAACTGTAAGCAAGTCTACTACAAGGAAGGAGAACTATAAGTAAGTCTACTACAAGGAAGGAGAACTGTAAGCAGGAGTCTACTACAATGGAGTAGAACATTATGTAAGTCTTCTACAAGGAAGGAGATCTGTAAGCAAGAGTCATATATAAGGAAGAAGGACTGTAAGCAAGAGTCTACTACAAGGAAGAAGAACTGTCAGCAAGTCTATGACTACAAGGAAGGAGAACTTTAAGCAAGTCAACGACAAGGAAGGAGAACTGTAAGCAGGGGTCAGATACAAGGAGAACTGTAAGGAAGAGTCTACTACAAGAAAGGAGAACTGTAAGCAAGAGTCTACTACAAGGAAGGAGAACTGTAAGTCAGTCTACTACAAGGAAGAAGAATTGTAAGCAAAAGTCTACTACAAGGAAGGAGAACTGTAAGCAAGAGTCTACTACAAGGAAGGAGAACTGTAAGCAAGATTCTACTACAAGGAAGGAGAACTGTAAGTAAGTCTACTACAAGGAAGGAGAACTGTTAGCAAGATTCTACTACAAGGAAGGAGAATTGTAAGCAAGATTCTACTACAAGGAAGGAGAACTGTAAGTAAGTCTACTTCAAGGAAGGAGAACTGTTAGCAAGATTCTACTACAAGGAAGGAGAACTGTAAGTAAGTCTACTACAAGGAAGGAGAGTTATTAGCAAGATTCTACTACAAGGAAGGGGAACTGTAAGCAAGAGTCTACTAAAAGAAAGGAGAACTGTAAGCTAGATTCAAATACAAGGAGGACTGTAAGCAAAAGTCTACTACAATGAAGGAGAACTGTAAGTAAGCCTACTACAAGAAATAAGACCTGTTAAGTCTACTTAAAGGAAACAGAACTGTAAGCAAGAGTCTGCTACAAGGAAGGAGAACTGTAAGCAAGAGTCTACTACAAGGAAGGAGAACTGTAAGCAAGAGTCTACTACAAGGAAGAAGAACTGTAATTAAGAGTCTACTACAAGGAAGGAGAACTGTAAGCAAGAGTCTACTACAAGGAAAGAGAACTGTAAGTAAGTCTACTACAAGGAAGGAGAACTGTAAGCAAGAGTCTACTATGAGGAAAGAGAACTGTAAGCAAGAGTCTACTACAAGGAAGGAGAACTGAAAGCAAGAGTCTACTACAAGGAAGGGGAACTGTAAGTAAAAGTCTACTACAAGGAAAGAGAACTGTAAGCAAGAGTCTACTACAAGGAAGGAGAACTGTAAGCAAGTGTCTACTACAAGGAAGGTGAACTGTTAGCAAAGTAGAAGTAAAACAAAGATCAGGAATTGATACAATTAACTTACTCCACCCATAAAAGACACCAAAGGGAAAGAAATACAAACATTAAGCGACAAGACCATAATGGAAACCTAAACAAAGGAAGGCCATAAGGACAGTTACTTTCCCACAAAATGGCCATATGGCCATCCAAAATAAAAAGAAAAAAGTGATACACACAGTAAGTAACAAACAACAACACAAATAAATCGCCACAGAAGAGCCGCCTTGGAACGGTCAGTGGAAGATTTCCACTGGGGGGCTTAAATCCATTTTATGTGGCCACAATCCTTGCCCTGACTTCTGTCCCGATTTAGACAAATAATTTGTTCAGACCGCATGAAGGCCTCCCAACTCATCAGTGCAACATCTCCGTGAACACAAAAATCAAAGAACCACAGAGGTGAGACAACGGTGAGGACTCGACAGCAACAAACCACTGAAATGCTGGAGCAAAAGAAAACCAACAGCAAGTCTACTACAAAGAAAGGAGATCTGTAACCAAGAGTCTACTACAAGGAAGGAGAACTGTAAGCAAGAGTGTACTACAAGGAAAGAGAACTGTAAGCAAGAGTCTACTACAATGAAGAAGAACTGTAAGCAACAGTCTACTACAAGGAAGGAGAACTGTAAGCAAGTGTCTACTACCAGGTAGGAGAATTGTAAGCAAGAGTCTACTACAAGGAAAGAGAACTGTAAGCAAGAGTCTACTACAAAGAAAGAGAACTGTAAGCAAGAGTCTACTACAAGGAAGGAGAACTGTAAGCAAGTGTCTACTACATGGAAGGAGAACTGTAAGCAAGAGTCTACTATAAGGAATGAGAACTGTAAGCAAAGTCTACTACAAGGAAGGAGAACTGTAAGCAGGAGTCTACTACAAGGACGGCGAACTATAAGCAAGTGTCTACTACAAGGAAGGAGAACTGTAAGCAAGAGTCTACTGCAAGGAAGGAGAACTGTAAGCAAGAGTCAGATACAAGGAAGGAGAACTGTAAGCAAGAGTCTACTACTAGGAAGTAGAACTGTAAGCAAGTGTCTACTACAAGGAAGGAGAACTGTAAGCAACAGTCTACTACAAAGAAGGAGAACTGTAAGCAAGAGTCTACTACAAGGATGAAGAACTGTAAGCATGGGTCTACTACAAGGAAAAAGAACTGAAAGCAAGAGTCTACTACAAGGACGAAGAACTGTAAGCAAGTCTACTACAAGGAAGGAGAACTGTAAGCAAGAGTCTACTACAAGGAAAGAGAACTGTAAGCAAGAGTCTACTACAAGGAAGAAGAACTGTAAGCAACAGTCTACTACAAGGAAGGAGAACTGTAAGCAAGTGTCTACTACCAGGTAGGAGAATTGTAAGCAAGAGTCTACTACAAGGAAAGAGAACTGTAAGCAAGAGTCTACTACAAAGAAAGAGAACTGTAAGCAAGAGTCTACTACAAGGAAGGAGAACTGTAAGCAAGTGTCTACTACATGGAAGGAGAACTGTAAGCAAGAGTCTACTATAAGGAATGAGAACTGTAAGCAAAGTCTACTACAAGGAAGGAGAACTGTAAGCAGGAGTCTACTACAAGGACGGCGAACTATAAGCAAGTGTCTACTACAAGGAAGGAGAACTGTAAGCAAGAGTCTACTGCAAGGAAGGAGAACTGTAAGCAAGAGTCAGATACAAGGAAGGAGAACTGTAAGCAAGAGTCTACTACTAGGAAGGAGAACTGTAAGCAAGTGTCTACTACAAGGAAGGAGAACTGTAAGCAACAGTCTACTACAAAGAAGGAGAACTGTAAGCAAGAGTCTACTACAAGGATGAAGAACTGTAAGCATGGGTCTACTACAAGGAAAAAGAACTGAAAGCAAGAGTCTACTACAAGGACGAAGAACTGTAAGCAAGTCTACTACAAGGAAGGAGAACTGTAAGCAAGAGTCTACTACAAGGAAGGAGAACTGTAAGCAAGAGTCTACTACAAGGAAGGAGAACTGTAGGCAAGAGTCTACTACAAGGAAAGAGAACTGTAAGCAAGTGTATACTACAAGGAAAGAGAACTGTAAGCAAGAGTCAGATACAAGGAAGGAGAACTGTAAGCAAGAGTCTACTACAAGGAAAGAGAACTGTTAGCAAAAGTCTACTACAAGGAAGGAAAACTGTAAGCAAGTGTCTGCTACAAAGAAAGAGAACTGTAAGCAAGAGTCTACTACAAGGAAACAGAACTGTAAGCAAGAGTCAGATACAAGGAAGAAGCACTGTAAGAAAGAGTCTACTACAAGAAAGGAGAACTGTAAGCAAGGGTATATTACAAGGAAGGAGAACTGTAAGCAAGTCTACTACAAGGAAGGAGAACTATAAGTAAGTCTACTACAAGGAAGGAGAACTGTAAGCAGGAGTCTACTACAATGGAGTAGAACATTATGTAAGTCTTCTACAAGGAAGGAGATCTGTAAGCAAGAGTCATATATAAGGAAGAAGGACTGTAAGCAAGAGTCTACTACAAGGAAGAAGAACTGTCAGCAAGTCTATGACTACAAGGAAGGAGAACTTTAAGCAAGTCAACGACAAGGAAGGAGAACTGTAAGCAGGGGGCAGATACAAGGAGAACTGTAAGGAAGAGTCTACTACAAGAAAGGAGAACTGTAAGCAAGAGTCTACTACAAGGAAGGAGAACTGTAAGTCAGTCTACTACAAGGAAGAAGAATTGTAAGCAAAAGTCTACTACAAGGAAGGAGAACTGTAAGCAAGAGTCTACTACAAGGAAGGAGAACTGTAAGCAAGATTCTACTACAAGGAAGGAGAACTGTAAGTAAGTCTACTACAAGGAAGGAGAACTGTTAGCAAGATTCTACTACAAGGAAGGAGAATTGTAAGCAAGATTCTACTACAAGGAAGGAGAACTGTAAGTAAGTCTACTTCAAGGAAGGAGAACTGTTAGCAAGATTCTACTACAAGGAAGGAGAACTGTAAGTAAGTCTACTACAAGGAAGGAGAGTTATTAGCAAGATTCTACTACAAGGAAGGGGAACTGTAAGCAAGAGTCTACTAAAAGAAAGGAGAACTGTAAGCTAGATTCAAATACAAGGAGGACTGTAAGCAAAAGTCTACTACAATGAAGGAGAACTGTAAGTAAGCCTACTACAAGAAATAAGACCTGTTAAGTCTACTTAAAGGAAACAGAACTGTAAGCAAGAGTCTGCTACAAGGAAGGAGAACTGTAAGCAAGAGTCTACTGCAAGGAAGGAGAACTGTAAGCAAGCGTCTACTACAAGGAAGGAGAACTGTAATTAAGAGTCTACTACAAGGAAGGAGAACTGTAAGCAAGAGTCTACTACAAGGAAAGAGAACTGTAAGTAAGTCTACTACAAGGAAGGAGAACTGTAAGCAAGAGTCTACTATGAGGAAAGAGAACTGTAAGCAAGAGTCTACTACAAGGAAGGAGAACTGAAAGCAAGAGTCTACTACAAGGAAGGGGAACTGTAAGTAAAAGTCTACTACAAGGAAAGAGAACTGTAAGCAAGAGTCTACTACAAGGAAGGAGAACTGTAAGCAAGTGTCTACTACAAGGAAGGTGAACTGTTAGCAAAGTAGAAGTAAAACAAAGATCAGGAATTGATACAATTAACTTACTCCACCCATAAAAGACACCAAAGGGAAAGAAATACAAACATTAAGCGACAAGACCATAATGGAAACCTAAACAAAGGAAGGCCATAAGGACAGTTACTTTCCCACAAAATGGCCATATGGCCATCCAAAATAAAAAGAAAAAAGTGATACACACAGTAAGTAACAAACAACAACACAAATAAATCGCCACAGAAGAGCCGCCTTGGAACGGTCAGTGGAAGATTTCCACTGGGGGGCTTAAATCCATTTTATGTGGCCACAATCCTTGCCCTGACTTCTGTCCCGATTTAGACAAATAATTTGTTCAGACCGCATGAAGGCCTCCCAACTCATCAGTGCAACATCTCCGTGAACACAAAAATCAAAGAACCACAGAGGTGAGACAACGGTGAGGACTCGACAGCAACAAACCACTGAAATGCTGGAGCAAAAGAAAACCAACAGCAAGTCTACTACAAAGAAAGGAGATCTGTAACCAAGAGTCTACTACAAGGAAGGAGAACTGTAAGCAAGAGTGTACTACAAGGAAAGAGAACTGTAAGCAAGAGTCTACTACAAGGAAGAAGAACTGTAAGCAACAGTCTACTACAAGGAAGGAGAACTGTAAGCAAGTGTCTACTACCAGGTAGGAGAATTGTAAGCAAGAGTCTACTACAAGGAAAGAGAACTGTAAGCAAGAGTCTACTACAAAGAAAGAGAACTGTAAGCAAGAGTCTACTACAAGGAAGGAGAACTGTAAGCAAGTGTCTACTACATGGAAGGAGAACTGTAAGCAAGAGTCTACTATAAGGAATGAGAACTGTAAGCAAAGTCTACTACAAGGAAGGAGAACTGTAAGCAGGAGTCTACTACAAGGACGGCGAACTATAAGCAAGTGTCTACTACAAGGAAGGAGAACTGTAAGCAAGAGTCTACTGCAAGGAAGGAGAACTGTAAGCAAGAGTCAGATACAAGGAAGGAGAACTGTAAGCAAGAGTCTACTACTAGGAAGTAGAACTGTAAGCAAGTGTCTACTACAAGGAAGGAGAACTGTAAGCAACAGTCTACTACAAAGAAGGAGAACTGTAAGCAAGAGTCTACTACAAGGATGAAGAACTGTAAGCATGGGTCTACTACAAGGAAAAAGAACTGAAAGCAAGAGTCTACTACAAGGACGAAGAACTGTAAGCAAGTCTACTACAAGGAAGGAGAACTGTAAGCAAGAGTCTACTACAAGGAAAGAGAACTGTAAGCAAGAGTCTACTACAAGGAAGAAGAACTGTAAGCAACAGTCTACTACAAGGAAGGAGAACTGTAAGCAAGTGTCTACTACCAGGTAGGAGAATTGTAAGCAAGAGTCTACTACAAGGAAAGAGAACTGTAAGCAAGAGTCTACTACAAAGAAAGAGAACTGTAAGCAAGAGTCTACTACAAGGAAGGAGAACTGTAAGCAAGTGTCTACTACATGGAAGGAGAACTGTAAGCAAGAGTCTACTATAAGGAATGAGAACTGTAAGCAAAGTCTACTACAAGGAAGGAGAACTGTAAGCAGGATTCTACTACAAGGACGGCGAACTATAAGCAAGTGTCTACTACAAGGAAGGAGAACTGTAAGCAAGAGTCTACTGCAAGGAAGGAGAACTGTAAGCAAGAGTCAGATAAAAGGAAGGAGAACTGTAAGCAAGAGTCTACTACTAGGAAGGAGAACTGTAAGCAAGTGTCTACTACAAGGAAGGAGAACTGTAAGCAACAGTCTACTACAAAGAAGGAGAACTGTAAGCAAGAGTCTACTACAAGGATGAAGAACTGTAAGCATGGGTCTACTACAAGGAAAAAGAACTGAAAGCAAGAGTCTACTACAAGGACGAAGAACTGTAAGCAAGTCTACTACAAGGAAGGAGAACTGTAAGCAAGAGTCTACTACAAGGAAGGAGAACTGTAAGCAAGAGTCTACTACAAGGAAAGAGAACTGTAAGCAAGTGTATACTACAAGGAAAGAGAACTGTAAGCAAGAGTCAGATACAAGGAAGGAGAACTGTAAGCAAGAGTCTACTACAAGGAATGAGAACTGTTAGCAAAAGTCTACTACAAGGAAGGAAAACTGTAAGCAAGTGTCTACTACAAAGAAAGAGAACTGTAAGCAAGAGTCTACTACAAGGAAACAGAACTGTAAGCAAGAGTCAGATACAAGGAAGGAGAACTGTAAGCAAGAGTCTACTACAAGGAAGAAGAACTGTAAGCAAGAGTCTACTACAAGGAAAGAGAACTGTAAGCAAGAGTCTACTACAAGGAAGGAGAACTGTAAGAAACAGTCTACTACAAGGAAGGAGAACTGTAAGCAACAGTCTACTACAAGGAAGGAGAACTGTAAGCAAGAGTCTACTACAAGGAAAGAGAACTGTAAGCAAGAGTCTACTACAAGGAAGGAGAACTGTAAGCAACAGTCTACTACAAGGGAGGAGAACTGTAAGCAAAAGTCTACTACAAGGAAAAAGAACTGTAAGCAAGGGTCTACTACAAGGAAGGAGAACTGTAAGCAAGGGTCTACTACAAGGAAGGAGAACTGAAAGCAAGAGTCTACTACAAGGAAGGGGAACTGTAAGTAAGAGTCTACTACAAGGAAGAAGAACCGTAAGCAAGAGTCTACTACAAGGAAGGAGAACTGTAAGCAAGAGTCAACTACAAGGAATGAGAACTGTAAGCAACAGTCTACTACAAGGAAGGAGAACTGTAAGCAACAGTCTACTACAAGGAAGGAGAACTGTAAGCAAAAGTCTAATACAAGAGAACTGTAAGCAAGGGTCTACTACAAGGAAGGAGAACTGTAAGCATGTCTACTACAAGAAAGGAGAACTGTAAGTAAGAGTCTACTAAAAAGAAGGAGAACTATAAGCAACACTATGCTGCACGGAAGGAGAACTGTAAGCAAGTCTAACACAAGAAAGGACAATGCTTTAAAGAAGATTGTGATCCTTCTTTAAGAAGTCAATTGCAAAAAAAGTAGAACTGTACATGTGAGGTTGGATAAAGTTAGCCGCAATAAAAGCAAAATCAGCTACAAGGAAGAAGAAATGAAAGCAAGAGTCTATACTGTAAGTAGTGTCTGCTACATGGACTGTAAGCAAGAGGCAGCTACTAGTAAGAATAACTGTAAGGCTTAGCAACAGTCAGCTACCAGGGGGAAGAACTATGGGCAAGAAGGAGAACTGCTTTGCCAAGGACACGAAAACCTTATCAGTTCTTCATCCTGACCAAATGTTATAGCCCTGCAAATTTGCTTCAAATCCACCCAGTAGTTCATGAGATATACTGCACATAACATAAATTTGACCTAAATTTGAACTATTTAGCATGGTTGTGACCTTGAAAATAAGGTCAAAATCACCAAAACCTAATCACTGTTTCATCCTGTCCCATTGTTATATCCATGCAAATTTGATTAAAATCCACCCAGTAGTTCATGAGATATCTTGCACACAAGAGTGTCACGCCGACGCAGACGCTGACAGGATCCACACCAAAACCAATACGTCCCCCTCCCCTTTAGGGGGGGGGGGGGGGGGGGCATAAAAATCTGCTACAGGAAAGAAAATATAAGCAAGAATCAGCAACAAGCAAGGAGAACTGTAAATAAGTGTCTGCGATAAAGGAGAACTGCAAGCAAGTCTAACACAAAGAAGGAAGGTTGGGTTGCTTCTGTATGAAGTCAACTGCAAAAAAAGTAGAGCTGTTCATGTGAGGTTAACCCTTATCTTGCTGTTCACGACAACCCCTATCTTTGCAAACAGTGTAGATCCAGATCAGATGGCTTCTGAAGAAGTCTTATCTTGCTGTTCACGACAATCCCTATCTTTGCAAACAGTGTAGATCCAGATCAGATGGCTTCTGAAGAAGCCTTATCTTGCTGTTCACGACAACCCCTATCTTTGCAAACAGTGTAGATCCAGATCAGATGGCTTCTGAAGAAGTCTTATCTTGCTGTTCACGACAACCCCTATCTTTGCAAACAGTGTAGATCCAGATCAGATGGCTTCTGAAGAAGTCTTATCTTGCTGTTCACGACAACCCCTATCTTTGCAAACAGTGTATCTCCAGATCAGATGGCTTCTGAAGAAGTCTTATCTTGTTGTTCACGACAACGCCTATCTTTGCAAACAGTGTAGATCCAGATCAGATGGCTTCTGAAGAAGTCTTATCTTGCTGTTCACGACAACCCCTATCTTTGCAAACAGTGTAGATCCAGATCAGATGGCTTCTGAAGAAGTCTTATCTTGCTGTTCACGACAACGCCTATCTTTGCAAACAGTGTAGATCCAGATCAGATGGCTTCTGAAGAAACCTTATCTTGTTGTTCACGACAACCCCTATCTTTGCAAACAGTGTAGATCCAGATCAGATGGCTTCTGAAGAAGCCTTATCTTGCTGTTCACGACAACGCCTATCTTTGCAAACAGTGTAGATCCAGATCAGATGGCTTCTGAAGAAACCTTATCTTGCTGTTCACGACAACCCCTATCTTTGCAAACAGTGTAGATCCAGATCAGATGGCTTCTGAAGAAGTCTTATCTTGCTGTTCACGACAACGCCTATCTTTGCAAACAGTGTAGATCCAGATCAGATGGCTTCTGAAGAAACCTTATCTTGTTGTTCACGACAACCCCTATCTTTGCAAACAGTGTAGATCCAGATCAGATGGCTTCTGAAGAAGCCTTATCTTGCTGTTCACGACAACGCCTATCTTTGCAAACAGTGTAGATCCAGATCAGATGGCTTCTGAAGAAACCTTATCTTGCTGTTCACGACAACCCCTATCTTTGCAAACAGTGTAGATCCAGATCAGATGGCTTCTGAAGAAGCCTTATCTTGCTGTTCACGACAACGCCTATCTTTGCAAACAGTGTAGATCCAGATCAGATGGCTTCTGAAGAAACCTTATCTTGTTGTTCACGACAACCCCTATCTTTGCAAACAGTGTAGATCCAGATCAGATGGCTTCTGAAGAAGCCTTATCTTGCTGTTCACGACAACGCCTATCTTTGCAAACAGTGTAGATCCAGATCAGATGGCTTCTGAAGAAACCTTATCTTGTTGTTCACGACAACCCCTATCTTTGCAAACAGTGTAGATCCAGATCAGATGGCTTCTGAAGAAACCTTATCTTGCTGTTCACGACAACCCCTATCTTTGCAAACAGTGTAGATCCAGATCAGATGGCTTCTGAAGAAGTCTTATCTTGCTGTTCACGACAACCCCTATCTTTGCAAACAGTGTAGATCCAGATCAGATGGCTTCTGAAGAAGCCTTATCTTGCTGTTCAAGACAACCCCTATCTTTGCAAACAGTGTAGATCCAGATCAGATGGCTTCTGAAGAAGTCTTATCTTGCTGTTCACGACAACCCCTATCTTTGCAAACAGTGTAGATCCAGATCAGATGGCTTCTGAAGAAGCCTTATCTTGCTGTTCACGACAACCCCTATCTTTGCAAACAGTGTAGATCCAGATCAGATGGCTTCTGAAGAAGTCTTATCTTGCTGTTCACGACAACCCCTATCTTTGCAAACAGTGTAGATCCAGATCAGATGGCTTCTGAAGAAGTCTTATCTTGCTGTTCACGACAACCCCTATCTTTGCAAACAGTGTAGATCCAGATCAGATGGCTTCTGAAGAAGTCTTATCTTGCTGTTCACGACAATCCCTATCTTTGTAAACAGTGTAGATCCAGATCAGATGGCTTCTGAAGAAGTCTTATCCTGCTGTTCACAACAACCACTATCTTTGCAAACAGTGTAGATCCAGATCAGATGGCTTCTGAAGAAGTCTTATCTTGCTGTTCACGACAACCCCTATCTTTGCAAACAGTGTAGATCCAGATCAGATGGCTTCTGAAGAAGTCTTATCTTGCTGTTCATGACAACCCCTATCTTTGCAAACAGTGTAGATCCAGATCAGATGGCTTCTGAAGAAGTCTTATCTTGTTGTTCACGACAACGCCTATCTTTGCAAACAGTGTAGATCCAGATCAGATGGCTTCTGAAGAAGTCTTATCTTGCTGTTCACGACAACCCCTATCTTTGCAAACAGTGTAGATCCAGATCAGATGGCTTCTGAAGAAGTCTTATCTTGCTGTTCACGACAACCCCTATCTTTGCAAACAGTGTAGATCCAGATCAGATGGCTTCTGAAGAAGCCATCTGATCAGGTTCTACACTGTTTGGCATTCAGTTTATGAATTTGCAGCAATAAATTACATCAGGTAATTTGATTGGTTGGTAGACAGAAATGGGTGTGGCTTAAATGAATATTCAGCAAGATAAGGATAATATTTGATTGGGAAGAACCAGGAGATGAAGGGAACATTCTCCTTCTGCTGAAAGGACAGCAGGTAGCCACCATACTGAAAGGTATGTAGCCACTATACTGAAAGGTATGTAGCCACCATGCTGAAAGATATGCAGCACCATTGCCCAACCCAATCATTGAACTTTTATAAAATTGCAACCATCTATACAATTCTTTCCACTTGTAAACCAGAAAGTCTGGCTATATTTATAGAATTTCTGTTTTTACAGAAAGCTGGCTAATTATTGACCCGTCTGTATGATTAATTGTACTATAGGTTTTGTTCTCAGCTAAAGTAATTATAAATTAACTAGCCTATACAACTACAGCCTCATCAATCTTTATGGCAGGCAACATCATTTCTAGCAAAACATAAACTCTCTGAACCACAATATGCCAAAACAATAGTCTCCACAGCAAACGAATGAGAACAGAGAAAGCTTTGGTGAGACTGCGCAACTGCGCAGTCTCGCCGAAGCTTTCACTGTTTCAAAGCATAGTAAATGTTTCCAAGCATAGAGAATGAGGCTAGAGGGAGTTTGGGGGTGGGGAAAGCAAAATGTCCAATTCAGGATGTATTTGTGCATGCCTATTTTAGTCTGTTCTGCTTGGTGACAGCTTCTGGTGACTTGAAGAAGCTGCAATATATAAAGCGGAGATTAAACTAGTGGTCATTTCATATGAAACGAGCCTCTGGCAAGTTTCATAAATTCTCATTTGAAATGTACCACAAGTCAAGTTCTGTTTATCATATAACAATTCTTAAAAGGGATTTTTTTTACCCGAAAATGCTCTACAGAATTTCAACTGGAAACATAGTAGGGTTGTCACAGATTGTGTCAAGACCTTACATACCTGGAGTGCTGTGGTGCAGTGGTAAAGCATTGGATTTGAGATCGAGAGGTAGCCGGTTCAATCCCCGCAAGAGCCAAGTGTTGTTTCCTTGAGCAAGAAACTTTATCCTCATTGCTTACCGTAGTACTGGTTCCTACCCAGGAAAAGAGGGCCACATAGAAGATTAGTACTGGTACTACATGTCTTACCCTCTATAAATAAGGTGGATTATTATTATTATTATTACCAGTAACCATTTTGTATTACACTTGTGATCACATCATTTTAAGGACATGTTAACAGTGATGTCATATGATAACAAAAACTTCTAATGTTTCAAATATTGATTGATCATTTGACGTCGTTGATAAGCAGTGGATAACATCATGTAATAAAAATCGTATGACCACAGGTGTATTAACACTTTGGCAGGATTAAGTCAACAATGCAGACATGTTAAGTCTCCCGAAAATCGCGGGAGACTCCCGAAAAAATAGCTTTTCTCACGCCTCACGAAATTCAGGATAAAACTCCCGGATAAATAAAAATACCGTTTTGGGGCAACTTTTTGAAAAGTTGCGCTTGTATTTTCGTGTGTGCAAACGAGTTAATCCGTGATAATAATAATAATACTGATAATAATTAATGCACTGTCGGATTTAAACACGGTTCCACACCTGTAGATGGGCATTAACAAATGAAAACGGCCGTTTCTTGAAGTGATTGTAAAAATGAAAGTAAATCATAATGATTGATTTCCCTCAACCAACGGACCATGTTAGTTAACCGAATCGTGTTATAAACGCCGACCGTATTTGTCACGGGCCAGTCTATTCTATTATTACACTGTATACATAAGCATCCGGTGCTTTCGATAAGCCTACAATCTTCTGCGTGACAAGGTGTGAAAATAAGTTATCGCTCTAATTTGCATTTATCCCCCAATCATAAAATTTAATCCACAATCAATGTGAAAATGATGTAATCGCTCCTAAGATGTTTAGCTACATCTAACGGTAACTGTGTGCATAACAAAAACAGACTATTCTACTGTCTCGTGCATGGTTATGTTTTGGCGCCAAAATAGCAGATGCTTGACGGGAAAAGTCGAACGCTTTAATCTGTGTAAACACATCTGTATGCTGTTGTTGGTGATTGACACGAAGCTTCCCGGGATAAGTCAGGAATTGTGGAAGGCACAATCCAACTCTATCCACAACCGTTTAGCTATCGAGAAAATATTTTTTTCTGGTTGCAAACATTTACGCCCCATTAAAATAAAATAAAACAATTAAACATTAAACAAGTGCGGGGTTGCTGGGGTGGGATGACGTCATTTTCCGATCGCGTGCAGAAAAACGGCAGCTGCTGTTTGTGGACGCCGGATTTCATGGCGATTTTTGTGGTGGAGATCATTTATGTTCGCCTTGAACTTGCTTGTTGAGCGGGTGTGAAAGTTTTGGATGGTGGGGTCCTTGTCTTATGGCTGGTTCATTAAATTATAAACTAATCTGCATTCTTTATTCTCTTTTCTCGCTAACCTGATACTTTTGATCTTTTGAGTATATCGGCTGCAGCTTGTGTTAATCATGCGTGTCAAGTTTATATAACTATCAGTATCTTTAATTGCTAATTGGACTGTCTGCAATTAGTTTGAACTTGAAAAAGTACCGTTATTGACCGTGACAACTACAGTATTATCTGCCGTATTTCCGCACTTAAAAGTCGGAGGGGAATAAAGTTGTTGTGCTTGAAACTTGACCGAAACTTTGGATTATTATACCCGCTTTTGTGAAAAATAACCGGGTATATTGTTTTCGTGTCAGAGTCGAGTTCTGTCAGTCCGTGGTCTGTATGTATGTATGTATGTTTGTATGTATGTATGTATGTATGTATGTATGTATGTATGTATGTATGTATGTAGTATGTATGTATGTATGTATGTATGTATGTATGTATGTATGTATGTATGTATGTAACTATGTATGTAAGTATGTATGTATGTGTGTGTGTGTGTACATACGTCCGTCACGTTTCTATGGAATGGATCTCCTCTGAAACAGGTAAAGGTGCACTTCAGACTTTGCCTGTGGATAGAACATGGGATGTAGATGGCACTAGGTCACTTTTGGCATGACCTTGACCTCAACATGACCCCAAGGTCAAAGGTCAAAACGTATGATTTTGCCATATCTCCTAAACTATTCGAGTTACACTTCTGAAACTTTGGTTACTGGATGGCCCTTGGAATATAGAATAAATTGGGCCACTTTTAGGGTGACCTTAACCTCACCATGACCCCAAGGTCAAAGGTCAAAAAATATTATCTTGCCATATCTTCTAAACTATTGGAGTTACACTTCTGAAACTTTGGTTATTGGATAGCCCTTGGAATATAGAATGAATTGGGCCTCTTTTGGCATGACCTTGACCTCAACATGACCCCAAGGTCAAAGGTCAAAAATATGACTTTGCAAGATCTCCTAAACTATTCGAGTTACACTTCTGAAACTTTGCCTATTGGATGGCCCTTGGAATATAGAATATATTTGGCTACTTTTTGTGTGACCTCGACCTCAACATGACCCCAAGGTCAAAGGTCAAAAGTATTATTTTGCCATATATTCTAAACTGTTGGAGCTACACTTCTGGACCTTTGGTTATTGGATGACCCTTGGAATATATAGTTTATTGGGCTACTTTTGTTGTGACATTGACCTCAGACTGACCCCAAGGTCAAAGGTAAAAAAGTATGACTTTGCCATATCTTCTAAACTATCGGAGTTACACTTCTGAAACTTTGGTTATTGGATGGCTGTTGGAATATAGAAAAATTGGAATACTATTGGTGGACCTCAACATCACCCCAAGGACAAAGGTCAAAAAGTATGACTTTGGCATATCTTCTAAACTATAGGAGTTACACTTCTGAAACTTGGTATATCAGTTAGAATGTTCTTTGCAACTTTTTTGGTTAATGGTTGGCCCTTGGAATGTAGGTTATTGGTTATTGTATGGCCCTTGGCATGACCTTGACCTCAACATGACCCCATGGTCAAAGGTTAAAAAAGTATGACTTGACATATCTCCTAAACTATTGGAGTTACCCTTCTGAAACTTTGCTTATTGGATGGCCGTTGGAATATAGAATAAAGTGGACTACTTTTGGGTGACATTGACTTCAACATGACCCCAAGGTCAAAGGTCAAAAAGTATTATTTTGCCATATCTTCTAAACTATTGGAGTTACACTTCTGAAACTTTGGTTATTGGATTGCCCTTGGAATATAGACTGAATTGGGCTACTTTTGGCATGACTTTGACCTCAACATGACCCCAAGGTCAAAGGTCAAAAAGTATGACTTTGCCATATCTCCTATACTATTGGAATTACACATCTGAAACTTTGCTTATTGGATGGCCCTTGGAATATGGAACACATTGGGCTACTTTTGGTGTGACCTTGACCTCAACATGACCCAAAGGTCAAGGTCAAAAAGTATTATTTTGCCATATCTTCTAAACTATCGGAGCTACACTTCTGAAACTTTGGTTGTTGGATGGCCCTTTGAATATAGAATCAATTGGGCTACTTTTCTGTGACCTATCTGGGCATAAATGATAAGATATGCTCTTGTGCTGAAGCATTATACACCTTGGACAGGGATTGGGGGATGGGGCACTGGTATGGCTAGGTGTCAGTTTGTATGCATCTTCCCAAACTTTTAAAAATATTTATTAGTTATTTATCCATGAACAGGAGTGTAAAGAATAAACAAAAAAAATGTTCAAAAAGCTCTCAGAATGCACCATTTTCTAGCCAATCCTGAGAGCTTGCCACCATTACATCGCGCCTTTGGCACTCGCCAATCCTCCTCGAACGCGCTGTCTCCCTCATTTTTATTTTCAAAACTTAACATGTCTGACAATGCATTTTCTGTGGAAAAACTGTCAAATTCAAAGGCGATAAAATCCCATTCAAAGCGGTCATATGATAAACAGGATCTTACACTCGTGGTCATTTCATATGAAATTTATGAAACTCACCAAGGCTAGTTTCATAAATTTCATATGAAATGACCACTCGCAGGCGAGTTTCATAAATTTCATATGAAATGACCACTCGTGTAAGATCCTCTATATCTTATTCCTATACATGATCTTCAGTCACCTCTATCTCTTTAAGAGATAATTATGGAAAAAATCTTATATTTTAACTTAACCCTTTTTGCACCAAATGGAATCTTCCTCCTTATATATAGCAGGAGTCCATTTCTATATTTAGAGGTGTCAGGTTGTGGTAACTTCAAAATTGATTTGGAAAATGGTTAAACTTCCTGCAAATAGTGTAGGCCCTGATGAGACGCCGCATTCTGCGGCGTCTCATCTGGGACTCCACTGTTTGCCAAGGTACCCCTTTTGGGGTTTCAGGTACTAAATGGGTTACAAATGTAATGCTATGCGTACTCATTACAATCACCTCAATGCATGGCAGATGTCAGATTTAAGTAATAAGTCAAGCCACTTTTTTGCCTGAAAAAAAGAGAGAGAAAAAAAAAACAACTTTGAAAATGCTGTCTACTAGTTGCGGGTGGCACTCTAATGGTGTAAAATACAGAGATGGAACAAAAATCCACTTGTACATGATCAATTTTAAAGTCATAGCCCTTATCATGCTGAACCACAATATAGCGCTCCCAGTGTAGATCCAGATCAGATGGCCATCTTATCAGGATCTACACTGTTTGCCATACAGTTTGTCATCACGAAAACATGCCTATATAATCTTGACCCCCTTGAACCCAACATTTATACAGTAAAACTGGGGTATACAGGGGTAAACCTTATTTTTCTTTTTTCTGCTCTAAAATATAGGTTGTGGGTACTCGATAGAACTGCCTCGATGAGGCGGTTATAACGAGTAACCACAATCTATATTTTGAGCAGAAATAAGGAAAATATCACAATTTTTTCAGCTTAAAATGTTCGTTTTTTGGGGGGCGGAAAAGTTTACAATGTATTTGTTTAGGCATGTTTTCGTAATGTGAAGACATCAGATCATGTGATTTGATTGGTTGATAGTGTGAGTGTGAAATGTGCGTGTAATCTTATTTATTCAGAAGGACTAGGGTAAGAGTATCCTCCCTTGGAATAATATCGGAAGTTTGTTGGAAAAACTTGTTCCACAAATAATATGCTTTGACATTTTAGAACCAAAAGTATGCTTAAATCACAGGAAGTATTTGGATATTTGTTTTAATTAGGATGAAATGAATTTAGACAATAACCATTTATCATCATTTTACTTGGCAAGGGAGATAATTCCTGTGTAATTAGTTTCCGGTGATTAAAACTGTTTTCCTAGATAATAATTCCATAATGGACTCATTGAGACCATTTTAGACAATTAGACACGAAGGGATGACATTTAATTGACAATTCAGAATTTCAAACAGTGGGATGGACCAGGGGATCAAATTCACCATAAAAAGAAATGTACTGAGAATGAACTGGTGTAATGAGGTTTTGCAGAAGCATCTGATCAGGGTCTACATTGCTTGCAAGAGTAAATCAAGAGCTGTCACAGATAAGCATAGGTTGTTGTTTTGCCCTTTTCAATGAAAACATTAACAATATGAAATAGAAAATAACTATAAGCCCCAATACATTGTTGTTCAAATTTACTGACATCCATCATGAAAATTTGACCCCCATGAACCCCGCTTTTATATAGTGAAACTGGGGTTTACAGGGGTAAACCTTATTTTACTTACTTCTGCTCTAAAATATAGATTGTGGGTACTTGTTAGAACCGTCTCAATCAGGCGGTTCTAACAAGTACCCACAATCCATATAATATGATATTTTGAGTAGAAATAAGAAAAATATCACAATTTTTCATCTTAAAACTTTAGTTTTTTTGGCAGTAAAGTTTACAATGTATTTGTGTTTTCGTAATGTATTGTGAAACTTGTATCATTGAAGTGGCATATACAATAGTATTTCTGCTAAAGAACTATGAGCAGCTTTTGCAAAAACGCAAGAGGTACTCACATTTTTCATCAAAAATTCTTGAGTATCAGATATAGTACTTAACCCATTTAGTATCGGAAACCCCAAAAGGGGTATTTGGCCAACAGTGCAGACCCAGATCAGACGCTGCAGAACGCAGCGTCTGATCAGGGCCTACATGGTTTGCAAAAAGTTCAGATATTTTCCAAATGAATTTTCAAGATAACACAACCTGCACCCCTAAATTTCAAAATGGACTCCTGCCATATATAAGGAGGAAGATTCCATTTGGTACATAAAGAGTTAATAGGATAGTAAAAATTTTTGCCATTAACAAGCTCAGTAATACAACTACGCAACCAGCAGTTTAGCAAGAAGACCTCTCCACGTCGCACTTTCGATGCTTTTTGCAACGAAAATCGAAGACACGCTGGAAGCTTAAAATGTCGCACCATGTTGAATTTTCTTCATGTGCTTCTGAATAGGTTTTACAGATTCTGATACAGATGACTGACAAGGTAGGCGAGAACGAATGTGTAGCTAGTCCTTCTCAGCTGATTGGCAGAAACTTATACACAACTGATGTAATGTTAATAACCTGTCTCGAAATGGAGTGCAAATCTGAAGGCGGCATTGAAGTGGTATAGATGTTTGGGCAATCGCTTAGCTCTGCCACCCCTTTCTGCATGACATGGAATTAACCGGTATACAATATGCTAAATATGGATTACTGTTCTTTGTACTTTCACAAACATGTCACTTGTGATGCCAATTCTTGTTCGGCATGTCACTGTGTTTTGACGTATTTGCACTTTAATGAGCAGAACTTCTAGTTACGAGGTTGTAAGGTTCAACTGGGCCCAACTCTTTCTCATGCAGGCAGTTGTTTCTTGGAACAGGACCAAGCAAACAAAAATGTGTTTTTTTTTGTGTATGTGTAAACCCACCCTTCCTAAACCAAAGTCAGGGCCCAGTTGTTCAAACCATTGTTTGCTTAACAAGCTTGTTAGTGGTCAAAACTGTTATAGATCGAGTTGAATTTCAGTAAAGTGGTTCACCAAAAGTGCACCAAAACTCAAATATGAAATTGCTGCAAAGTGTGCGCTTGTGGATTTTCTTTCAAAAAATAGCTTGGGTGTGCACTTATAGGAGCAAGTGTGGTAAATAGTAAATAGGGTGGATACCGTAAGCAAAGAAGCCCTAAGAAAATCAGACACGACAAAATACATTTATCCAAATTCCATTTCATATACTGAAAACAGTTTTATAGTCCATTTTCAGTTTTGTGGGTTTCATATTTATTTAGAAAATAGCTGAACTTTTACCAAAGAGAGAAGGCCCTTATTAGAAGCAGCACACTGGACTTGTACAGTAAAATTCCTTTTGGAACTGTTCAAAAGTGGTCTTTAAGGCCACTTTTGAACAGTCCCAAAGGTGGTCTCTGACCAGAGGACACTGTATGGAGAAAACACAAAGAAAGAATAACTACAACCTACTGAATAAGCTTTTTAAACCAGAATTAGTCTTAATTTTAGGTGGTCTTAATGGCGGAATTTCGCTGTAATGTTTGCAAGTGTCTTCTTTGGGGTTAATGGGTTATGTTTAGCTTTTCTTTACAAATTTCCTGAAATTAACTAACCTTATCAGACATACACCAGTAGCATGTTTCTCATGATTAATTAGGTCACGTAGATAAAGGTCGCCAATTAGCAAAGTTAAACCAATCAAGAGCTGTCTAACAAACAGGAAGTCTCTCATTTGGAATCTCTTTTTTTTCTCTGAGCCATTAATATGCCAACTGATAAATATTTTTTCAAAGGGTAATTTGGATCTTCCAAACAGTGAAAAAATCAACTTAATAGAAAACTTATCTTATATCAAATACTAAGTGCTAAAAGTATGATCAGATGTTTTCTTCACATCATTTCTCAAATTACAATTAATCTTTATAAAACTCTTCTTGCTTTTTACTAAATTTGTATATGTTCCTTTCAAAAGTAACAGATTGCTGTAAAAACCTGAGAACATTGTAAACTGAAATTTGAGGAATCTTATATACACCCTGATTATGGCGCCCCTGTCCATTGGGCCTTAGAGAAATAGACTGGGCTGCATCAGTACGATAACACACCCGTTCGACATAGTGCATTTTTTCACATCTCCAAAATGGCTACTTTTCTGATGAAAATCTGTGATATATTTCTTATTTATACTCCAAACATAGGTTGTATGTGCTCATTAGAATCACCTTATTGAGGCGGCTCTTATGAGTGCCCACAACCTATGTCTTAGAGAAGAAATAAGAAAAATAATGTATACCCCCGTAAATCTCATTTTTCTCTATGTAAAATAGGATTTAGGGGGGTGCTCATTTCATGGACTTGTTCGTGTGATGTGGTGCTTCTATGTAGAGCTGAAACCAACTAAACCGGACATCATGCTAACAAAGTCCGTGAAATGAACGCCCCTTAAACCCCGCTTTATATAGAGAAAACTGGGGTTAACGGTGGTAAACATTATTTTCCTTATTTCTGCTCCAAAACATAGGTTGTGGGTACTTGTTAGAGCGGTTCTAACGAGCACAAACAACCTGTTTTTCGTATAAATAAGAAAATACCACTGATTTGCACCAGAAAAATTGCCATTTTGGAGATGTGAAAAAATGTTGTACGGGTGTGTTAGCGTAATGAGTACTGGAAAACCACTTACCTGTATCATGAAAAATGTGGTATTAACCCATTTTGTATCAGAAACCCCAAACATGTATTTGGCAAACAGTGCAGGCCCAGATCAGATGTTGCATACACTGTTTGAAAAAAGTTCAGCCATTTTCCAAATGTGTTTTGAAGAACAACACAACATACACAACATGTACACCCCTAAATTTTGAAATGGACTCCTGCTATAATAAAGAGGAAGCTTCCATTTGGTACAAAAAGGGTTAATATCTTTCATGCCTCTATGTTTTTTTTTTTCTCTGATGACAATTTGTGATGTTTTATATTTTTATTTATTTTTTTTTTTTTTTGGGGGGGGGGGGGGGGGGGAAGGGTGGTGGGGGAGGCTCAAAACAGGGATTGTGAATCCTTGTCAAGTGCTCACAACCTTTCCCAGTGCAATGTGGGATCCACATCGATGCCATCTGAGCAGAAACAACACCGTTTATCATTCAGTTTGAGTTTTAATGAATAAATTACATCAAGTAAGATTTGATTGGTTAAAATTAAATGGGTGTGGCTAATTTAATGTATGCAGCAGGATAAGGGCTCAATAACTAGGATCTACTCACAAGGGGAACACTTTGAGCCAAAGTGACAAGTATCTTATTCTTGAAAGCAAACAGAAAGTCAGTATAACCTCTAAGGCAATTAAGGTATTTTTGTTAAATTTTATAAAATGCCAACATGTTTACAAAATTTAATCTTAAAGCACAGAGAAAAATTCTACAACAGATGACAAAATGATTTTTATTCTGATTTCTCCAAAAAAAAAAAAAAAATAAGGTTTGTTCTCTGCAGATGATTCAAATGCAAAGTTAATGCTTATTTTCTGTCGCCTTACAAGCAAAAAAAAAACCTTTGAAATTGATGTCTGCTTATCATGATTGGTGCTTTAAGACTTAAACATATTTTCAGACAGCCTGGCCAAGATAGGTATTCTTATCAGCTGAAAACATGTCTGAGGTAACAGACATTATCTGAGACTGATGTCATTATTAACTTAGAGCATTAATTAAATTTACTTGTAAAATTTTCTTGGGAAACAAAAATTATATATGTTTACTTTCTGGGAAATTTATCTCATATCTAGCTACTTCCTGAAGATTGCATCTTGTTTCTAAAATTATTTGCTAACATATCTTTCAAGCTAAAAATTAGATTATAAATCTGAGCCCTGATCATGTAACAATTGGCCCTAAAGTTTTGCTACAATGACCAATACAGTGTTGATGGGGATGTTAAACCTCAAATCAAACAAACAAACATTGCAGATATCTTGACAGCTGTATTTACCCTATACTTGTCCTGAAATTTGAACAAGTAAAATTTACTACCAGATGGTGACTAAAAACAGTCAGATGTGTGGCAAACAGTGTAAACCCTGATGAGACGGGTCTACAATGTTTGCTCAGACCTGTTTGTCCAAAATATGGTAAATATTGTATAGCATTCATTGAATGCGTAGGAGTTGAATGACACTTAAACCCTTGTGGGTCATTTTGTGTCATCACCCAGAGAAAGGGAGAAAAGAGATAGAAGAGAAGGTAGTGCTAGGTGATGAAAGTGATAGGGGAAAAAGAAACAGAATTAGAAAATTGTGTTTGTAAAACACTATGCCCCTGATAATATGCTTGCCCCTAAATGCCAAAATTTTCAAAGGGCCATACCTGAAGAAAAATTTTCAGAATTATTTTTCAAAAGTTAATCAGGTCATCTACTCCTCATTCCCTATCAGCCTATCAAGTTTCAAGACAATATAGCTTAAAAAGTTGTTGTAAGATTGCAATGCTGAATCGTCTAAAGGACCATAACTCAAGAAACAAGAAACCAATACCATAGCAGTTTTCTGCCTATAAAACTGGAAAAGCAGTATGTCCTAAAAAACCAAACACAAACCAACACAATAGCAGTATTTGCCCAACAAAACTGGACAAACACCAATACAATAACATTATTTGCCCAACAAAACTGGACAAACACCACTACAACAGCAGTATTTTTCTTCTATTTTTAGCTCTGGTGACCATCTTGTTCATCAGAGTGCAACGATTTTAGGTATTTTTGTAAGGAGTGGGACCTATGCAACATTCCTTTGACGTCTGAATCAAATTGGACCAAAGGTTTAGGCTGAGTTTGCATCTAAAGCAAATATTTGACATTTTTCTATTTTTAGCTCTGGTAGCCATTTGGCTCATTGGAGCAGAACCATTTTAGCTGTTTAGGTAGAGGATCACCTAAGCAACAATTGTATGACGTTATCTGGGGCAGGCTTAAAACCTCAAAGCGATTTACCAGTACTCGCATGAGGTCGGTGTCAGCTCTGCGTGGAAGCATCATGCAGCCCAATCTATTTTTTCTAGCTCCATTGGGCGATGGCCAGAAGTTTGAATGAATTTGACCCAAGGGTTCAGAAGGAATTGTAATTGACGGATAGTTCTATTTTTAGGGAGCTACCTAGGCAACATTCCAGTGAAGTTTGAATCACATTTAAAGCAAATTGTTGACAATCATCACATGAACAAGTTCATGAAATGAACATCCCCCTAAACCCAACTTTTTATAGAGAAAATTGGGGTTTAAGGGGGTATACATAATTTTTCTTATTTTTGCTTCAAGACATAGGTTGTGGGTACTCATTAGAACCGCCTCAATGAGGCGGTTCTAACGAGCACCCACAACCTATGTTTGCAATATTTATAAGAAAAATATGGATTTTCATCAGAAAATTAGCCATTTAAGAGATGTGAAAAAATGCCCTATGTTGCAAGGATGTGTTATCGTAATGGCAGGACGGAACGGGCCTCCGTGGCCTAGTGGATAAGAGCGCTGACTCTTAGTCATTAGGTCTCTCACCGCCGTAGGTTCGAGCCTCGCTCGGGCCACGTGTGAGACGCCAAGTTCTGCAACGGAAGGTCTGGTGGTTTTTCTCCGGGTACTCCGGTTTTCGCCCACCTCTGATTAACGATCGGCTCGATATGAGTGAAATAATCTTGAAAGGGCCGTAAAACCCAAAACCAAAAAAAAAAAAAAAAAAAAATGGCAGGACGGACGACGGACATTCACTTATCTCAATAGCTCACCATAAGCACTTCATGCTCAAGTGAGCTAACAATAGCAGTATTACCATACAAAACTGGACTCAACCCAACACAATAGCAGTATTAACCCTTATCTTGCTGTTCATGACAACTCCTATCTTTGCAAACAGTGAAGATCCAGATCAGATGGCTTCTGAAGAAGCCATCTGATCAGGATCTACACTGTTTGGCATTCAGTTAATGAATTTGTAGCAATAAATTACATCAAGTAATTTGATTGGTTGATAGACTGAAATGGGTGTGGCTTAAATGAATATTCTATCTACTATCTATCTTCTTATACTGAGTCGGTCATATCTGGCCATTACCTCAGTTGATTGGGTGGCTAAATTTAGAATTTAGCTGAAAAAAAAAAGAAAAAAGAGAGGCACTGGATGCGTCCTTAAAACTATTTACAATCTGCATAACAGAGGTATCCTAAAACGCATACCTCTGAGACCCAATCTTACACTGTGCGGGCTTTGAACTCTTCTGCGGACTTGGCATTCACCGCAGAGGAGGGAAGACTATTCCATTGGGGAATAGTTCTAGGAAAAAACGAGTTCTTCAGGGCATCACTATAGGACTGGTATCTACGATATTGTGAGTCGTTTAATTTTGATGCCCTTGTTTGGGTCGACAGTGTTACAGGGGTCAAGTACCTATCTTTATCAATAGACACTGAATCAGAGTGTATCTTGTAGAAGAAGGTTAAAGAGGACTGCTCACGACGGGCCTCCAGGGACGGCCACTCTAGCTCATTAAGCATGTCACCGACGCTACTTCTATTTCGCCATCGCCTACAGGTCCATCGAGCAGCTGTCCTCTGCACCTTCTCCACCTGCTGAGTCTGAGTTTTAACATAGGGGTGCCAAATGGGTGATGCATATTCGAGTTGAGGGCGAACCAATGTTTTATATGCAACATCCTTTGTCTGCCTAGGTGCAAAAGCCAAGTTCCGTCTAAGGAATCCCAAAGTTCTAGTTGCTTTAGATGTAATCTCTGAGATATGTTGACCCCAATCAAGATCGTCAGTGATGGTGATACCAAGATATTTGGCGGATTGAACATGCTCCAAAACTTGCTGGTGAAGAGTATAGTCAAACTTAATTTGCTTGTCCGGAGGGTGTCGTGACACTCTCATTGAGTGACATTTGGCCACATTGAACTTCATCTGCCAATCGGCCTCCCACTGTGCAAGTTGATCCAGGTCATCTTGTAAAATAAGACAGTCAGAAGGAGAATATATGTTCCTATACAGGACACAATCATCAGCAAACAAACGGACCGATGACCTGATATTATCGGGGAGATCATTAATGAAAACCAAGAAAAGGACCGGTCCAAGGACCGAACCTTGGGGGACTCCAGATAAAACAGGGACTGGATCAGACGCTTGGCCATCAAGTACAACTTGTTGTGAGCGCCCAGAGAGCCATGAGCTAATCCACCTATGCGTGGATCCTCTTATCCCATAGTACTCCAGTTTATGTAATAGCCTTCTGTGAGGTACCTTGTCAAAGGCCTTAGCAAAGTCCATGATGATCAAGTCAGTCTGTTTGTGGCCACGATTTATGGCCCCATCCAGATTGCTCACAATGTCATGGTAAAATTGAACAAGCTGCGTTTCGCAAGACCTTTGACTCCGGAAACCATGTTGACAGTCAGCAAGAATGCTCTCAAAGGCTAAGTGCTTGTTGATGTTGCTTACTAATATATGCTCCAAGGTTTTGCAACAGATGCATGTTAGCGACACTGGTCTATAATTTGCTGCATCATATTTTTCCCCTTTTTTATAGACCGGGGTTACATTTGCTTGTCGCCAGTCATCTGGTACAGTGCCCTGGGCAAGTGATTGATTGAAGATAAAGGCCAACACAGGAGATATTTCAGCACTACATTCCTTAAGTACCCTAGCATTCAGGTCATCGGGCCCAGATGCCTTATGTATCTTGAGCTTACCTAACAGTTTAGCGACCCCATTGGGGTCAACTGTTATGTCCCCCATAGAGGGGAACGGACTTGCACCTTTAGATGGTAGCTCACCATCAGTTTCACGCGTAAATGCTGATTGAAACTGTTTATTGCAAATATTAGCCTTATCGCGCGCATCTGTTTTTAGAATTCCATTTTCCCTTAGCAAAGTGATCCCAAACGCATCCTTTTTCAGGGACTTTACGAATGACCAAAACTTTTTAACTTTACCATTCTTTTGGAGACTATCGGGATCTATATTGTCATCTTCAAAGGTAAAGATGCTGGAAACATGCTTCCAATATGCATCTCTTATAACCTTTTGCACATGTGCTCTGAACCGTTTGTAATGGTTCTTAACGTCAGGGCTGCTAGACTTGCGAGCACGAAAATACATTCTATTCCGTCTTCTGATGAGATGCTTGATCGTGTTATCGATCCATGGTGCCCTATATTTTGTTTTGGTCATTTTAGTTGGTATAAACCTTTCCATTGCCGTGGTTAATTCGGACTTAAAACTGACCCACAGGTCATTAACTGACATGTGTGAGAGGTCAGAGGAAAGGAACGAATCCTTAAATCGCGCCATATGGTCTCGCAGACCATCCATATCCGCACGTTTGTAGAGAAAAACTTTACGCGGGACTTGTCTGATTCGTTTAGCTTTTATGTCATACTCAACAAGGACTATGTCATGATCAGCTTTGCCAATCGGGGGCATCCCCTTAACTCGGCTTACTGGAGATGGAGAATTTGTAAACAATAAATCAAGGGTCTTCTCTTGTCGGGTGGGTATGTTAACAACTTGGGCCAGGCAGTGTTCTTTGATTATGTCCAAAAGTTGTTGCTGTGTCTGCCTTTTAGGCACCCCATGGGGCACCTGCATGCTGCTCCATTCAATGTCACCACAATTAAAGTCTCCGCCAACCAAAATATGGGCATTTGCATTTGACATTATCCTAGACAAAGATGAATTAAAAGCCTCAAGATATTCTGGGTCAATCTGATCTGGTGGACGATAAAAAGATCCAAGGTACAAAGTCCTACATCCAATGATGTTCAATTTACACCAAACTAGTTCACAGTTGGTGTCCAACTCCGGAGTTTCTGTACAGAGTAGGTCTCGTTTGAAAGCCACAAAGACACCTCCATGTGCATCCCCAACTCTGTCTTTCCGGATGGCCTCAAAGGATTCAGGGAAAATTTCCGAGTTTTTAATTTCTGGGGTTAACCAAGACTCATTGCCCAAAATGATATCTGGTTTTGCCGAGTCGATAATTGTATGAAGTTCAGCCCTTTTATTCTTTATTGACTGACAATTCATGATCAATATTCTGAGGGGATGGTTAAGGCAAGATAAGGGTTAGAACTACAAAACTACCAAGAAAAGTTTAAAAGTAACAATTTGAAATAACTTTATATGTTTATTGATCATCAAGCAACTAATACTAACAATTTTATTTCCATGTATAAATTCCTAAAAGTACAAAAGCAAAACTGGACCATATGATTTTCAATTTCTTTTCCATGTTTCAATTAGTAGGAAATGTCTGCAGAAAACAAAGCTTGACTTTTCATGTGAATTTTCTACTTGACCCTGCAGTACAGCCTTTATATTTGAAAATGTCTCCGAAAATGTCTTCTGCTCCAGCTAAGCCTAGCTCCCTAAGGGTCAATTGTAAATGAGACCACCTCCAAGGAAATTCACTCTGACCCCCTTTTCATATGGGGCTGCAATGGACACCCCTTCAGAGCCCTTTGCAGACAAACACACATTGTTAATGGTGCCAGGGATACACTGCAGATGCAGGCCAGATTGTGGAGATGCTTTGGATTTAAAAAGGCCCATATCAACACGACAGCCTACCAGTGAAGCCAGCAACAGACAGACAAAACCAACATGCTGACAAGGTTAGCCTGCCCATTTACATTTCAACAAATCAAAATACTTGATGTAATTTATTTATTCAAATTCGCAAACTGAATGGCAAACGGTGTAGATCCTGATCAGATGGCTTCATCTGATCTGGATCTGCACTGTTTGCAAAGATAGGGGTTAGTGTGTTCAGCCGGATAAGATTTAAATGCAAAGCCTAAACATAATTCAGTGGAGTGTGAACAGTAGATAATGTCAGCAACAGTAACAACACAGAGCAGGGTGCATCACGGATGACGGATGACATGTACATGACATTTCGTAAGGCTGGAGAAAATTCGGCTTTAACCCATTTTGTACTGGAAACGGGTACTCTGGCAAACAGTGCAGGCCCAGATAAGACCCTGTAGAATTCTGTGGCGTCTGATCAGGGCCTCCACTGTTTGCTGAAAGTTCAGTCATTATCCAAATAAATTTCTATGAAAACCCAACTTGATCCCTAAATACTGAAATGGACTCATGCTATATATATGGAGGAAGATTCCATTTGGTACAAAAAGGGTTAAAGAAGACATTTGTCCGGTATCTCCACTGTTTGTCATTCAGTTTGTGAATTTAAAGGAAACAATTACATCAAGTAATGTGATTGGTTGAAATTCAAAAATGGGTGTGGCTTAGTTTATTCAGCAGGACAAGAGATAACAATGAAGATGCTGCTGAAAACACGACAGTCTTCCAGACAACTCCAACGAAGTTACAGTTTTTTTCAGCAGTTTTCACAAGTATAAAAGAAAGGATGAAAGATCACATGGATTTGCTGATTTAATGAACCTCTGTCTGAGTGTTTTAATTGGCACCTGTTTGAGAAATTTTATAGACTGTAAGTCCAAGGTTGAAATTTTTAATGTTTGAAATTAATCTTAATAGCCCAAAACGTGAAGACATTCTTTCATGTAATTTCAATAAAACTTCATTTATATAAACCAAACTTATCAAGTTTTCTGCTTTGAATAAAGCCAAATAAACAGGCCTCAAAGTAATTATAATTTAAAATGATTTTAATGGGCCTCAGAAATAATTATTCTATCTTCGTATTGAATAAATATTCTGAAATTATTTGAGTTGTTTTGCACATCATTATTATAAAGTAAAATTTTTGCTGTGAGAAAATTATATAAATATTTAGATAATAATTATCACTGATAATTATACCTCTTTAAAATGCAAATACATCAAATTTTGAAGTAGGTTGTAATGAAGACTTTTTTTCTAAAGAAATTTTGGATATGAGTTTTAGTAGGACAATCAAAGATGTTTATTTTTCCCTTTCTTACACTAGTATTTGAGGAGAACATAATTACAACAAGATACAGGTCTCTATTTTCGGTGTAAAAAAAAAATGAGGCTAATAACAGCTTTCATTTCCAAGAAAACTTTACAAATACAAAATGTTATAAATAGTTGAGGTCCTCAAAACTGTTGTTATCCGCTACATTTGAAAACATCACGAAAACACGCCTATATAATTTTGACCCCCTTGAACCCATCTTTTATATTGTCAAACTGGGGTATACAGGGGTTAACCTTATTTGTCTTATTTCTGTTCTAAAAACAGATTGTGGGTACTAGTTAGAACCGCCTTGATGAGGTGGTTCTAATGAGTACCCACAACCTATATTTTGAGCAAAAATAAGAAAAATATCACAATTTTTCATCTTAAAATTTTTGTTTTTTTCGGCAATAAAGTTTACAATGTATTTATTTTGGCGTGTTTTCGTAATGACATTGATATTTTGCTCCAAACCTACTGTATTTGTGGTAATAAGCACATTATGCTCTAATAAGCCCTGGACACCTCGGCCCAGTTGTTTAAAGTATTGTTAGCTTAACGAGCTCGTTAAGAGTCAAATTGTTAACTGTTCTAGCAGGTACAAAATGTAATACGCACATAAGTTTGTTCAAAAAATGGGAGTAGCTTTTGCATATATGCAAAAGCTACTCACTTTTTTGAGCAAAACTGTTAGTACATTTACGATATTAAATGATCAAAGTTTTTATTTGTTAACTAATGAAGTTGTAAGGTTTGAACAACTGGCCTAGGTACTTTTTCCCAGTACCAGAAGTTGAAACAGGGCTAAAAGATAACCCTAAAATTTTTATGCTTTTGAGAAAAGGACAGAAAAATTACTGACTTGTGTTATGAAAACGTTTTGCATTTTATTTCATATGCTTCTTATCATCACGAAAACACGTCTATATAATTTTGACCCCCTTGAACCCCACTTTGATACAGTAAAACTGGGGTTTCCGGGGGTATACCTTATTTTTCTTATTTCTGCTCTAAAATATAGATTGTGGGTACGCGTTAGAACCGCCTCGATGAGGCGGTTCTAACGAGTGCCCACAATTTATATTTGGAGCAGAGATAAGAAAAATATCACAATTTTTCATCATAAAATTTTCATTTTATTGGCGATAAAGGTGGCAATGTATTTGTATAGGCGTTTTTGCCCAATGTGCCAACTTTGGATATGTTTGGTTTCTTGAGCTGCACTTGACTAGAGAGCTACACTTGGCTAGCTACAAACTATAACTTTGTTTGTTTGTTTGTATTGGAGTTGAATGGCCCAGTGAACACTATTTTAGGTCATTTTTGAGCCGGTCAGTTTATATCTCCACACTTTTCCTGGGCAGGCTTATACGTAAGCAGTTAACCAGTACAGTGCACATTCTTTCGCCAGAAACTGACAACTGCCCTTCTTGCATCAGCGGAAGGGAGAGAATGCCCAAAGAAAAGATTTCATGAGCAATCACAACAAAAGAATGTTGCCTTCCCCCTGCCGACCCCAGCAGGACCCCCGTCCTCCTGATCACCAGTCAGACATGCATCCGACTGAGCTACCGAGGCCGGCACATACTATAACTTGGATATGACAAGCTCAATCATATAATAATTTTTCATTGACTAAAGCTACCTCATATAGCTACATCAAACAATGTTACAGCTGACAAGCTCCTATTTTAGGTCATTTTTGAGCCGGTCAGTTTATCTATTCAGACTTTTCCTGGGACAGGCTTATAGGTAAGCGGCTAACCAGTACAGTGCACATTCTTTCGCAAGAAACTGACAACTGCCCTTCTTGAATCAGCAGAAGGGAGAGAATAACTGTAGAAAAGATTTCATGATCAATCTCCATGAAAGAATGTTGCCAACCCTGGCAGGCGCAATGACTTGTAACTGACCATCTACGTCAAATAATGAATTGAATTTGACTTGCCAAATATTTCTAATGGGTTGCACTTGACCATATGCTGTACTTCACTATTTGCATTGTTTTATGAGATACACTTGACTCCCCAGCTACACACGATTAGTATTGCTTTATATGCTACACTTGACTACCTTCATTGTTTTATGTGATACACTTGACTAGCTACATTGTTTTGTCTGCTGCACTTGACCAGCTACATTCTTTTATGAGCTACCCTTGACTAGCTACATTCTTTTATGAGCTACCCTTGACTAGCTACATTGTTTTGTCTGCTGCACTTGACTAGCTACATTCTTTTATGAGCTACCCTTGACTAGCTACATTCTTTTATGAGCTACCCTTGACTAGCTACATTCTTTTATGAGCTACCCTTGACTAGCTACATTGTTTTATGAGCTACCCTTGACTAGCTACATTGTTTTATGAGCTACCCTTGACTAGCTACATTGTTTTGTCTGCTGCACTGGACTTGCTACATTGTTTTATGTGCTACATTAGACTACCTACATTGTTTTGTCTGCTGCACTTGACTAGCTACATTGTTTTATGTGCTACATTAGACTACCTTCATTGTTTTGTCTGCTGCACTTGACCAGCTACATTCTTTTATGAGCTACCCTTGACTAGCTACATTCTTTTATGAGCTTGTTTTGTCTGCTACACTTGACTATACCTACATTGTTTTGTCTGTTACACTTGACTAGCTACATTGTTTTATGAGCTACCCTTGACAAGCTACATTGTGTTGCGTGCTACACTTGACTAGTTTCATTGTTTTATGTGCTACACTTGACTAGCTACATTGTTTTATGAGCAACACTTGATTAGCTACATTGTTTTGTGTGCTACACTTGACTAGCTACATTGTTTTGTGTGCTACACTTGACTAGCTGCATTGTTTAATGTGCTACACTTGACTAGCTACACTGTTTTAGAGTCTACCCTTGACTAGATACATTGTTTTATGTGCTACACTTGAATATCTTCATTGTTTAATGTGCTACACTTGACTAGCTACATTGTTTTAAGTGCTACACTTGACTACCTTCATTGTTTAATGTGCTCCACTTGACTAGCTTCATTGTTTTATGTGCTACACTTGACTACCTTCATTGTTTAATGTGCTACACTTGACTAGCTACATTGTTTTATGTGCTACACTTGACTAGATACTTTTATGTGCTACACTTGACTACCTTCATTGTTTAATGTGCTACACTTGACTAGCTACATTGTTTAATGTGCTACACTTGACTAGATACATTGTTTTATGTGCTACACTTGACTACCTTCATTGTTTAATGTGCTACACTTGACTAGCTTCATTGTTTTATGTGCTACACTTGACTACCTTCATTGTTTAATGTGCTACACTTGACTAGCTACATTGTTTTATGTGCTACACTTGACTAGCTTCATTGTTTTAAGTGCTACACTTGACTATCTTCATTGTTTAATGTGCTACACTTGACTAGCTACATTGTTTTATGAGCTACATCTGACTAGCTACATTGTTTTATGAGCTACACTTGACTACCTTCATTGTTTAATGTGCTACACCTGACTAGCTACATTGTTTTAATGTGCTATATCTGACTAGCTACATTGTTTTATGTGCTACACCTAACTAGCTACATTGTTTTATGTGCTACACCTAACTAGCTACATTGTTTTAATGTGCTATATCTGACTAGCTTCATTGTTTTATGTGCTACACCTTACTAGCTACATTGTTTTATGTGCTATATCTGACTAGCTACATTGTTTTATGTGCTACACCTAACTAGCTACATTGTTTTATGTGCTACACCTAACTAGCTACATTGTTTTATGTGCTATATCTGACTAGCTACATTGTTTTATGTGCTACACCTAACTAGCTACATTGTTTTATGTGCTACACCTAACTAGCTACATTGTTTTAAGTGCTACACTTGACTAGCTACATTGTTTTATGAGCTACACTTGACTACCTTCATTGTTTAATGTGCTACACCTGACTACCTCCATTGTTTTAATGTGCTACACCTGACTACCTCAATTGTTTTAATGTGCTACACCTGACTAGCTACATTGTTTTATGTGCTACACCTGACTAGCTACATTGTTTTATGTGCTATATCTGACTAGCTACATTGTTTTATGTGCTACACCTAACTAGCTACATTGTTTTAAGTGCTACACTTGACTAGCTACATTGTTTTATGTGCTACACCTGACTACCTCCATTGTTTTAATGTGCTACACCTGACTACCTCCATTGTTTTAATGTGCTACACCTGACTAGCTACATTGTTTTATGTGCTACACCTAACTAGCTACATTGTTTTATGTGCTACACCTGACTAGCTACATTGTTTTATGTGCTATATCTGACTAGCTACATTGTTTTGTGTGCTACACTTGACTAGCTACATTGTTTTAATGTGCTATATCTGACTAGCTACATTGTTTTGTGTGCTGCACCTAACTAGCTACATTGTTTTATGAGCTACCCTTGACTAGCTACATTGTTTTGTGTGCTACACTTGACTAGCTACATTCTTTTATGAGTACCCTTGACTAGCTACATTGTTTTGTGTGCTACACTTGACTAGCTACATTCTTTTATGAGCTACACTTGACTAGCTACATTGTTTTGTGTGCTACACTTGACTAGCTACATTGTTTTATGTGCTACACTTGACCAGCTACATTCTTTTATGAGCTACCCTCGACTAGCTACATTGTTTTATGTGCTGCACTTGACCAGCTACATACTTTTATGAGCTACCCTTGACTACCTACATTGTTTTATGTGCTACATAAGACTACCTACATTGTTTTGTCTGCTGCACTTGACCAGCTACATTCTTTTATGAGCTACCCTTGACTACCTACATTGTTTTATGTGCTACATTAGACTACCTACATTGTTTTATGTGCTACACTTGACCAGCTTCATTCTTTTATGAGCTACCCTTGACTACCTACATTGTTTTATGTGCTACACATGACTTCCTTCATTGTTTTGTGTGCTAAACTTGACTAGCTACATTGCTTTATGTGCTACACTAGACTACCTTCATTGTTTTGTGTGCTATACTTGACTAGCTACATTGTTTAATGTGCTACACATGACTACCTTTATTGTTTTGTGATACACTTGACTACCTACATTGTTTTGTCTGCTGCACTTGACCAGCTACATTGTTTTGTCTGCTACACTTGACTGCCTACATTGTTTTATGAGCATCACTTGACTACCTACATTGTTTTGTCTGTTACACTTGACTAGCTACATTGTTTTATGAGCTACCCTTGACAAGCTACATTGTGTTGCGTGCTACACTTGACTAGTTTCATTGTTTTATGTGCTACACTTGACTAGCTACATTGTTTAATGAGCAACACTTGAATAGCTACATTGTTTTGTGTGCTACACTTGACTAGCTACATTGTTTTGTGTGCTACACTTGACTAGCTGCATTGTTTAATGGGCTACACTTGACTAGCTACACTGTTTTAGAGTCTACCCTTGACTAGATACATTGTTTTATGTGCTACACTTGACTATCTTCATTGTTTAATGTGCTACACTTGACTAGCTACATTGTTTTAAGTGCTACACTTGACTACCTTCATTGTTTAATGTGCTACACTTGACTAGCTTCATTGTTTTATGTGCTACACTTGACTACCTTCATTGTTTAATGTGCTACACTTGACTAGCTACATTGTTTTATGTGCTACACTTGACTAGATACATTGTTTTATGTGCTACACTTGACTACCTTCATTGTTTAATGTGCTACACTTGACTAGCTACATTGTTTAATGTGCTACACTTGACTAGATACATTGTTTTATGTGCTACACTTGACTACCTTCATTGTTTAATGTGCTACACTTGACTAGCTTCATTGTTTTATGTGCTACACTTGACTACCTTCATTGTTTAATGTGCTACACTTGACTAGCTACATTGTTTTATGTGCTACACTTGACTAGCTTCATTGTTTTAAGTGCTACACTTGACTACCTTCATTGTTTAATGTGCTACACTTGACTAGCTACATTGTTTTATGAGCTACATCTGACTAGCTACATTGTTTTATGAGCTACACTTGACTACCTTCATTGTTTAATGTGCTACACCTGACTAGCTACATTGTTTTAATGTGCTATATCTGACTAGCTACATTGTTTTATGTGCTACACCTAACTAGCTACATTGTTTTATGTGCTACACCTAACTAGCTACATTGTTTTAATGTGCTATATCTGACTAGCTTCATTGTTTTATGTGCTACACCTTACTAGCTACATTGTTTTATGTGCTATATCTGACTAGCTACATTGTTTTATGTGCTACACCTAACTAGCTACATTGTTTTATGTGCTACACCTAACTAGCTACATTGTTTTATGTGCTATATCTGACTAGCTACATTGTTTTATGTGCTACACCTAACTAGCTACATTGTTTTATGTGCTACACCTAACTAGCTACATTGTTTTAAGTGCTACACTTGACTAGCTACATTGTTTTATGAGCTACACTTGACTACCTTCATTGTTTAATGTGCTACACCTGACTACCTCCATTGTTTTAATGTGCTACACCTGACTACCTCCATTGTTTTAATGTGCTACACCTGACTAGCTACATTGTTTTATGTGCTACACCTGACTAGCTACATTGTTTTATGTGCTATATCTGACTAGCTACATTGTTTTATGTGCTACACCTAACTAGCTACATTGTTTTAAGTGCTACACTTGACTAGCTACATTGTTTTATGTGCTACACCTGACTACCTCCATTGTTTTAATGTGCTACACCTGACTACCTCCATTGTTTTAATGTGCTACACCTGACTAGCTACATTGTTTTATGTGCTACACCTAACTAGCTACATTGTTTTATGTGCTACACCTGACTAGCTACATTGTTTTATGTGCTATATCTGACTAGCTACATTGTTTTGTGTGCTACACTTGACTAGCTACATTGTTTTAATGTGCTATATCTGACTAGCTACATTGTTTTGTGTGCTGCACCTAACTAGCTACATTGTTTTGTGTGCTACACTTGACTAGCTACATTGTTTTATGTGCTACACCTGACTAGCTACATTGTTTTGTGTGCTGCACCTAACTAGCTACATTGTTTTGTGTGCTACACTTGACTAGCTACATTGTTTTATGTGCTACACCTGACTAGCTACATTGTTTTGTGTGCTGCACCTAACTAGCTACATTGTTTTGTGTGCTACACTTGACTAGCTACATTTACAAATTCTCATTTGATGGTGTTAAGGTTCAACACTATTTAGGACATTTTGGAGACATTGTTTCTAATTACCTGATACTGAGATGAAATGATCTCAAGCCTTACTGCCCAAAGAAACCATCAGGGTTTATATATACGGACGGTCAGACTCACATCACCTTGCCTGGGCAGGCTTGCATCAATGGGGCGTCGAACTGATTATGGCTTTCGTACAGTTGGACAAGGCCTGCTGTCCTTGCAGTAGTAGGTAAGGTAGACGGGAAGTGTTGTTAATTATTCTGTTTCTACACTTCCATTCATTTTCTCTTTCTTCTTTGTCCCTCACTTTATTCTCTTCTGCTGTCATTTCTATCTCTTAACTCTCTTTCTCTTAGAGATGACACAATATGACTCAAAGGGTTGACGTGTCGTTAAACCCAAAACACTTTACCAGAACACTCGACCAACTATTTTGTTTCATGTGCTACACCTGACTAGCTTGGTTACTGAATGACCAAAACTTGTCTAGCTATATTGTTATAAATATGAACTTAACTTGATTTGTTTGTTTGTTTGTTTGTTTGATTTGAGGTTTAACGTCCCCGTCAACACTGTAAAGATCATTTTGGAGACGTTGCTTCCAATTTTGTGGTGTGCTATTCTGTTAGCAACAACTGACAACATAGACAATGATTGGGCTGCATGATGCTTCCATGCAGTGTTGAAACCTACTCGTAAACCACTTAGTAGGTCTAAGCCTAAGTGATGCGAGTCAGAACGTTCATGCATATAAATCCTATTGGTTTCATTAAGCAGCAGGGACTGAGATATGAGACATCACTTCATCTCAATGTCGGGTAAAAGTCCCACAAAATAGGAAGCAACATCTCCAAAATGACCTAAATAGTGTTGATGGGGACAATAAACTTCAAATCAAACAAAACAAAACATAGACAATGCTATAAGGTGCTTACTTCAAGCCAGTCAAAATTATAGTCAGACCATTGTATATGAAGACATTAACCCTTGTCCTGCTGAGCCCGGATATGCCTTATCTTTGAAACAATGTAGATCCAGATCAGATGGCTTCTGAAGAAGCCATCTGATCAGGATCTTCATTGTTTGCCATCTATTTTATGAATTTGTTGCAATAATTTGCATCAAGTAATCTGATTGGCTGATAATCGGTAGTGGGTGTGACATATTTAAATATTCAGCAGGACAAGGGTTAATGAGTCTGTTGCCCTTTCAACAATATCTATTTCTGCTTCACTGGAAGATATACATCTAGTCTGCTGCACATTTAGATATTTATAAGCAGTTGCCAGACATTGCTATATTTGGAGATGTCAACCCACTCTAACCCTTTAAGTACCGGAAACCCCAAAACGGGTATTTGGCAAACAGTGCAGGCCCAGATCAGATGCCGCAGAACGCGGCATCTGATCAGGGCCTACACTGTTTGCAATAAGTTCAACCATTTTCCGAAGAAATTTTGAAGAAAACTAAACCTGGCACCCCTAAATTTTGAAATGGACTCCTGCTATATATAAGGAGGATGATTCCATTTGGTACAAAAAGGGTTAAGTTAAACAAAATCTTTCACTCTACATACACATGTATTGAAGGAGTCCATTTTGACATTTCAGGTGGAGTTATTTAGGAAATAGCTCAATTTTGTGCAAAAGCTGGCCTCGGTACTCAGTTGGATGCGCGTCTGACTGGTGATCAGGAGAACGCGGGTTCGATACCTGCCGGGGTCAGCAACATTCTTTCGTGGAAATTGATCATAAAATCTTATCTACGGTCATTCTCTTCCTTCTGCTGATTCAAGAAAGGCATTTGTCAGTTTCTGGCAAAAGAATGTGCACTGTACTGGTTAATCGCTTACGCATAAGACTGCCCAGGAAAAGTGTGGATAGGTAAACTGACCGGCTGAAAAATGACCTAAAATAGTGTTGACTGGGCCATTAAACTCCAATACAAACAAACTAATTTTGTGCAAACAGTGAAGGCTCTGATCAGATGTTGCAATCTGGGCCTACACTGTTCACCAGTGTCCTGTTTTAAGGGTTCCCCGTCTAAAATGGGTAAGTTTCAGTGCTACTGCACCACAATCTGTTACATTTTAAGGGCAGTAGATACACTTTATACATTGCTTTGTAAGGGAGACAACTACAATGTACTGTGGCTTATTGGACCAAACCTCTCCAAATCAGAGCACTGACAGCACTGCTGTGTCAGCTGTCCCTGAGTATAGGCCAGAAAAATGGTCTAGAACTTTGACTTTTGTCAAAATCCTAAACATTCAGACACTTTGAGGACTTGCTGTTATTTTCCTAAAATTTTAACAATGTTTTACGACCATGCAAGGAGTCCAAAAAGTGCAGCTGGAATGGATCTTGTCATAATGCACCAACATGCAAAATATGAAGGCTTTGTTTGTTTGATTTGAGAATTAACGTCCCCGTCAACACTGTAAAGGTCATTTTTGAGACGTTGCTTCCAATTTTGTGGGACTCTTACCCACCCTAGAGATGAAATGACATCTCAAGCCCTGTTGCCCAATGAAACCAATAGGGTTTATAAGCATGGACGGGCCGACTCGCACCGCTTTGCCTGGGCAGGCTTAGATCCTCTAAGCGGTTTACCAGTACAAGTGTGCGGGCCGGATTCAGCTCTGCGTGGAAGCATCATGCAGCCCATATATTTCTTCAAGCCTCTATCTGAAATGGTTCAAAAGTTGTGACCAATGTTAAAGTTGCCCAACCAACAAACCAACAAAACAAAAAGGACAAAAACAATGTCCCCACTTTCGCTACTGGGGACATAAAAATTTCAAATGTTATCTGCTACGCAATTTCCCTTGGTGTTGAAGGGTTAAATTGTCAACTTTTTGGGCTTCTGTTTTCTCCAATAAACTTACCAGGATAAAAGCTTTATCTCTGTGTACGCCAATTATTATTAATTATTTCATTGATCTTCTTAAACATGCATTATAAACACTGACATCAATCATTAGAAATTGATTTTTTTTGCCATTTTTAGGAACTTGATCATCTTCTTCTGTAACTTTAATAAGTTGCTACACTAGCGCAGAACTATTGTTATTCATTTATACTGCCAAACAGTGACAGATATCAGCTTTACCTTTTGGAAGTTCCAACAAGGATGATGTTCGTAGAAGGAATGGGCAACATTGGATCGGTACCCATCAGCGCTTACCACAACTTTTGACAATGAGAATGAAACTGAGACTTAGAGGGTGAAAATCTTTCAAAAAGACGTTTGCAATGTCCAGTTTCGAAGGTGCAAGAGCACAATTCAGAAACAAGAATGGTTAACCTGTACATGCAAACGGTAAAAATCCTCAAACTTGGAACACCAGGGCCTGACAAATCCACTGCCCAGCTGCCCGGGACAAGTCCAAATTTTGGCTGGACCAGTGATTTTTTTTATTTCACTTGCCCAGAAAATATATAGAATATAATAGAATATGTTGGGAATATTCTAATTCTGAGCCATTTTCAAGATGCTGTGGACTGCCAGGCAAGTGGTTGAAACTTGGATTTGTAAGGCCCTGGTACACCTTCAGGACTTGCTGAAAGTCTCCTAAAATTTTAACAAATTTGTTTCACAGTCCAGCAAGGTGTCCAAAAAGTGGAGATGGAATGACAAACAGTTTAGACCCTGATCAGACTGCTCCTTCAGGAGCAGTCTGATCTGGGTCTGTACTGTTTCCTTAGACCTCTTACAAAGGTTCACTACATATTACAGCATCAACAGAAGGGAGAGAATTATGGTAGAAAATATCTAAATCAATGTACTGTTGCTCATTTCGGGAAATGGCTCTGAATGGAGATGGAACACTGTTTAACCCATAATTTCAAGTGTTTTAAGCAAATAGTGAAGACATTGATCAGATGTTGCATTCTATGGCATCTGATCTGGGTCTGCACTGTTTCCCAAACTCAACAAATAAGTCCAGATACCTGCTGAGGTTGACAATTTTCTTTCAAGGAGATTGATCATGAAATCTTTTCTATGGTATTCTCTGCCTTTTGCTGATTCAAGAATGGAAGTTGTCAGTTGTTGGCAAAAAAATGTGCACTGTACTGGTTAACCTCTTATGTATAAGCCTGCCCAGGAAAACTGTGGATAGGTAAACTGACCGGCTCATAAATTACCTAAATAGTGTTGACGGGCTGTTAAACTTCAGTACAAACGAAGACAACCAACCCTCTTTACACATCACTACTTGCCTCGCAATAAGAATATCGTGGTTATAAATAACCATTTAACGTAGAATTAGGTCAAATCTATGATAGTCGTGTGGACATTAGAAATCATATATCCGTATGACATGGTTCATTCTTTTGTGATTTTTCTGACGAAATTTTGTGATATTTTCCTTATTTGGCGTCTGATCAGGGCCTGCACTATTTTTTAACAGAATTTTCCGTCAAAAATAGAATAAAAATGAAAAAAAATAGGCCTGCCACCCCTTATATGGCAAATGGACTTATCCAACATAAAGCAATGTAGAAGTCCACCAGTATACAATGGGTTGTGATATGACTGAAAAATTGTTGAAAGCGACGTTAAACCCGAATTCACACACACATACAATGGGTTAAAGAAACTGTCTGTCCCCTTTCAATGGCCCCAGCCCATAGGGGCTTGAAGAAATATATGGGCTGCATGATGCTTCCACGCAGAGCAGAATCCGGCCCACACACTAGTATTGGTAAACCGCTTAGAGGATCTAAGCCTGTCCAGGAACTGCGGTGCGAGGACCGTCCATGCTAATAAACCCTATTGGTTTCATTGGGCGACAGGGCTTGAGATGTCATTTCATCTCAATGTCGGGTAAAAGTCCCACAAAATTGGAAGCAACATCTCAAAAATGACCTTTACAGTGTTGACAGGGACGTTAAACCTCAAATCAAACAAACAAACAAAACTGTCCCCATTCAGTACCCTTTTTCTATCCTATGCTCAAAAAGAATCAACCCCCCCAGTAGGTGTCCCCCACCCACCTAGGAAAAATATACTGGGCTGCATGGTGCTTCAACACAGAGCTGGAAGTACTGGTACTGGGTGAGACTTCCCAGGCAAAGTGATGCAGGTCGGAAAATCCCTGCATATAAACCCTATTGGTGTGTTTAGCAGTAGGGCTTGAGATGTCATTTTATCTCCATGATGGGAAAAAGTCCCACAAAATTGGAAGCAATATCTCCAAAGTGACTGGAATAGTGTTGACGGGGACGTAAAACCTCAATTCAAACAAACAAACAAACAACACTAGTACTGTTAGTGCTTTAACCCTTTTTGTACCAAATGGAATCTTCCTCCTTATATATAGCAGGCGTCCATTTCAAAATTTAGGGGTGTCAGCTTGTGTTTCCTTCAAAATTAATTTGGAAAAAGGCTGATTTTTATGCAAACAGTGTAGGCCCTGATCAGACGCCGCGTTCTGCGGCGTCTGATCTGGGCCTGCACTGTTTGCCAGTTACCCCTTTAGGGGTTTCCGGTACTAAATGGGTTAATTACTAGCTGCAAGGCAATAACGTATTAACCAGTGGAAAAAGAAAACCCAATCATCTGAAGGGAAAAAAAAAAACAACACCATTTATGGCTTGTGGTTGATATCCGTCTTAATTATATTAAGTATGCGAGAGATGAAATATAAGACTATATTCCACAGTCTTATCATCAGCCTTCAGTCTCCAGAGAAAGCAAAAATCAATGGCTAATTATAAGTTTACTAATCAGTCTATGACGAAAAATTATTGGCTGCTCTTTGTTTCCGAATCAATTCCAATTAGCTACATTATGATTGTCTTGGGACGTAGGTGGCAAAGTCCTGACGTGAACTGGTCCTTCTTGCTGCAGCCATCTTGATTTGCCCATGGTTCTCCGATTATATCAATTCTGGTTTCGTTAATTAGGTCATTATTTTAAGGACACAGCATTCCTATTCGATCACTGTAGGCTGGCCTATGAAACGATCATGCATCATACAAGTACATTGAAGTCAATGCTTCAACCATTGAAGGACTTCAGAAACTTCTAGGAGCTGTCGATAGTCTAATTTTTTTCTTATTTTTCTTGGAAAATGGCTTGTCATTTCTGAGCAGACAAATCACATGTTATGTCTGTTTGTCTTTGTTTTTTTTGCTTTTATTGGAGTTTAATGGCCCAGTCGGCACTAATTAGGTCATTTTTCAGCCAGTCAGTTCACCTAACCACACTTTTCCTGGGCAGGCTGATCATTACCTTCACTTCTATTTTATACGTAAGCAGCTAACCAGTACAGTGAACATTCTTTTGCCAGAAACTGACAACTGTACTTTTTGAATCAGAGAAGGGAGAGAATGACCATTGAAAAGAGCTCGGGATTTGGTCTGAGAAGGCAAGACCCACTTTACAATGCTCCTGTTCAGCATTTTCCCTCAATATTGTAGCTGCCGGTCAAGGTGCCCTTTATGGAATTATTGTCAATCAAAGTTAACCCTTGTCCTGCTGAATATTTTAATCTGCCACACCCACTACCGATTATCACCAATCAGATTACATGATGCAAATTATTGCAACAAATTCACAATCTGAATGGCAAACAATGTAGATCCTGATCAGATGGCTTCTTCAGAAGCCATCTGATCTGGGTCTTCATTGTTTGGAAAATAAGGCATATCCGGGCTCAGCAAGATAAGGGTTAATAATACTACTGGCCTTCATTGCTGTTGTCCATGTGAATTTCACTGACCAATCACAAAAGGTTTTGCATACTGTTTAATGAGTCTTTAAACCGAGGTCCCATCTCTGTATGACCTTAGCCGTTGGTGGGCTGTAAAACTCAAACACTCATATTGTTTAATAAATAATACACAGAAACCAATGAAAAAAGTCGAGTAATAGGTCCTGGTCAGTATGTTCATCATGTGAGTGACCTGAACAATTGGTTCTTATATGTGATATATGAGAATAGCTGTTATAGCAGCTACCTTTGTCATAAAATTTTGTGAAGCTGCATATGACATTGAGTTTAAGTCATTTAACGACCTTGACCTTTTTGCATTCAAAGAGTCTCATGTATTACCTCCTTTCATATCATAGACTACAATATTGTTTTGGGAAAATACATTGTTTTACCTTCTTTCCTGTTCATAAACCTAAGGAAACAAAGTTGACAGTGTTGTAAAATGGGTCAAGGTCACCATGAAACACACCTATATAAGAAGGGCAGTTGTCAGTTTCTGGCAAAAGAATGTGCACTGTACTGGTTAACCGCTTACATATAAGCCTGCCAAGGAAAAGAATGGATAGGTTAACTGATCGGCTCAAAAATGACCTAAATAGTGTTGACTGGGCCATTAAACTCCAATACAAACAAACAAAAGCTTATCTTGTATATCAGTATAGACCATAATACATGTACAAGAGTGTAGGCTCATAAAGAGCCATCTGATCAGGATCTACACTATTGGCAATTCCTGTAAATGATTTTGACTAGCCTTTTATTTAAATGAATGGATAATGATCAAAACCAGTGCTTCAGCTGAAGTGCACGACCCGCCGGATGCTTTTAGCTTTATGAGTGTTACCATATATGGGTATGGCGGCCATTTTGGTCATGTGACCTGGACCTAAAACGGTTCCCCCAATAAATGCGCCTTATCGTAAGAAGCAAAAATATATCTTATACTTTAGTACTGTATTCTGAATCATTTGCAGGATAAAATGCATTCTCACTTTTCCATTACAAAAGCATATGTGTCAAAGTTTGACCTGGGCACAAAGAAGGTCAAGGTCAACCCAGGGTCACCATTTTAGCAATTTATGATGGGCCTACGTCCCAGATGCTATTTATCAAGTTTCGTGGAAATCTGCCCAGTGGGTCTGGAGAAGACTATTTTTGAAGGGTTTTTACCATATATGGCTTGGCGGCCATTTCGGTCATGTGACCTGGACTCCATGAGCAAATTTATGTTTCCCCCATCCCATAGAGGCTCCATATGAAATTTGACTTCAATCAGCCCAACGGTTTCCGAGGAGAAGCAGTTTGAAAATTTTCACATTTTTCGCCTCGGCGAGGCTATACTAAATGGAATGTAATATTTCACAAGTTCATTAGTAAGATCTCATTGATATCTATCAGTATGCCAAAATTTGTTTAAATATTCCAAGCGGTTAAGTCACTATCACCAATTTTCACAAACGGGTTACGGATGGACAGACAGACCATATATGGCTTAGCGGCCATTTTGGTCATGTTACCTGGACCCCATGAGCAAATTTTGGTTTCCCCCATCCCATAGAGGCTTCATATGAAATTTGATTTCAATCAGCCCAACGGTTTCCGAGGAGAAGCAGTTCGAAAATTTTCACATTTTTCGCCTCGGCGAGGCTATACTAAATGGAATGTAATATTTCGCAAGTTCATTGGTTAGATCTCATTGATATCTATCAGTATGCCAAAAATTGTTTAAATATTCCAAGCAGTTAAGTCACTATCACCAATTGTCACAAACAGGTTACGGACGGACCCAAAGAAGGTCAAGGTCAACCCAGGGTCACCATTTTAGCAATTTATAATGGGCCTACGTCCCAGATGCTATTTATCAAGTTTCGTGGAAATCTGCCCAGTGGTTCTGGAGAAGACTATTTTTGATGGATTTTTACCATATATGGAATGGCGGCCATTTTGGTCATGTGACCTGGACCCCATGAGCAAATTTATGTTTCCCCCATCCCATAGAGGCTCCATATGAAATTTGACTTCAATCGGCCCAACGGTTTCCGAGGAGAAGCAGTTAAAAATTTTTCACAAATTTTTCGCCTTGGCACGGCTATACTAAATGGAATGTAATATTTCGCAAGTTCATTGGTTAGATCTCTTTGAAATCTATCAGTATGCCAAAAATTGTTTAAATATTCCAAGCGGTTAAGTCATTATCACCAATTTTCACAAACGGTTTACGGATGGACAGACAGACAGACCATATATGGCTTGGCGGCCATTTTGGTCATGTGACCTGGACCCAATGAGCAAATTTTGGTTTCCCCCATCCCAAAGAGGCTGCATATGAAATTTGACTTCAATCGGCCCAACAGTTTCCGAGGAGAAGCAGTTCGAAAATTTTCATAGTTTTCGCCTCGGCAAGGCTATACTAAATGGAATGTAATATTTCGCAAGTTAATTGGTTAGATCTCATTGATATCTATCAGTATGCCAAAAATTGTTTAAATATTCCAAGCGGTTAAGTCACTATCACCAATTTTCACAAACGGGTTTTGGACAGACAGACTGACAGAATGACTGACTGACAGAATGACCGAATGACACGGTGATTTTAGGGCACTCTTAGAAATCAACCGACTTCCGTCGGTTGCTTTTTCTGTAGGTCGTGCAATTTAATGCCATAGAGTCCATTTCAGAAACTCAGGAGAAAGGGACAAAGCACCTGGGGCCAGCAAAACATTATGGTGCACTTTCAGGACAACTTGTGGAACTTGTTGGTCCTCGGAGGTCATGAGACTTGGAGCAACTTGCAAAACCAATAAAAGTTAACAAGAGGAGAACCAAGTCACCGACTAGCAAGTTAATCACATGTGGTCACTATTTGAAACTCAAAGCTAGCAGGTCTCTTTAGTCTGACCAGCATAGACATATACCAATTACATAATGTACAGTCTGATCCAAGTTTAGGCTGTTCCTACATTTTTTCAAAGACTTTTATTGGAATCATTGCCTTCAAGTCTTTATGTCCAGTTCTTACAGTTATTGATTTCGTAAACAAAGAAAATCTAATATTCTACAGTAACTGACTAATTAGCAGAGATAATAACAAAGCCACGGGGTGGGGAATCCAACTTGACCACTAAGCTAAAACAGAAAAAAAAAGAAAGACTCTAAAACAACCCAACTCAGACTGAGCTGGAACTTCCGAATAGGACCCAAAGAAAATGACATCACGTGAACAAGTCCGTGAAATGAACACCCTCTAAACCCCACTTTAAATAGAGAAAACTGGGGTTTACTGGGGTATACATTATTTTTCTTATTTCTGCTCCAAGACATAGGTTATGGGTACTCGTTAGAACCGCCTCATGACATAGGTTATGGGTACTCGTTAGAACCGCCTCAATGAGGCGGTTCTAACGAGCACCCACAATCTATGTTTGGAGCAGAAATAAGAAAAATACCAAAAAATTTCATCAGAAAAGTAGCCACTTTGAAGATGTGAAAAAATGCACTGTGTCGCACAGGTGCGTTATTGTAATGAAACAGATGGCCGAGGCAGTGCAGCATTAACCCTTAGAAATTTACACAACATATTTCTTTCCTGGAAACTGATAAAAGGGATACAGGCAAACAGCACAGACCTGGATCAGACACAGCATCTGGGCCCAGTTGTTCAAAGCCTTGTTAGCTTAACGAGCTCGTTAGTGGTCATATTGTTAACTGTTCTAGCAAGTTTAATATTTAAAATTTTGGTATTTTTGCTGAAAAAAAATGTGAGCAGCTTTTGCGAATGCAAAAGCTGCTCACATTTTTTTTCAGTAAAAATATCAGCATATTTGCCATAATAAATGATCAAAGTTTTAACGATACGTTAACTAACGATGTTGTTAGTTTTGAACAACTGGCCCCTGATCTTTTAAAGCAACAGGCAGACAACAAAGCAGATGACAATTGTTGTGATTTTCTTGATTGTTAAGCTCGGACGTATTATGACAGGAGACAATTTTCCATTGATTGTCCAATTCCCTAAGAAAGAATTTTACTGTCCGATATGTTCATAACCTCAGACGTTTCCTCAAATGACCTTTGCAACAGTCATGAGGTCACCACTGGCACTCCTTAATTAACTCCATCACACAATGTAGGAAAAACTTCATTAAGAATTGTCATAAAGACAGATAATCATAGAGGAAAAGTCATTAAAATGTGTCAGCAATTTGATGAATGCTTTTGGATGCATCATATGCAAAATCTCATTTCCAATGACAAGAGAAAGGTCAAGGACTGTGCTGATCACTGACGACGACTGCAGATGGTGACACCACCCCCTCCATCCACCATCCACCATCCACCCCCAGCACCCACTTAGTCACTACCCCAACATTTGGATCAATAGACAGTCACAAGCTACAGCTGCTCTGCGGCCTCCTGCTACTACTACTGACCAAGTACAAAATTAAGTACCATAATGCTCCTAAGTATTGGGACATGCAGGCCTAAGCAAACAGTGAAGATCCAGATCAGACTGCTCCTCAAGGAGCAGTCTGATCAGTATCTACACTGTTTGCTATTCCATCTGCACCTTTTGAACTCCTTACTTAGATCATGAAACAAATTTGTTAAAATTTTAAGATAATTACAGCAAGTCCTAAAGGTCAATGAAATTTAAGAATTTTTAGTAGTGGTTATTTTTAGCCTCAAAATTCTTGTCTCTGTGATGTCAGAGCACTGTATGGTTGCTTATCTGTAAAATGTGGCCTTTGCTCATATACTGGTACAGAGGCAAACAGTGAATGCCAAGATCAGAAGCCACAAACTTTTTTTGTTTTTAAAGAAATATTTTAGAGAAATTACAGTGAAATTCTGCTATTGAGACCACCTAAAATTAAAACTCATTTTGCCTTAAAAAGCTTATTTGGAAGGCTGCACCTTATCTTTCTTTATTTTTCTGTCCACTATGTCCTCTGGTCAGGGACCACCTTTGGAATTGTTCAAAAGTGGTCTTAATATAGGAATTTTGCCACTTGCTTGAGAGATGCATTCAAGAATTTCTTTTTTAGATCTTCAATGAAGTGGAAATGTTTTAGCGATTTTACTATAAGGCCATCAGAGAAATTAACATTTCTGTGACATTCTGTTCCTATCCGGCCATTGGCTTTCTGCACTTTTTGGTATTTCTTGCTCTGGCAGCCATTTTGTACAATGAATCAGAACAATTTTAAGAATTTTTATGAAAACAAAAACAACATTTCTGTGAAATTGTTTTGAAACTGAGTGATTGACTTGGGAGGAGTTGGGGGTCAAATGTTTTGTTTCGATTTTTAGCACTGGCAGCCATATTGTTCAGTAGAGCAGAACCATTTTAGCAATTTTGGTACAGGGCCATGCGAAGAAATCAAACCATTGGTTTGGATGGGGATATCATTTGAAGATTTTTGCTATTTTTAGCTCTGTTGATCATCATGCTTGTTTAAGGGAGAGGAGTCATTCACAGGTCACAATTTTTTGGAGCAGAGACATAGCAGGAGCCCATTCTGTACCAGAAACCCCAAACGAGGTACCCTGGCAAACAGTGCAGGCCCAGATCAGATGCCACAGAATGCAGTGTCTGATCAGGGCCTACACTATTTGCAAAAAGTTCAGCTATATTCCAAATAAATTTTAAAGATGATACAACTTGTCACCCTTAAATTTCAAAATGGCTTCCTACCATATATAAGGAGGAAGATTCCATTTGGTACAAAAAGAGTTAATAGTCTGTCTAAGACCTACCAATCAGTTGGTTTGCCTGCTTATGAAATATCAATTATAACAGCCATTTGCATGTGGGAACTCTATAAAGCAAGTAAAAATGTGCTAGACAAGAAAAAACACAATTACAGCTAGTCATGTACACCCACAATTCCACAGTTTGTACAGCAATCTATATTAATTTGTCTGCTCTAACGACAATTGTTTTTTCTTTTTATATTTATGATACATACGATATTTGCCTAAATCTGATCAATAGTCCCGTCACTGTCAGGCGAATATGGAATAAAATCTACATTTGTTCCGAAATTGAAGCATGTCTCGCTCGTAAAATGAGACTGATTTCCATCTTTTATTTTCGATATTTAAATTATGTCAGTCTAGGTCTGTAATTTTTCACTGTAAGTTTTGTGAAATTTTATTTCCCTGATTCTAAATCAAAGTCATACATATTCATTAAATTATTTCTTTTACATCCATCCAAAATTATTTGTTAGAAGTTGTCTAATCTGGACAGATGCCGAATTTTCCATGTGACTAAGTTGTAGTGCACTAATTCAGTTCCAAGAGTTCCTTACGCCAAAAACACAAAGCTCGTCATGAGGAATACACACCCATTTGAGATTGTAATTTATCATATGACGTCGCGTCTGACAGTGTAATAACGCCATGTAATATTTCCGATAATCCACTAGTGGATTAAATATGCAAATTAGCTAGATACGTCCCGTAACGTTACATGTACGACATCCTTAACGACGTCGCGTTTTCTAATGGCGGAAAATTGACTTTTTTGTAAAACAATCGTGAATAAAATGCGTTTTAAATGTCATATGATAAATAGAATCTTGCATTCGTGCTCATGTATTATTGAATTTATTAAACTCGTTGAGGAAAAGGGATAAAATGCTCGGCACAGCCTCGCATTTTATCCCTTTTCCTCAACTCGTTTAATAAATTCAATAATACATGAACACTCATGTAAGATCATAATATCTTTCATGGAGATACAAGTGACATTTTTCAGAGGAAAAGTTTTTACAGACTGAAGGCCTGCCCAGGTTAGACTTCCCTTAAATCAGAGTAAGGCCCAGGTCAGACTGCCCTTGATTCAGTGTAAGGCCCAGGTCAGACTGCCCTTGATTCAGTGTAATCAGTGTCTGTATTATTTTTTATATTAGACATCTTTTTTCATGCATAAAGGGCAACAGAAATTTTTAGAGCTGACATCATTTTTTTTAAATTATTTTTCTGGACAAATAATATTAAAAAAAATGGCTGTTAAAGGGTTTAAGAAAAATTAACTCTAATATGATAGTCGTCTGCTTTGCTGTCTGCTGGTTACTAAAATAGTCATTGTTGTAAACAGTGTGGACTCTGATCAGACTGCTCCTCATGTTTGTAGATTGCCAGATTTGTTTCCATTTCTTTAGATTACCAAATCAGATGCCATGGGTATAGTTCAACAGATAAGATTCCATGAGCACAGGTTACAATCTGTACATCATCAAATAAGTTTCCATGTCTGTAGGTGACAACTTCAGCTTCAATGCTGTAGGCAAACAAAACAGATTCCATGTCTGTAGATGAACAGAGCAGATTTCATGTCTGTAGATGAACAGAACAGCTTCCTGAACAGATCAGCTTCCATAACTGTAGGAGAACAGATCAGCTTCCATAACTATAGGAGAACAGACCAGCTTCCATGTCTGTAGGTGACCAGATCAGCGTCAATGCTGTAGGCAAACAAATTCAATGTCTGTAGAAGAACAGATCAGCTTCTATGTTGGCAGGTAAACAGAACAGATTCCATGTCTGTATGTTAAAAGATCAGCTTGCATGACTGTAGGTGACCACATCAGCTTCTATGTCTGTAGGTGAACAGATCAGCTTCCATGTCTGCAGGCAACCACATCAGCTTCCATGTCTGTAGGTGAACAGATCAGCTTCCATGACTGTATGTGGCCAGGTCAGCTTCCATGTCTGCAGGTGAACAGACCAGCTTCCCTGTCTGAAGGTGAACAGCTCAGCTTCCATGTCTGTAGGTGAACAGATCAGCTTCCGTGTCTTTTGGTGAACAGATCAGCTTCCATGACGGTACATGGGCAGATCAGCCTCCATGTCTGCAGGTAGCCAGATCAGCTTCCATGTCTCTAGGTTAAAATATCAGCTTCCATGTCTGTTGATGGCCAGATCAACTTCCATGTCTGCAGGTGGCCAGATCAGCTTCCATGACTGTAGGTAGCCAGATTAGCTTGGATGTCTACATGTGACTATATCAAATTCCATGTCTCTAGGTGACTTTATCAGCTTCCATATCTGCAAGTAGCCAGAACAGCTTCAATGTCTGTAAGTGGTCAGATCAGTTTCCATGTCTGCAAGATACCAAATGAGATTGCATGTTTGTAGATGTCTAGATCAGCTTCCATATCTGAAAGTGGCCAAATCAGCTTCAATGTCTGCATGTGACTGGATCAGATTCCATGTCTGTGACTCTATCAGATTCCATATCTGCAGGTGCCCAAATCAGCTTCAATGACTGTAAGTGGTCAGATCAGCTTCAATGTCTGTTAGTGGTTAAATCAGCTTCCATGTCTGTAAGTGGCTAGATCAGCTTCCATGTCTGCAGATGACCAGATCAGCTTCAATGCCATTAAGTGGTCAGATCAGCTTCCATGTCTGTTAGTGGTCAAATCAACTTCCATGTCTGTAAGTGGCTAGATCAGCTTTCCATATCTGCAGGTGCCCAGATCAGCTTCAATGCCTGTAAGTAGTCAGATCAGCTTCCATGTCTGTTAGTGGTCAAATCAACTTCCATGTCTGTAAGTGGCTAGATCAACTTCCATGTCTGCCGATGACCAGATCAGCCAACATGTTTGTAGATGTCCAAATCAGCTACAATGTCTGAAGGTAGCCTGATCAGCTTCCATGATTGTAAGTGGCCAGATCAGTTTCCATAGGCTTCCATGTTTGTAGATGGCCAGATCAGCTTCCATGTCTGAAGGTGGCCAGATCAGCTTTCATGCCTGTAGGTGGCCAGATCAGCTTCCTTGTTTGTAGATGGCCAGATCGGCTTCCATGTCTGTAGGTGGCCAGATCAGCTCCATGTTTGTAGATTGCCAGATCAGCTTCCATGTCTGTAGGTGGCCAGATCAGCTTTCATGTCTGAAAGTGACCAGATCAGCTTCCATGCCTGTAGGTGGCCAGATCAGCATTCATGTCTGTAAGTAGCCAACTCAGCTTCCATGTCTCCATATGGCCAGATCAGCTTCCATGTCTTCCATGTCTGTAGGTGGCCAGATCAGCCTCCATGTCTGCTGGTGGTCAGATCAGCTTCCATGTCTGTAGGTGGCCAGATAAGCTTTCTTGTCTGCAGGTGGCCAGATCAGCTTCCCTGTTTGTATGTGGCCAGATCAGCTTCCATGTTTGTGGGTGGTCTGATCAGCTTCCATGTATGTATGTGGCTTGATCAGCTTCTGTGTCTGTTCTGTTGGTGGTCAGATCAGCTTTCATGCCTGAAACTTAAAAGGTCAGCTTCAATGTCAGCAGGTTAAAAGATCAGCTTTCATGTCCGCATGTGAAGAGATCATTTTCCATGTCTGTAAGTGGTCAGGTCAGCTTCCATGTCTGTAGGTAGCCAGAGCAGCTTCCAGGTCTACTGGTAGTCAGATAATCTTCCATGTGTGTAGGTGGACAAATAAGTTTCCATGTCTGAAAGTGGCAAAATCAGCTTCCATGTCTGTAGGTGGCCAGATAAACTTCCAGCCAGATCAGCTTCCATGTCTTTAAGAGGCCAGTTCAGCTTCCATGTCAACAGGTGATCAGATCACCTTCTGTGTCATTAAGAGCTAGATCAGCTTACAGGTCTGTAGATGGCCAAATGAGCTTCCATGACTATAGGAGGCCAGATCAGCTTCAATGTCTGCAGATTAAAAGAGCAGCTACCCTTTCTGTAGGTCATCAGATCAGCTTCCAAATCAGCTGGTAACAGATCAGCTTGCATGTCTATAGGTTAAATAAAATATCAGCCTTCTTGCCTTAATACAGAATAAGGAGTGGGGATGGGTGATGGGGGTTAGAAGATCCATTTTCTGGACAGCAAGTCTTTACTTTATAGTTTTTCCTATCAAAATGGTTTGATCCTAATGATTAGATGTTTTATTAGCTCACCTGTCACATAGTGACGAGGTGAGCTTTTGGGATCACTTTTTGTCCGTCGTCCGTCGTGCGTGCGTCCGTGCGTCACGTGCGTCCGTAAACAATTTCAAATAAGTATATCTCCAATACCCCATGGCCAATCTTGATCAAATTTCATGTGAATCATCGTCAGGTAGGGGGAAAGGCTGCATAAGGTTTTTGGGCTGATCTGGAATTCTGGTTGCCATGGCAACATATAGCTCCCATAGACTTATAATGGGAAAACATTTTAAAATCTTCTTCTCTGAAACCACAGGGCCCAGAGCTTAGATATTTAGCATGTAGCAAGGGCAAGTGGTCAACTACATAATTCCTGCCAATCATGCCCCTCGGTGCCAAATGGGCCACACCCTAGGGCCCCTTCGCTCCCATAGACTAATAATGGAAAAAAAAGCTTCAAAAATCTTCTTCTCTGAAACCACAGGGCCCAGAGCTTAGATATTTATCATGTAGCAATGGCAAGTGGTCACCTACATAATTCCTGCCAATCATGCCCATGGGTTCAAAAAGGGCCACGCCCCGGGGCCCCTTCGCTCCCATAGACTCATAATGGAAAAAAAGCTTCAAAAATCTTCTTCTCTGAAACCACAGGGCCCAGAGCTTAGATATTTAGCATGTAGCAATGGCAGGTGGTCACCTACATAATTCCTGCCAATGATGCCCCTGGGTTCCAAATGGGCCACGCCCCGGGGCCCCTTCGCTCCCATAGACTCATAATGGAAAAAAAGCTTAAAAAATCTTCTTCTCTGAAACCACAGGGCCCAGAGCTTATATATTTAGCATGTAGCAATGGCAGGTGGTCACCTACATAATTCCTGCCAATCATGCCCCTGGGTTCAAAATGGGCCACGCCCCGGGGCCCCTTCGCTCCCATAGACTCATAATGGAAAAAAAGCTTCAAAAATCTTCTTCTCTGAAACCACAGGGCCCAGAGCTTATATATTTAGCATTTAGTAACAGCAAGTAGTCACCTACATAATTCCTGCCAATCATGCCCCTGGTGTCCAAACGGACCACGCCCCGGGGCCCATTAGCTCCTATAGACTCATAATGGAAAAAAGCTTCAAAAATCTTCTTCTCTGAAACCATAGGGCCCAGAGCTTAGATATTTAGCATGTAGGAAGGGCAAGTGGTCAACTACATAATTCCTGCCAATCATGCCCCTGGGTTCCAAATGGTCCATGCCCGGGGCCCCTTCGCTCCCATAGACTCATAAGGAAAAAAGCTTCAAAAATCTTCTTCTCTGAAACCACAGGGCCCAGAGCTTAGATATTAAGCATGTAGCAATGGCAGGTGGTAACCTATATAATTCCTGCCAATCATGCCCCTGGGGTCGAAATTGGCCACACCCCTGGGCCCCTTAGCTCCTATATACTCATAATGGAAAAAAAGGTTCAAAAATCTTCTCTGAAACCACAGGGCCCAGAGCTTAGATATTTAGCATGTAGCAACGGCAAGTGGTCAACTACATAATTCCTGCCAATCATGCCCCTTGGTTCCAAATGGGCCACGCCCCGGGGCCCCTTAGCTCCTATAGACTCATAATGAAAAAAAAGCTTCAAAAATCTTCTTCTCTGAAACCACAGAGCCCAGAGCTTAGAAATTTAGCATGTAACAACGGCAAGTGGTCACCTACATAATTCCTGCCAATCATGCTCCTGGGGTCCAAACAGGCCACGCCCTGGGGCCCCTTAGCTCCTATAGACTCATAATGGAAAAAAGCTTCAAAAATCTTCTTCTCTGAAATCACAGGGCCCAGAGCTTGGATATTTAGCACGTAGCAACGGCAAGTGGTCACCTACATAATTCCTGCCAATCATGCCCCTGGGTTCCAAATGGGCCACGCCCCCAGGCCCCTTCGCTCCCATAGACTCAAAATGGAAAAAAGCTTAAAAAATCTTCTCCTCTGAAACCGCAGGGCCCAGAGCTTAGGTAATTAGCATCTAGCAACGGCAAGTGGTCACCTACATAATTCCTGCCAATCATGCTCCTGGGGTCCAAACAGGCCATGCCCTGGGGCCCCTTAGCTCCTATAGACTTATACTGGAAAAAAAACTTAAAAAAAAATCTTCTTTTCCAAACCATAAGGCACAGATTTTGTTTGATTTGAGGTTTTACATCCCTGTCAACACTGTATAGGTCATTTTGGAGATGTCTCTTCCAATTTTGTGGGACTTTTACCCGACATTGAGATGAAATTACATCTCAAGCCCTGTCGCCCAATGAAACCAATAGGGTTTATACGCATGGACACCGCTTTGCCTGAGCTTAGATATTTAGTATGTAGCAATGCCAAGTGGTCTCCTACACTAATGATTTTCTGGTACACAGGTGAGCGATATAGGGCCATTGGGCCCTCTTGTTTAACCCCTTATGACATGAATCACAACAATTCATTTTCGTTCGATCAATCACAACAATTTTCATCTGGTGAATACTTTATAAAACATTGTTGCAAATGCAGATCATACTTCTCCTGTTGGAGCAGTCTGATCAGTGTCCACACTATTTCACTTCACTTCACTTATCAAGTAACCTGGCCAGTCATAGGGACACCTTTGATGATTTTGTCCAATGTCCCCTTAGATGCTGCAAAGCTTAACCCTGCCCACTCCTTGATTTTTTTCTTCCCATCTCTTCTTTTGTATTCCACACTTTCTTGTACCATTAATGGTTCCCTGGAGAATTGTCTTGGGGAGGCCTGATGAGGGGGAGACATGTCTATACCATCTCAGATTTTTTTTCTTTACTTTATTGAGGAGCTCTTTGTTGGCATCAATCCAGACCTCTTCATTTGTAATGTAGCTCCTGTAAGAGATGTTAAAGATCCTTCTGAAGCATCTCATTTCTAGGGGTTGGATTCTTCTCTCCAGTTCTGCTGTCAGTATCCAAGTTTCTCATACATACAGGAATATTGAGAAGACGATTGAGCACAAAAGTTTCACTTGGTGTGTAGTGATATGGTCCTGTCTTTCAAAATTAGTTTCATCTTTGAAAGCACAGCAAGAACTTTGGGTTGCCATAGACCCTAGGTACTTGAAGTGTGTCTCTCTCTATGGCCTTTGGCTATTGACCTCTGTATTATCTCCAAAATCTGTGTTCCAGCTCAAGAGTATGGTCTTCACAGCACTTATTTCCATCCCAGGGATGCCTGGCTCAAGTCCTTCCAAAGACCCTGCTTGTCCATCAGTGTCATCTGCGAAGCACAGATTTGTGATGTTTCTGCCTTCAATGCTGACAGATCCCTTATGATCATCCAAGGCCTCATTGTAGAGAGTTGGTAAATGTTGACCCCAACTGTGGTTCTGAACCAGCCGACAAATTTTCCATTGGTAAGTACAGCCCTGCAAGCTTTGTGATAGAGCTGCTTTATGGCCATCACCAGATTCTAACTGATGTTGTACGTCATCATATATGCTCACAATGCTGCATGCCACACTCTATAGACTCTTTCTTGAAGTCAATGAAAACATGAAAGAGATCTTGCTGATGCTGCAGGTATTTCTTGCAGAGAAACCAGAGGTTAACCCGTCTCTTGCTGAATATTCATATAAGCCACACCCATTTCTGTCTATCAACCAATCAAATTACTCGATGTAATTTACTGCTACAAATTCATAAACTGAATGCCAAACAGTGTAGTTCCTGATCAGATGGCTTCTTCAGAAGCCATCTGATCGGGATCTACACTGTTTGCAAAGATAGGGATTGTCGTGAACAGCAAGATAAGGGTTAAATATCTGCTCTGTTATACTGCATACAGCTCTGAATCCTGTTTGTTCCTTAGTGATGTTCTCTTCTGCTTGTGGTTTAAGTCTGTTGACTTTGAGTATGACTTTGCAAGGATAATGATGAGACTTTTTGTCAAAAGTTCTGGTATTGATGAAAGTCTCCTTTCTTGGGAAGTGTAATAACCAGTGATTGTGTCCATGGAGTGTGCCAGACCCCCAGTTTTCCATATCTTATTGCAGACAATTGTCAGTACAGTATAGCATGGCCACCATCAGATTGCACTAGTTCTGCTGGTATAATATCAACTCCTGGTACTTTTCCTTTCTTCAGTGCCTTGACTGCTACCAGTACTTCTGTGAGGATGGAAAGAGGGTTTTTTGGACTGCATCGCGGCAGTTGAGTACTGCTTAGTCCCCAATTGTTGGATGGTGGTAGAGTTCAGAGCAGTACTTAGTCCATCTGTCTAGGATGTCCTGCTATCATTTCTTGTCATGTTGCCACAGAAATTAGCTATCAGATCCTTCATCAATGTCTTAACTTTCTGTATGCAATATGCAAAAATATTTTTGAAATGATGATCTAAAAGGAAACTGCTATATTTCAAGTTTCAAGTCAGTCCATTCAACAGTTTGGACCAAGTTGTAGAAAAATGTGTGAAATGTGGACAGACAGACAATATATACAACAGTTCTTACTTTTTTTCTGGTTTCACCTTAACCCCAGAAGGGGAAACAGATGGTGTATATTACATACACTCCAGTTTGGCAGGATGAAGCCTATACAGTAATCATGTAATTACGGTAGGGTTCTTTAACCTGCACAGGGGATGGTTCTCCCTGCACAGAGGACCTCCAGTTAGTATCCCAATCCAAAGGACGGTGCACTTTATGACATTCATCCCTGGAAATGATGCCAATGGAGCGTGTTCAGACACCAAAATTTTCACATCACTGCTGGGGATCGAACCCGGGACCTTAGCATCAGAAGCAAGTGCACTAACCACTGAGCTATCCACGCTCCACTTAAAGCTCGAAGTGAGCTAAATACTGACCTTTAACCAATTAGTAGCAAATAAGCACTACTTTTTTTTTCTCCGTAAATTGCAACTGTTGTTTACCAATTTTGAGGTGAAAATAATCTTCCTCACTACATAATTATGGTCCCTTCTGAATTTAGGGGTGACATGTTGAAATATTTATAAGCATTTATTAAGAAAATGGCTGGCGATTTTACAAACACTGAAGACCATGATCTGACACCACATTCTGTGACATTCTGAGGTGTTCTCTGTTTACAATTGTCCTTTTTTGCAGTTTCCTGTCTGAAATTAGTTATTCACTTGCATAACCCTTATCTTGCTGCATATTCATTTAAGCCACACTCATTTCTGTCTATCATCCAATCAAATTACTTGATGTAATTTATTGCTACAAATTCATAAACTGAATACCATACAGTGTAGATCCTGATCAGATGGCTTCCTCAGAAGCCATCTGATCTGGATCTATACTGTTTGCAAAGATAGGGGTTGTCGTGAACAGCAAGATAAGGGTTAAACTAGAATGAAACAGTCATCCTTAAATCATACGATGCTAATCACGACAATTGTTGTCTGCTTTGTTGTCTGCTGGTAATATTGAAATTCAGTTTTGCAAACAGTATGGACCCAGATCAGACTGCTTCTGTACACTGTCTGCTAGGAGCAGTCTGATCAGGGTTCACACTGTCTGCCTGTGTGCAAAAATAATTTTCTAAAAAATTTGCAAGAAGAAGCAGCAGATGACATAAACTGACGACATTTTCCAACGAAGACTTTCTTGGCAGCTTCAGACTTAAAGCACCCAGTAAAAATATTAACAATGCTCAGCTTGATCTAATGTAAGCTTTTGGAAGAGTTAGTTTTTAAATTTTCAAAGGGCCATTACTGCTAATGTTTGGTGGACTGTAACCCCAAAACAATTTGTGTAACTATAAATCAAAAATGTTCAGCCTGATCATATATATGTAAACTGCAGGAGGAGTTTACTTAAGTTTTCAAAAAAGGTTACATGAATTTTCAAATGGGCATAACCCTATTCAGTGGACTGTAACCTAGAAATAATATGCACTGCTCTACATCATGGTGTCTGTTTGTTTGTTTGTCAGAGTTGAGGTTTTACGTCCCCATCAATACTATTTAGGTCATTTTGGAGATGTTGCTTCCAATTTTGTGGGACTATTACCTGACACTGAGATGATATGACATCTCAAGCCATACCACCCATAGAAACCGCTAGGGTTTAAGGGGAATGGGAACACCTGGCATATTTTTCCGCCATTTTTCAAAGGGAGACAATTTTCGGGACTTCCTGTTCGCTTTTCTATAAGCCCTGTCCCACTGAAAAAGGGGTCTACTCTTAAAGGAAAGAATTTGCTTCTCAGGAGCAAGTTCTTTCCTTTAAGAGTTGACCCCTATTGACATGGGAGACAAAAATACTTTTGCAAGAGTTGCCTCCCCTGAAGGTGTTACCATTCCCCTTAAGGAGCAGTCCGACTCGCATCACTTTTCCTGGGCAAGCTCTGTCAGTTACAGCTCTGTATGGGAGCACTGTGCAGCCCATCTATTTCTCCAAGCCCCTATGGGCGGGGGCGATACATCATGGTGTCACTATTTATAAAGTCTCAGCTTAGTCAGATGTATATTATAGGAGGAGTTAGCCAGAAACAAAACAGTAACAGAAATTTTCAAAGGGACATAATTCTGCCAATATCTATTGTACCATAATCTGGAAACAATATGCGCAGCTCCACATCCTGGTCTAACTATATATCGAGTTTCAGTTTGATTGAATGATATATAACTCTAATATGAAATAAAGGCACTGCCTTTTGAGCAAACACACTCATTTACACCCCTTAGATAGTTAATAGTTAACTGGACTCTGGAGGCCCCCTGTGCAGGGAGAACCATCTCCTGCGAGTAATGGTCAAATGTGGCCGATCGGAGTATTAGTAGAAAGAAAGCAAGATCCCTACCGTAGTTACATGATTACTGTGAAGGACCTTGCGTGTATAAAATGTACACCTGCACGTAATCCTCATGGGCGGGGGTGTTGCAGTATATATATAGAAAGAAAGAGTCATATACTGCACAAAATCTACGCAGCCCTAGAGGTGGACATGTTTTTCTGTAACGTAACGTAACGTGTAACGAAGTGTTTGTGACTGTATCCTTATATAGACCTAGTTCCAATAAAAATAGGAGTTAGTCTTGTTACAAAACGTTTCAGTCCGTTACGTAACGGTTTTGTAACAGAAACAAGACAACATATATGTTACAGTCCTGTTTCAATTGTAACAGAATCCCGTTACATAACGTTTCAGTCTGTTACGTAACGGTTTTGTAACAGAAACAAGACAACATAAATGTTACAGTCCTGTTTCGTAACGTTTCATTCCGTTACATAACAGAACTGTAACAGATTCTCATTATATCTTGTTTCAAGGCAAAAAAAGTGAAACGTAACGTAACGGCGTAACAGAATTCCGTTACGTAACGATCCAGTCCGTTACGTAACAGATTTGTAACAGAAACAAGAAAACATATATGTTACAGTCCTGTTTCGTAACGTTTCATTCCGTTACGTAACAGAACTGTAACAGATTCTTATTACATCTTGTTTCAAGGCAAAAAAGTGAAACGTAACGTAACGGCGTAACAGAATCCCGTTACGTAACGATCCAGTCCGTTACGTAACAGATTTGTAACAGAAACAAGAAAACATATATGTTACAGTCCTGTTTCGTAACGTTTCATTCCGTTACGTAACAGAACTGTAACAGATTCTCATTGAATCTTGTTTCAAGCAAAAAAGTGAAATGTAACGTAACGGCGTATCAGAATCCCGTTACGTAACGTTTCAGTCTGTTACGTAACGGTCCAGTCCGTTACGTAACAGATTTGTAACAGAAACAAGAAAACAACTATGTTACAGTCCTGTTTCGTAACGTTTCATTCCATTACGTAACAGAACTGTAACAGATTCTCATTACATCTTGTTTCAAGGCAAAAAAAGTGAAACGTAACGTAACAGCGTAACAGAATACCGTTACGTAACGTTTCAGTCCGTTACGTAACGGTCCAGTCCGTTACGTAACAGATTTGTAACAGAAACAAGAAAACATTTATGTTACAGTCCTGTTTCGTAACGTTTCATTCCGTTACGTAACAGAACTGTAACAGATTCTCATTGCATCTTGTTTCAAGCAAAAAAGTGAAACGTAACGTAACGGCGTAACAGAATTCCATTACGTAACGATCAGGTCCGTTACGTAACAGATTTGTAACAGAAACAAGAAAACATATATGTTACAGTCCTGTTTCGTAACGTTTCATTCTGTTACATAACAGAACTGTAACAGATTCTCATTACATCTTGTTTCAAGGCAAAAAAAGTGAAACGTAACGTAAAGGTGTAACAGAATCCCGTTACGTAACGATCCAGTCCGTTACGTAACGGTCCAGTCCGTTACGTAACGGATTTGTAACAGAAACAAGAAAACATTTATGTTACAGTCCTGTTTCGTAACGTTTCATTCCATTACGTAACAAAACTGTAACAGATTCTCATTGCATCTTGTTTCAAGCAAAAAAGTGAAATGTAACGTAACGGCGAAACAGAATTCCGTTACGTAACGATCCAGTCCGTTACGTAACAGATTTGTAACAGAAACAAGAAAACATATATGTTACAGTCCTGTTTCGTAACGTTTCATTCTGTTACGTAACAGAACTGTAACAGATTCTCATCACATCTTGTTTCAAGGCAAAAAAAGTGAAACGTAACGTAACGGTGTAACAGAATCCCGTTACGTAACGATCCAGTCCGTTATGTAACAGATTTGTAACAGAAACAAGAAAACATTTATGTTACAGTCCTGTTTCATAACGTTTCATTCCGTTACGTAACAGAACTGTAACAGATTCTCATTGCATCTTGTTTCAAGCAAAAAAGTGAAACGTAACGTAACGGCGTAACAGAATTCCGTTACGTAATGATCCAGTCCGTTACGTAACAGATTTGTAACAGAAACAAGAAAACATATATGCTACAGTCCTGTTTCGTAACGTTTCATTCTGTTACGTAACAGAACTGTAACAGATTCTCATCACATCTTGTTTCAAGGCAAAAAAAGTGAAACGTAACGTAACGGCGTATCAGAATCCCGTTACGTAACGTTTCAGTCTGTTACGTAACGGGCCAGTCCGTTACGTAATAGATTTGTAACAGAAACAAGAAAACATATATGTTACAGTCCTGTTTCGTAACATTTCATTCTGTTACGTAACAGAACTGTAACAGATTCTCCTTGCATCTTGTTTCAAGAAAAAAAAAGTGAAACGTAACGTAACGGCGTAACAGAATCCCGTTACGTAACGGATTTGTAACAGAAACAAGAAAACACATGTATGTTACAGTCCTGTTTCGTAACGTTTCATTCTGTTACGTAACAGAACTGTAACAGATTCTCATCACATCTTGTTTCAAGGCCAAAAAAGTGAAACGTAACGTAACGGTGTAACAGAATCCCGTTACGTAACGATCCAGTCCGTTACGTAACAGATTTGTAACAGAAACAAGAAAACATATATGTTACAGTCCTGTTTCGTAACGTTTCATTCCGTTACGTAACAGAACTGTAACAGATTCTCATTGAATCTTGTTTGAAGCAAAAAAGTGAAACGTAATGTAACGGCGTATCAGAATCCCGTTACGTGACATTTCAGTCTGTTACGTAACGGTCCAGTCTGTTACGTAACAGATTTGTAACAGAAACAAGAAAACAACTATGTTACAGTCCTGTTTCGTAACGTTTCATTCCATTACGTAACAGAACTGTAACAGATTCTCATTACATCTTGTTTCAAGGCAAAAAAAGTGAAACGTAACGTAACAGCGTAACAGAATACCGTTACGTAACGTTTCAGTCCGTTACGTAACGGTCCAGTCCGTTACATAACAGATTTGTAACAGAAACAAGAAAACATTTATGTTACAGTCCTGTTTCGTAACGTTTCATTCCGTTACGTAACAGAACTGTAACAGATTCTCATTACATCTTGTTTCAAGGCAAAAAAAGTGAAACGTCACGTAACAGCGTAACAGAATACCGTTACGTAACGTTTCAGTCCGCTACGTAACGGTCCAGTCCGTTACGTAACAGATTTGTAACAGAAACAAGAAAACATATATGTTACAGTCCTGTTTCGTAACGTTTCATTCCGTTACGTAACAGAAATGTAACAGATTCTCATCACATCTTGTTTCAAGAAATAAAAAGTGAAACGTAACGTAACGGCGTAACAGAATCCCGTTACGTAACGGTCCAGTCCGTTACGTTACAGATTTGTAACAGAAACAAGAAAACATGTATGTTACAGTTCTGATGTCTTAATAAAACTTTAAAATGCTTTGTTCATGGCAGTAATGTTACATGCTTTGATTTTATAATTATTACAGTAATTCTGTAAGGGATAGATAACAGCTGGTGGTAAATTCTTTTGAGGTGTTTCAAGGTTTACAAAAGAGAGGTAGGTACCTTATGATCTTTGATGTCCAATAAACAGTCTTGGCATATAGCACTATAGTGGAACTTCACAATGGCCGCCTCAGGAAATGTTTAGATTACAGCTGGTTGTAAGAATTCTTTTGAAGTGTTTCAAGGTTTACAAGAGAGGTGCCTTATGATCTTTGATGTCCAATAAACAGTCTTGGCTATATAGAACTGCAGTGGATGTTCAGATTATCCTAAATGCCTAACAACATTGTGAAAAGAGCAGACAGTAAGGTAAATATATATTTTTAAAGTTTGTTTTCTTTTCCATTTTTAAAGTATTTTTAGATAAAAATGGTCTAAAAGTACAATAAGGGTAAATAAAATTACAAGATAAAAAAACAACACACACAAAAAAAGGAATAACAGCTTCAGTTATTTTTCTTTTTTTCTTCTTTTTTGGAGCCAGTGTTCATCCGGTGGGCGGACGATTTGGCCAGCGGACGATTTGGCCTAGGACAATTCGGCCTAGGACAATTTGGCCAGCCAAAAATACCGGGTAGGACAATTTGGCCAAACTGATTTCTCCTAGCGGTTTTACAAATTCTTATTCTATCAATCATTTCATTAGTAATTTTTTCATTTGGCTACATATTTTCATCAAATATTTTGTGTTTTTTCAGTGATTTCATCTGTCATTTCTTGGCTTTGATGAGTGAAAATCAAATGTTGACATAAGAGGAAATTGCACAGTTTGAGCATTTTCTTCATTTGTGAACATATTTTTATCACATATTTTGTGCTCATTTATAGTATCTGAGCCCAGTCAACACAATTTAGGTCATATTGAGCAGATCAACTCCCCTAAGTGTAAGTGGTTAACCAGTGTGGTGTACATTCTTGAACCAGGCAGGCATCACGTGAACAAGTCCGTGAAATGAACTTTATATAGAGAAAATTAGGGTTTATGGGGGTTTACATTATTTTTCTTATTTCTGCTCCAAGACATAGGTTGTGGGTACTCATTAGAACCTATGTTTGAAGTATAAATAAGAAAAACTATCGCGGATTTTCACCAGAAAAGTAGTTATTTTGGACATGACATTGTGAAGAAATGAACTACGTCGCACATGTGTGTTATCGTAATGGGTATCGAAACTGCGACCAGCTTATTTATTTATTTTTTATTGTATTTTTGTGTTTGGGGGGATTATTGGACGGGTTTTTAAAACAAGAGGGCCATGATGGCCCTGGATCGCTCACCTGATCCATAGTGTAACAAGTGGGCCCCAGAGAGGGCCATTATTGGCCCCAGGGCTTTAATGTACATAATGTTGAGGGAGGTCTTAAAGGTGAAGCTTCATACCAAACATCAACAAAGGCTAAAAGGGGGTCTTTCATTTGTGCCCATGCATGTTTTTTTCTTTAAACTTTGTATATTAATAACTCAGCATATACAACCTATAAAAATGTATTTAATACATTTAATAAATCAAAGTAGGACTCAGGAGGCCACTCTAACTGACACCCTCCATGGGCTGGTGTCTGTCTCTAAATAAGTGCGTCTTAAATCTTATGTTTTATTTAGTTTCAAGATCTGTGAACTGGATTGAATGCAGAATTCCATAGGCATTCCTTTGATACTAAAAAACCTTTTGAATTAATTAAAGTTTACATTTTCTGATAAAATAATTATCAAAAATCTCATTTTTTAATTAAAATTTTAAACAATTATCAAAAATCAATCCCTAAGATAAATATGTTCTAGTCTTTGTCAAGATTTCATTTTGCTAGGAAAACTTTCCATATGTATCTTCTTTAGCTATGCCAAATTTCATGAAAATCCGAAACCGGTAACACTGTAATTTTACACCTTTAATGGATGTAAGTCGTTTCTGCAAAATTTACTATTTTATTGAAATCATCCAAGAACCTTACAAAAAGGCAATTCGTAACACTTACGTAATAAAATGAGATTATACAAATCAAAATGAATACATATTGAGCTGATCTAGCTTAGAAACTATTAAAATATCATGAATTTCTGATATTTTCCTTTCATTTATACACTATGATCTATCCAAAATAGTAGATAGTAAAACACTAAATCAAAAGGTATTCTAATCAATAAATTAGGCTTAACAACATATAGTGCTTTTTTATTAGCAGCAAAATTATTGTGAACATGTGCAACTTTATTAAATGACTTTGCATAAGTCATGCTACTCAAATAGGTGTAAGGCAAGGAGATCCATTATTTTCATTTCCATACGAAGCTGGTTTGCAAGGACGCAATGGCCAGTGGTTTGTTGTTACTAGTAAAAATAGTTCTGTTGATAAATCCATGGCCAGATTAAGCCTTAGATATACCCTGTCTTTATGAAAATAATTATTGGTTAGTATTTCCAAAAATCGAAATGTCACTGATATTGAGTTTCTGTTGCAAAAGATATCATTGATGGATGAGGCGCAGAATATTTGGTGTAAATAAAGCTGTTCCATGACCTAGTGAAATTTTGCTATTAGACAGGGAGAGAAACAGTTTCCTTCCTTATAGTCCACATACATAAATATGTCTCTTTTCTGCGTTGGTATTGTAATTGTTGACGTTTCTTTTAAAGTCTTATTTGTTCTGTTAACTTTGTCAATATAGTGGTTAATTATCACAAGCGAGCTTTTAGTATTTTTTTCTGGTTGTAAAACTTTCAACCACTTCTTGAATGTTTCTGCTGAATGCAAGTTCACTGTTTTTTTAAGCACTATTCTTGCTTGCTTTTTGTTCATTAATAATTACCAGTACATTTCTGTGCAATGTATCTCTCAGCTTAGAAAGAGCATTGCAGTGTTTGGACAGGAAAAAAGCATCACAATGTATTTGCTGAAAATAATTTAAAATCTTATGAGTAATGCGATAATACTCACAGATTGAATAATTATTATCAACAGTTTAAATGCTTCTCGATATCTTACATAATGTGCTTTGTAATTACTGCAACAACTGCTGAGATAGGTAAATGAGGTGAACGACCTAACAAATATATAGACAACACAATCATGATCACATAAGTTTTGGAACACTGACAAATGTACGGCCATGTGAATTCTAAAAGCAAATTCAAATGGCTTTGGAATACAGCTTCAGGAAGCCGTTTGATTTCGTTCATAGAGGCTATACAAAAAAGATAGATTGGCTAGTGCCTATGCAGATACAAGTATAGCTTTTACAAAAAGCTAGGTCTACGCTTAGCACATATTAAATGTAAATCCCAGAAAAGTGTTTAATACAATTAACTGTCTTTGGCAATATTCTAATTGACATCCTGTCGACTGAAGTATAATGTCTAAAAATGCTGTAATAATGTCAAAAAGTAGTTTTTCATCTTTAAAAATGCACATGTATTCTTGTGACATCTTTCAAATTGAATGCTTGAAAACTGTTGGAGAAGTTATGGCTTTATAGAAGACTAACTGAAGATTAAACCTAATAGTTTGCTAACGGCGAGGTATGTTTTTTTAGCTCACCAGAGCCGATGGCTGCTGAGTACATGTAGCTTATAGGATAAGCAGTGGTCCGTTTTGTATTAGACTGTACAATATGGCAGCAAATATAGGCTTGTACAAATGTTATAGCAATTCTGTGCCAGAGCTCTGCCCGCCGGCCTCTTTTTGTGAAAGCTTACACTTGTTATAGGCTTCTTTTTTCTTCTTGTGAAAGCTTATACTTGTTGTGTTGCATAAGAATGGAAAGGTCAACCTGCACTGTGGGTAACTAATGGCTGTACTTCCGTGTTGAACTCAATCTCTATAATGTCTACGCCCATGGGCGTAGACAACAAATTCTGAAATCTTAATGTCCAGGAAAAGTAATCTCAAGTGTTATTGATTTTCCCTAGAGTAAACCTTTCTTTTTAAATGGACAGTTAGGGTAAAATAAACAAACAACAGTTTGACTTGCGAGTCATTTATCTCAAGTCGGATAACAAATCTCACAAAATCTGAAGCAACATCTAAAGTGACTGGTATGTTGTTGATTTGAATGTTAAATCTAAACATCACCTTAGCACCATTACCAAATTAGACAAGAAAGACAGAAAGAAAACTGTGCACATGATTACATGGATGCATTTGATGACATTTGTCATCAAAACCTTTGCGGTATAGTTCTGTAGGCAAAATAGTTTGTTCCATATGGGGCAAATTTACCGAAATGGATGTTTTGAAATAATACTTATTATTATGCTATGAACTACTTACACAAACCATACTATACTATAGCCATCCAAATTGAAAGCAATAGTAAAGTATCATTAAACAGCATGACCAAAACACGATAATCATATAACTTCACATTTTGCTGAATCAGGACTATCAGTATTCAGTCTGTTAAAACACAATGTTACCGGTCCTCAATTTCCATCAAAATTCATCAACATGTTCCTAAAATATGTGGGTAGTTTTTATGCTAAAATGGTGTCTTGACAAAATTGGAACATGGTAAAAATGCATATAAACTTTTAATGAATAAAAAAATAGGAGCTGAAATATGGGGACACCATCAAAGAAAACTGAATTCCCAGCCACTATTACTAGACATATGAGGTCATTCATAGTATCAACTAACTCACCAATTATGGCTTTAATTCATAAAACATAGCAGCATTAGATATATGAAACTCTGACTACTGTAGACAAGTTTATATGAGAGTACTCTCTGTTGTGATGGAGACTTCATAAAATATGTAATAAATTTACTACGGAAATAAAATTTAAAAGTGAATGCATCGTAATTATAATGGTTATACCCAAGGCAATTACTGTGCATAATTTTATCCAAATCCAAGCGTGGGCAGAAACCAATGCAAATTTCCTATACCTTGAAAGACCCCCTTTGAACAATCTTGTCAAAGGTCCACTAGATGAAGCTACACATCAAATATCAAAGACCTGGGCCTAGCGGTTTCAGAGAAGAAGATTTTTAAAGATTTTGCCTATATAAGCCTATGTAAAATCAAAGGGCCCCGGGACAGGGGCATTTTTTGCCCCAGCACTATAGTTGGAACAATCTTGGTAGGGGTCCACTAGATGAAGCTTCATACCAAATATCAAAGTTCTGGGCCTTGTGGTTTCAGAGAAGAAGATTTTTAAAGATTTTCCCTATATAAGCCTATGTAAAACCAAAGGGCCCCGTGGCAGGGGGGGATTTTTTGTCCCAGCACTATAATTTGAACAATCTTGGTAGGGGTCCACTAGACGAAGCTTCATACCAAATATCAAAGTCCTGGGCCTTGTGGTTTCAGAGAAGAAGATTTTTAAAGATTTTCCCTATATAAGCCTATGTAAAACCAAAGGGCCCCGGGGCAGGGGCATTTTTGGCCCCAGCACTAAAATTGGAACAATCTTGGTAGGGGTCCACTAGATGAAGCTTCATACCAAATATCAAAGTCCTGGGCCTTGTGGTTTTAGAGAAGAAAATTTTTAAAGATTTTCCCTATATAAGCCTATGTAAAACCAAAGGGCCCCGTGGCGGGGGCATTTTTGGCCCCAGCACTATAATTTGAACAATCTTGGTAGGGGTCCACTAGATGAAGCTTCATACCAAATATATAAGACCTGGGCCTTGTGGTTTCAGAGAAGAAGATTTTTAAAAATTTTCCCTATATAAGCCAATGTAAAAGCAAAGGGCCCCGTGGCGGGGGCATTTTTGTCCCAGCACTAAAATTTGAACAATCTTGGTAGGGGTCCACTAGATGAAGCTTCATACCAAATATCAAAGTCCTGGGCCTTGTGGTTTCAGAAAAGAAAATTTTTAAAGATTTTCCCTATATAAGCCCATGTAAAACCAAAGGGCCCCGTGGCGGGGGCATTTTTTGCCCAGCACTAAAATTTGAACAATCTTGGTAGGGGTCCACTAGATGAAGCTTCATACCAAATATCAAAGACCTGGGCCTTGTGGTTTCAGAGAAGAAGATTTTTTAAGATTTTCCCTATATAAGCCTATGTAAAACCAAAGGGCCCTGGGGCGGGGGCATTTTTGGCCCCAGCACTGTAATTTGAACAATCTTGGTAGGGGTCAACTAGATGAAGCTTCATACCAAATATCAAAGACCTGGGCCTTGTGGTTTCAGAGAAGAAGATTTTTAAAGATTTTCCCTATATAAGCCAATGTAAAACCAAAGGGCCCCGTGGCGGGGGCATTTTTTGTCCCAGCACTATAATTTGAACAATCTTGGTAGGGGTCCACTAGATGAAGCTTCATACCAAATATCAAAGTCCTGGGCCTTGTGGTTTCAGAGTAGAAGATTTTTGAAGATTTTCCCTATATAAGCCTATGTAAAACCAAAGGGCCCTGGGGCGGGGGCATTTTTGGCCCCAGCACTATAATTTGAACAATCTTGGTAGGGGTCCACTAGATGAAGCTTCATACCAAATATCAAAGACCTGGGCCTTGTGGTTTCAGAGAATAAGATTTTTAAAGATTTTCCCTATATAAGCCAATGTAAAACCAAAGGGCCCCGTGGCGGGGGCATTTTTCGTCCCAGCACTCAAATTTGAACAATCTTGGTAGGGGTCCACTAGATGAAGCTTCATACCAAATATCAAAGTCCTGGGCCTTGTGGTTTCAGAGAAGAAGATTTTTAAAGATTTTCCCTATATAAGCCTATGTAAAACCAAAGGGCCCCCGTGCGGGGGCATTTTTGGCCCCAGCACTATAATTTGAACAATCTTGGTAGGGGTCCACTAGATGAAGCTTCATACCAAATAACAAAGACCTGGGCCTTGTGGTTTCAGAGAAGAAGATTTTTTAAGTTTTTGGTGAAAAAAATCTGTTTTTGGCTCCTGTGACCTAGATGTGCAACGGACCGGAACCATTTGACCCATATTCAAACTTGACCGAGATATTGTCATGATGATCATTCTGAGCAAGTTTGATTAAGATTGGACCAAAATTGTGGCCCCTAGGGTGTTCACAAGGTTTTTATATGATTTGACCCGCTGACCTACTTTTTAACCCGATATGACCCATATTCGAACTGGACTGAAATATTGTCACAATGGTCATTCTGAGCAAGTTTCATGATAATTGGACCAAAACAGTGGCCTTCAGAGTGTTCACAAGGTTTTTCTATGATTTGACCTACTGACCTACTTTTTGACCGGACATGACCCATATTCGAACATGACCAAGATATTGTCATGATGATCATTCTGAGCAAGTTTGATTATGATTGGACCAAAATTGTGGCCTCTAGGGTGTTCACAAGGTTTTTCTATGATTTGACCCGCTGACCTACTTTTTAAGCCGACATGATCCATATTCAAACTTCACTAAAATATTGTCACAATGATCATTCTGAGCAAGTTTGATGATGATTGGACCAAAATTGTGGCCTCTCGAGTGTTCACAAGGTTTTTCTATGATTTGACCTACTGACCTACTTTTTTACCCGACATGACCCAAATTCGAACTTGACCGAGATATTGTCATGATTATCATTCTGAGCAAGTTTGATGATAATTGGACCAAAACTGTGGCCTCTAGTGTGTTCACAAGAAAAAGTTTACGCACGGACGATGCACGACGGACGACGCACGACGACGCCGGACATCTTACTGTCACAAAAGCTCACCATGACCTTCGGTCAGGTGAGCTAAAAATCCATCCTTTAAAATAGCGATGTCCGGGCGGGCGGGCGTCCTGCGGGCGGGCGGGCGTCGTCCCAGGTTTACCTTTTGGTTAACCTTTTTTTCAAAGTGATATTTTTCATCTATTCTGTGGCAGATTGTTTTAATATCAGGACTGATGCATAAGTGGAGGTACCGCTTTCATGTATTATCCATAAATGGCGCAAAAGACTAAAATTTTGGCGGAAATTGTCATTTTTCAAACTTGTGTTTTTCAGGTTTACCTTTTGGTTAACCTTTTTTCAAATGCCAGTGTAGTGGATAGAGTGCTGGAGTACGAATCCTATTGTTGACTATGAATCTGAGGGGCGTGAGTTCAAACCCCGGTGGAGACTTTTTTTTTTTTTTGTTCTTTTTTTTTTCTTTTTTTTTTCTTTCTTTTTTCATTCTTTTTTTTCTTTATTTTTCTTTTCTTCTCCATAAACACATATGAACAATTATTATCTTCCTCCCCTGATAGTTGCTAGTAATAATACATACATGCATGCACAGGCATGGAATTTTCTTTCTTTTTTTTTTTTTTTTTTTTCGTTCTTTTTTTAGCTCACCTGAGCACAAAGTGCTCAAGGTGAGTTGATGTCCGTCGTCCGTCAACAATTTCTTTAAACGACATCTCCTCCTGGGATAATGGCCCGATTTCAAAATTATTTTACAGAAATGTTCATTAGGTGACCCTTGTTCAAAATTGCTAAAATCAATGGCCACTAGAGCTAAAAATAGAGCTAAAAATAGAAAAAAACTTTTTTTTTTTTCTTCGTAAAACACATAAACAAATCAACCCCCCCCCCCCGCCTCCACAAAAAGTTGTTACTGGGTTAGGATATTGCATTTGTTCTGTACATACATGCATACATAGTTTTACATACATACAGAAATGTTCATTAGGTGACCCTTTTTCAAAATCGCTAAAATCAGTGTCCACCAGAGCTAAAAATAGAAAAAAAAAAACTTTTTTTTTTTCTTCTTAAAACACATAAACAAATCATACCCCCCCTCCCCTCCACAAAAAGTTGTTACTGGGTTAGGATATTGCATTTGTTCTGCACATACATGCATACTTAGTTTTACATACATACCCTACCCACCCCACCCTACCCTAGCATACCCTACCCCAGAACCCCACCCCACCCCCATCCCAAAACAACCCCAATCCACACCCGACCCCACCCAATCCCACCACTCCCCATCTTACCCGACCTCACCCCCCATCTTACCCGACCTCACCCCATCCCACCACCCCACAACCCCACCACACCCCATCCCACCCCACACCCCACCCCACCACAAATTCCACCCCACCCGACTCCTAACCCATCCCACCCCACCCCACCCTTCCCCACACCAGCACACCCCACCCTACCCCACCCATGCCACCACAATCCTAACCGTACTGAAAAAAAAACCTGTCCATAATGCCATTAGGCATTTTTCTTGTTATTAACTTGCTCGTAAAGAATATCTCAGGCCAAAAGTTATAAAAGTTTAAAAACCGCAACGACAAAAAAGTCTAATTGTTTAAAATCTTTTTTAAAATGTTCCATCCACATATTCAAACATTACTGTATATTAAAAACAAACCTAAAACATTAAATGTTCAGTTTAAACTAGTCATTATATTAATCTGGCCAAATTGTCCTACCCAATATTTTTGGCTGGCCAAATTGTCCTAGGCCGAATTGTCCTAGGCCAAATCGTCCGGGCCAAATCGTCCGCTGGCCAAAAATCGTCCTATGGTTTTGGTTCCAAGGCAAATAAAGTTTTAAAAGATCTTATTGTTTTAGTGTTTCAGAAACCTCAAAACAGGTACCCTGGCAAACAGTGCAGGCCCAGATCAGATGCCGCAAACCAAAACTAAATAAGAAAAATAAAAGTTCTGATACTGTCTGTGTGTAAATTGTGGAAACTGGTCCCGGACTGAGAACTAAATTGTAGACCCTGGTCAGATGCCAATTTCTGCAGCAACTGATCTGGGTCTACATTGCTTGCAAGCCCAACCCATGATTCCAATCCACATTCTACAGATACTCCTCTGAATTTAATAATTACCCATCATTTTAATACTCTAGATAAATAGCTGTTGCTGGTGTAACAGGCCGGTTCTTCCCCCCAGTCAGTTTCTTCCCCGGGGAAGAACTGGGCTGGCCCGTTACACCGGTTTTAATAATCACATGGGCTCAGCATCGAAAAGCTTAGTGTTCTATACAACCTGGTTGATTGATAAATAATTGTACTCTTGAAATCCAGGGTTGACTGAATAAAGTCGGGACTTCTGGGGTGTTCATTACATGGACTTGTTGACATGGTGACTTCTAATTACAGAATGGTCATGGGGTTGCAGATAAAAAAGACTTTCCCCAGTTTTTTCTTTCAACTGGAATACCCGGGTTCATATTTTCTTTCTAATTTTATTCATTATTTTTATTTTTAAATTAATTTTCAAAAAAGTTAGATTTGAAGTTTATTTCTTTTTATTACTTTACTGCAGAATTTACCCATTTTAGTCTGATGCACTTTTACATCTATATGTAAGTTTGAAAAGTCCATCAGCTGCTTAAGAGGTAATAGGTGTCATGTTTTCTAAATAACACATACATTTCTGTTATCAAACAGTGGATTGAGACCCTGATCAGTTGCTGCATGGTGCAGCGGCTTATGGGGAATTAGGATGTCTAATATTTTAGGTGGATTTGGTTCTATACTGAAATTGCTGTTATCAGACAGTGGAATGAGACCCTGATCAGACATGTATTATGCAGCCTCAGCTCTAGGTCTGCACTGTTAGCTCAGTCCTCCTTTTAGGGTTTCTCTGACAACAATGGATTATAGCTGAAATGAATTCTCCTTTTATTTCAGTACATTTCAGAATTCTAAATGCCATTATTTATTTATCTATTTATTTATTTATTTATTTAATAGTGTCTTTTTTCTTTATATTCCTTATTTCTTTATCCTTTTAATTTATTATAAATGTTCCAATAGAAATTTATTTATATACTCATATTAATGTTTGTCTTTTTTTGCTTTTATATTTATCTTTAAAAATGTTCCTTTAGAAATTTGTTTATTTATTTTATAATTATAGGTTGAATTCTAATATGAACTCAAAAGCATTTTTTCCTCAAATTTTCTTTGATCTTATCTATTACTTTCTGACCTCCAGTAAACATATGGGTCTTATCAATAATCAGCTGCTTATGACAGTGTCATAAAAATTCCAGAACCTGAGAATTTCCTTTGAACTCCAATAAACAGGAGTGTTGAAAAAATACCATAAATATCTTGTCTTATACAATTTTAGTTTAGTTTGAACAGGACTACCAAGTGAATCACAAACAACGAGGATCCTGATCAGATGGCTTCTTATCTGGATCTGCGTTGTTTGAAAGATCAGACATATTCGGGCCCAGCAGGACAAGGGTTAAATTATGTATTATAGTTTTATGGTGAAGGAAAGTCATATAGATGTTTACATTTATGCTTATTGTTTTCATTATTATTATAAGTAGTAGTAGTATTTTATTTTATTTATTTATTTTTTTTTTCTTTCCCCTTTTTTTTTTTTTTCTTTTTTCCCCCTCTCAAAACAATGAATACTATCTATTGATGGTAATTTTCACAACTTCTCAACAAATAAACAGTTTTTACAGAACCAATTATCTCAATTGTTTTCAACTTTTGTTATCAATTATGTCTTTGATGAGAGCTTACTAACATTGCAAACATGAAACAATCAGATTGTGTACATGCACCTGTCTCAAATTAACATTTAACAGCATTTAAGAATTGCTATGCAATATTGGTGTGAGTAATCAAATATTTCAATGGACAAAGTCAAAATAATGCTTCTTTAGAAAGACAGTTAGATGGCTCTTTTGTTTACCTAAATGTTTGTAAAATATTCAAAAACCTTTGAAGTCTACCATTTTTTTACAATTGAATTCTAATTGCATCTTAACTTAAGACTGTATTCACAAAAATGCAATTTGACAACAACAATTAATGTACACCCCAAGCTCCAGCTCCTAACTCACCCTATCGTGAAGTCCAAGGGCTGGTAATCATATTTTAAGCCTGTCTTTTCTTAGTATAATCTTCACCATCCTTTTCAGCATGTAAATAGTATGTCTTTATCATTATTATTATGATTGTCATCTTTCACTATTACTATTATCATTATCATAACCATTATTATCTTATATCATATGTTGTCTCAGTGTTGAAAGCAAGACTTGCAACCAGTCTTCTTCCTCTGAACTTTAAGCCGTGTGTGTTCCTGCATGGAAACCTGCATAGGCGTGCTCCATTTGCAGCCTTAGTCAAATGGCCAATATCAAGCGGCAAAAAGAAAGAGCACTATTGAATCACTTATCGCTCATGAGCAAAGTATAGAAATCACGATTTGCAGTCGTATTGGCACTGATTTCTACACGTTTTCGGCTCATTTTTCGATCAGCCTTTTAAATTCCAAAAAACAGGCAGTGCTTCATTTTTCTATGGTCGGGCACCGGCAGCTCAACGCAATTATTTACTCTTGTTGGACAAACTGCCACGATTTGCAGCCCAGAAGCACTTAACATATGTCTTGTTGTGGAGCTATGGAGTTCTGTCCGCTTGACCATGGCAGACATAAAAAGCCTTAACCTAAACGAACGAACGAACGTTAAAGATCAACTGTTATGAAGGTCAATTGTTAAAAGGTTAAAGGTCAATTGTTGTGACTGTTTGCACCTATAAAAATCAAAGTTTTTTGGTAATAGACTTCATCATTATTATTGTTATTATTTTTGTGTCCTTTTTTAGCTCACCTGAGCCTTTAGGCTCATAGTGAGCTTATAGTATAGCCATGGTCCGTCGTCCGTCCGTCCGTCCACCATTTTCAAAGATCTTCTCCTATACTGCAGGGCCAATCAAAACCAAATTTCATATGGAGCCTCAGTGGGATGGGGGAACGAAAGTTTGTTCGCGGGGTCTGGATCACATGACCAAGATGGCCGCCATGCCCATATATGGTAAAAAGCCTTCAAAAATCTTCTTCTCCAGAACCATAAGGCCAGTGGCCTTGAAACTTGGCATGTAGCATATGGTACTCGGGCCCATCATGGTTTGTACAAATGGTGACCCCGGGTTGACCTTGACCTATTTTACAGCAATGTCAAATTTGCCGACGTAGGCTTTTGCATGGGGCAAAGTGAAAATAATGGATTTATAGGAAAACCATTGAAGACAGTGTCACCAAAATTTGTAGGTGAGCCTTTAGGCTCATAGGTGAGCTTATAGTATAGCCATGGTCCGTCGTCCGTCAGTCAGTCCGTCCGTCAGTCCACCATTTTCAAAGATCTTCTTCTCCTATACTGCAGGGCCAATCAAAGCCAAATTTCATATGGAGCCTCAGTGGGATGGGGGAACGAAAGTTTGTTCGCGGGGTCTGGATCACATGACCAAGATGGCCGCCATGCCCATATATGGTAAAAAGCCTTCAAAAATCTTCTTCTCCAGAACCATAAGGCCAGTGGCCTTGAAACTTGGCATGTAGCATATGGTACTCGGGCCCATCATGGTTTGTACAAATGGTGACCCTGGGTTGACCTTGACCTATTTTACAGCAATGTCAAATTTTCCGACTTAGGCTTTTGCATGGGGCAAAGTGAAAATAATGGATTTATAGGAAACCATTGAAGACAGTGTCACCAAAATTTGTAGATCAGGTAAAGTAACTGAATACATGAATGTATATGGATCAGAAAGGTCAAGGTCATTCATTGGCCTTGTTAGCGGGTCTGGATCACATGACCAAGATGGCCGCCATGCCCATATATGGTAAAAAGCCTTCAAAAATCTTCTTCTCCAGAACCATAAGGCCAGTGGCTTTGAAACTTGGCATGTAGCATATGGTACTCGGGCCCATTATGGTTTGTACAAATGGTGACCCTGGGTTGACCTTGACCTATTTTACAGCAATGTCAAATTTTCCGACTTAGGCTTTTGCATGGGGCAAAGTGAAAATAATGGATTTATAGGAAACCATTGAAGACAGTGTCAACAAAATTTGTAGATCAGGTAAAGTAATTGAATACATGAAGATCTATGGGTCAGAAAGGTCAAGGTCATTCATTGGCCTTAGACCAAGGTCATTCAGGATCCATATTTCAAACATTTATTTCTCCAAAGCTGCTGAGCCAATTTAAGTAAAATTTAATATGGAGCCTTTGTGAGTTAAACAAATGAAAAAATGCCAATACGGTCTAGATCACATGACCAAAATGGCCGTCACGCCCATATATGGTAAAAAGCCTTAAAAATTCTTCTCCTCCAGAACCGTAAGGCCAATGGACTTGAAACTTGGCATGTAGCATATGGTACTCAGGCCCATCATAGTTTGTACAAATGGTGACCCTGAGTTGACCTTGACCTATTTTACAGCAATGTCAAATTTGCCTACTTAGGCTTTTGCATGGGAAAAAGTGAAAATAATGGATTTTTAGGAAACCATTGAAGACACTGTCACCAAAATTAGTAGATAAGGTAAAGTAGCTGAATACATGAAGATCTATGTGTAAGAAAGGTCAAGGTCATTAATTGACCTTAGACCAAGGTCACGCAGGTTCCATATTTCAAACATTTTTTCTCAGAAACTACTGAGCCAATTGAAGTGAAATTCAATATGGAGCCTTTGGGAGTTGAACAAATGAAAAGCTGCCAGTATGGTCTAGATCACATGACCAAGATGGCCACCACACCCATATATGGTAAAAACACTTCGAAATTCTTCTTCTCAAGAACCGTAAGGCCAATGGCCTTGAAACTTGGCATGTAGCATATTGTACTCGGGCCTATCATAATTTGTTCAAATGGTGAACCTGGGTTGAACTTGACCTATTTTACAGTAATGTCAAATATGCTGACTTAGGCTTTTGCATAGGAAAAAGTGAAAATAATGGATTTTTAGCTCACCTGAGCCTTTAGGCTCATAGGTGAGCTTATAGTATAGCCATGGTCCGTCGTCCGTCCGTCCGTCCGTCCACCATTTTCAAAGATCTTCTTCTCCTATACTGCAGGGCCAATCAAAGCCAAATTTCATATGGAGCCTCAGTGGGATGGGGGAACGAAAGTTTGTTCTCGGGTCTGGATCACATGACCAAGATGGCCACCATGCCCATATATGGTAAAAAGCCTTCAAAAATCTTCTTCTCCAGAACCATAAGGCCAGTGGCCTTGAAACTTGGCATGTAGCATATGGTACTCGGGCCCATCATGGTTTGTACAAATGGTGACCCTGGGTTGACCTTGACCTATTTTACAGCAATGTCAAATTTGCCGACTTAGGCTTTTGCATGGGGCAACGTGAAAATTATAGATTTATAGGAAACCATTGAAGACAGTGTCACCAAAATTTGTAGACCAGGTAAAGTAACTGAATACATGAAGATCTATGGGTGATAAAGGTCAAGGTCATTCATTGGCCTTAGACCCAACATGGCCGCCATGCCCATATATGGTAAAAAACCTTCAAAAATCTTCTTCTCCAGAACCATAAGGCCATTGGCCTTGAAACTTGGCATGTAGCGTATGGTACTCGGGCCCATCATGGTTTGTACAAATGGTGACCCTGAGCAATCAGTCAGGAAAAAATGGTGTGTTATTTGATGCAATGAGCAGCCAACCTTAACGAAAATGGATTAGTCTATAGATCTGACACATCACAACAAAGTCTAAAGAAAGGGAATGACCTATAGCCATCATGAGACAATGTGTTGCGTGCAGGACCCAGGTCAGTACTTCCAATGTCAAGGTCATACTTAGAGGTCAGACATAAAAAAGTGGCCTTTTTAGCTCACCTGAGCCTTTAGGCTCATAGGTGAGCTTATAGTATAGCCATGGTCCGTCGTCCGTCCGTCCACCATTTTCAAAGATCTTCTTCTCCTATACTGCAGGGCCAATCAAAGCCAAATTTCATATGGAGCCTCAGTGGGATGGGGGAACGAAAGTTTGTTCGCGGGGTCTGGATCACATGACCAAGATGGCCGCCATGCCCATATATGGTAAAAAGCCTTCAAAAAATCTTCTTCTCCAGAACCATAAGGCCAGTGGCCTTGAAACTTGGCATGTAGCATATGGTACTCGGGGCCCATCATGGTTTGTACAAATGGTGACTTGGGTTGACCTTGACCTATTTTACAGCAATGTCAAATTTGCCGACGTAGGCTTTTGCATGGGGCAAAGTGAAAATAATGGATTTATAGGAAAACCATTGAAGACAGTGTCACCAAAATTTGTAGGTGAGCCTTTAGGCTCATAGGTGAGCTTATAGTATAGCCATGGTCCGTCGTCCGTCCGTCCACCATTTTCAAAGATCTTCTTCTATACTGCAGGGCCAATCAAAGCCAAATTTCATATGGAGCCTCAGTGGGATGGGGGAACGAAAGTTTGTTCGCGGGGTCTGGATCACATGACCAAGATGGCCGCCATGCCCATATATGGCAAAAAGCCTTCAAAAATCTTCTTCTCCAGAACCATAAGGCCAGTGGCCTTGAAACTTGGCATGTAGCATATGGTACTCGGGCCCATCATGGTTTGTACAAATGGTGACCCTGGGTTGACCTTGACCTATTTTACAGCAATGTCAAATTTTCCGACTTAGGCTTTTGCATGGGGCAAAGTGAAAATAATGGATTTATAGGAAACCATTGAAGACAGTGTCACCAAAATTTGTAGATCAGGTAAAGTAACTGAATACATGAATGTATATGGATCAGAAAGGTCAAGGTCATTCATTGGCCTTGTTCGCGGGTCTGGATCACATGACCAAGATGGCCGCCATGCCCATATATGGTAAAAAGCCTTCAAAAATCTTCTTCTCCAGAACCATAAGGCCAGTGGCTTTGAAACTTGGCATGTAGCATATGGTACTCGGGCCCATTATGGTTTGTACAAATGGTGACCCTGGGTTGACCTTGACCTATTTTACAGCAATGTCAAATTTTCCGACTTAGGCTTTTGCATGGGGCAAAGTGAAAATAATGGATTTATAGGAAACCATTGAAGACAGTGTCAACAAAATTTGTAGATCAGGTAAAGTAATTGAATACATGAAGATCTATGGGTCAGAAAGGTCAAGGTCATTCATTGGCCTTAGACCAAGATCATTCAGGATCCATATTTCAAACATTTTTTTCTCCAAAACTGCTGAGCCAATTTAAGTAAAATTTAATATGGAGCCTTTGTGAGTTTAACAAATGAAAAAATGCCAATACGGTCTAGATCACATGACCAAAATGGCCGTCACGCCCATATATGGTAAAAAGCCTTAAAAATTCTTTACCTCCAGAACTGTAAGGCCAATGGCATTGAAACTTGACATGTAGCATATGGTACTCAGGCCCATCATAGTTTGTACAAATGGTGACCCTGAGTTGACCTTGACCTATTTTACAGCAATGTCAAATTTGCCTACTTAGGCTTTTGCATGGGAAAAAGTGAAAATAATGGATTTTTAGGAAACCATTGAAGACAATGTCACCAAAATTAGTAGATAAGGTAAAGTAGCTGAATACATGAAGATCTATGTGTAAGAAAGGTCAAGGTCATTAATTGACCTTAGACCAAGGTCACGCAGGTTCCATATTTCAAACATTTTTTCTCAGAAACTACTGAGCCAATTGAAGTGAAATTCAATATGGAGCCTTTGGGAGTTGAACAAATGAAAAGCTGCCAATATGGTCTAGATCACATGACCAAGATGGCCACCACACCCATATATGGTAAAAACACTTCGAAATTCTTCTTCTCAAGACCCGTAAGGCCAATGGCCTTGAAACTTGGCATGTAGCATATGGTACTCGGGCCTATCATAATTTGTTCAAATGGTGACCCTGGGTTGAACTTGACCTATTTTACAGTAATGTCAAATATGCTGACTTAGGCTTTTGCATAGGAAAAAGTGAAAATAATGGATTTTTAGCTCACCTGAGCCTTTAGGCTCATAGGTGAGCTTATAGTATAGCCATGGTCCGTCGTCCGTCCGTCGGTCCGTCCACCATTTTCAAAGATCTTCTTCTCCTATACTGCAGGGCCAATCAAAGCCAAATTTCATATGGAGCCTCAGTGGGATGGGGGAACGAAAGTTTGTTCGCGGGGTCTGGATCACATGACCAAGATGGCCACCATGCCCATATATGGTAAAAAGCCTTCAAAAATCTTCTTCTCCAGAACCATAAGGCCAGTGGCCTTGAAACTTGGCATGTAGCATATGGTACTCAGGCCCATCATGGTTTATACAAATGGTGACCCTGGGTTGACCTTGACCTATTTTACAGCATTGTCAAATTTGCCGACTTAGGCTTTTGCATAGGGCAAAGTGAAAATTATGGATTTATAGGAAACCATTGAAGACAGTGTCACCAAAATTTGTAGATCAGTTAAGTATCTGAATACATGAAGATCTATAGGTGATAAAGGTCAAGGTCATTCATTGGCCTTAGACCCAAGATGGCCGCCATGCCCATATATGGTAAAAAACCTTCAAAAATCTTCTTCTCCAGAACCATAAGGCCATTGGCCTTGAAACTTGGCATGTAGCATATGGTACTCGGGCCCATCATGGTTTGTACAAATGGTGACCCTGAGCAATCAGTCAGGAAAAAATGGTGTGTTATTTGATGCAATGAGCAGCCAACCTTAACGAAAATGGATTAGTCTATAGATCTGACTCATCACAACAAAGTCTAAAGAAAGGGAATGACCTATAGCCATCATGAGACAATGTGTTGTGTGCAGGACCCAGGTCAGTACTTCCAATGTCAAGGTCATACTTAGAGGTCAGACATAAAAAAGTGGCCTTTTTTCATGTTTGGTCAATAACTCACTTCCTAGATGAATTTTAAAATTACTTGGTGGAAATGTTAACCATCATGAGACATTTGTTTGAATTGAGGGTTTCATCTCCGCCAACACTGTATAGGTCATTTTGGAGACGTTGCTTCCAATTTTGTGGGACTTTTACCTGGCATTGAGATGAAATGGCATCTCAATAGGGTTTTTGTGCATGGGTGGTCCGACTTGCATCACTTTTCCTGGACAGGCTTAGAACCTCTATGCTGTTTACCAGTACTCATTTGCAGTCGGTTTCAGCTCTGCATGGAAGTATCATGCAGCCCAATCTATTTCTTCAAGCCCGATGGGCGGGGGCCGGGGGTCATGAGACAATGTGTTGCCCCCAAGAATCAGGTAGGTACCTCAATGATAAAAAAAAGGGGGGAGACATCTGTGTTTTTGTAGAAAAACAAATTCTAGTTTTGTTCTGTTACTGCTCTTGAGATATGAAAATAAATTGGAACAAGTTTTCTTTTTGTTTCATTTGCTTCTGTATACAGTATACCATTTATGTCCAATGGACAGTTCCTCATATTTTCCCTTTCTGTGAGCCAGGCACCGAGGTTATAAAACTTTTTTCACGCTCAACTCACTTCAGCATGAAATTTACCCGGCTCATAAGTTTTAAAATGCCAACAAATATTGAGATGGCATTTTAAAATTTATGAGCAGGGTAAATGACATTTTCTGCTGATCTAAGTAGGAAAATTGTCACCAGACAGGTGAGCGGTTCAGGACCACTGGTCCTCTGGTTTCATGTTTGGTCAATAACTCACTTTTTCCTGGATGAATTTTAAAATTACTTGGTGGAAATGTTAACCATCATGAGACATTTGTTTGAATTGAGGTTTTCATCTCCGCCAACACTGTATAGGTCATTTTGGAGACGTTGCTTCCAATTTTGTGGGACTTTTACCTGGCATTGAGATGAAATGGCATCTCAATAGGGTTTTTGTGCATGGGTGGTCCGACTTGCATCACTTTTCCTGGACAGGCTTAGAACCTCTATGCTGTTTACCAGTACTCATTTGCAGTCGGTTTCAGCTCTGCATGGAAGTATCATGCAGCCCAATCTATTTCTTCAAGCCCGATGGGCGGGGGCCGGGGGTCATGAGACAATATGTTGCCCCCAAGAATCAGGTAGGTACCTCAATGATAAAAAAGGGGGGAGACATCTGTGTTTTTGTAGAAAAACAAATTCTAGTTTTGTTCTGTTACTGCTCTTGAGATATGAAAATAAATTGGAACAAGTTTTCTTTTTGTTTCATTTGCTTCTGTATACAGTATACCATTTATGTCCAATGGACAGTTCCTCATATTTTCCCTTTCTGTGAGCCAGGCACCGAGGTTATAAAACTTTTTTCACGCTCAACTCACTTCAGCATGAAATTTACCCTGCTCATAAGTTTTAAAATGCCAACAAATATTGAGATGGCATTTTAAAATTTATGAGCAGGGTAAATGACATTTTCTGCTGATCTAAGTAGGAAAATTGTCACCAGACAGGTGAGCGGTTCAGGACCACTGGTCCTCTGGTTTATGGAAGTGGCTATTGGCAGCCAGCTGTCGATAGTGAATGTTCGCTATCGACAGGTAGGTGTCAATAGCGAATTCACTATTGACAGCCAGCTAACACATTGAAAGTATATATTTAACTGAATACATGTAATTGAAAACATTCTGCAAGTTATAAATTGATATAAATCAACTCAAATAAGATAAAAAGAAATCAAGTATTAAATTATCAGTTATATATGGTATTATTTGGCTTTTAAAACAGGTTTTTAGCAGAATATCCATAACCCATAAAGATGTTAATCAATAGTTACTTGCTTAAATCAATAAATGCAATGAAATTATAAGTAATTTTAGTTTTTATTAATAAATGAATAAAAATAAATAAATAAGTAAATAAATAATACATGTAATTAATTACTTCTGAAAAATGTAGGGTTCAGCCATGGTCTAACAAGGGATTATTATTATCAAAGAAAAAAGACTCTTAGAACCTCAAAATAAAATACTGGTGGAATCAATTAAATAAATAAATACTTCTAAAGAATATAAGGTATAATCATGTCTTTAAGTGGAAAATAAAAAAATAAAGGGCCATAAATAAATTGCATTTGATGTTAAATTATGATGTCCCAAGAATTTAACCCTCTTTGTTGGGACATTGGCAAACAGTGTAGACCCTGATCAGACACTGCAGAATGTGGTGTCTGTCATGCGTATACACTGTTTGCTCAAAGAACATACATTTTAGCTCATCAGAGCTAAAGGCCTGATGAGCTAAAGGCCGCATTGGAGGTTATAGGATAGGCAGTTGTCTGTCGCCTGCATCGTTGTCGTCAACACTTTCAAATGACATCTCTGAGGCCACTGGGTCCATTTATCCCAACTTTCATCTGTAGCATCCTTGGGTTGGGGGATTGAAAGTTTGTGTTTTTAATGAAAATTGGCTCATGAGTTTTGTGGCTTTTGCAGCTTGAGTTTCCATAGATTTATAGTGGGGAAATTCAAAAATGACCTTCTGCCAAGCCTTTGCAGATATTTTGTAGACATAGTAATTACATGAATTCCTTGAGTAAACTTCTTTCAGCAATAAGTTTGTATGCCATACTGGGGGTCCCCCAGGGTGTGCCCGGGCCATGCCCCACCTGCTCCACTTCATAAAAGGCCATATATATCCGAAACCATTCAGATCCCCACCCCTAAACCATAGATTTTCTTGTTCTTAATGATAAGACACATTCAGACACCAACCTGGGGGTCCCCTGGGCTGTGCCTGGGCCATGCCCTCCACTTCATAAAAGGCCCAATATCTCAGAAACCTTTCAGATCCCCACCCATAATTAAGCCTTAAAAATTCTTGTTACTTACAATGTATGATAAGACACATTCAGTGATACCAAACAAGGGGTCTCATGGGGTGCCAACCTGGGGGTCCCCTGGTGTGCCCCGAGTCATGTCATGGCCCATGCCCCACCCATTGTCTTCATAAAATGCCATATATCTCGGAAACTGTTCTGATCCCCACTTCTAATGCATGTATTCATGTTCCTTATGATAAGACTCAACCTGTGGTCCCTCTGTGCAAGGGTAATATGCTGAGTCCACAGCCCACCCGTTCATTTCATAAATATAGTAGCCATTGCTCTCCCCTCCATTCCATAATTAGGACCTCATAATAAATTGTCAGAAACCATTCAGATCCCCACCCCTTGATTATATAAAATCTTCATCCTAATGATAAGACACATTCAGTGACAACAATCTTGGGCTTCACTGGGGATCGGTCAGGGCCAGGCCCCAACCCTTCCACAGCTTAAAGGGCCTTATATCTGAGGGACTGTACAGATCCCCATCAACCACACATATTATTGTTTCTTATGATAAGACGCATTCTGAGATACCAACCAGGGCTGTCGGGTCCATGCCCCACCCCCTCCAGTTCATAAAAGGCCTGATATTTTAGAGTCCACATGGGTGCTCATTTGGGTATGAGTTTTTTTTTTTTATTTTGGTTTTATGGCCCTTTCAAGATTATTTCACTCATATCGAGCCAATCGTTAATCATAGGTGGGCAAAAACTGGAGTACCTGGCAAAAAAACACCTGATCATCCGTTGCAGAACTTGGCGTCTCATATTACTGAGGGTTTGTTTGGAAGACTTAATAATCGATAAATTTTGATCATAAATTTAAATCATGTCACGTTAAAATACATGACTGGCAATGGGGCTCTGGTGAGCATAGTGGCCCAAGGGTCTCTTGTTAACAAAACTTGTCTGACACCAGGCCTCTATAATAGAAATTGGACCACTCTAAACTACAAAGGCTGAAGATTTCACTTAAATTACTTCTGATTTACAAGTCAGGCTCCACAGCATAGGGGAGGAGAATTATGTCATACTCAACAATTTTACAAAAAAAAAAAAGTTTATAAAAGTGTATTTGACCTCACCACAAGGTCAAGGTCAAAGATTTTGAGAAGTTATCACCAAGGCCCAGTTGTCTGATTGTCAGTAGACATGTTTCTATTCTTTAACCATTGACTAGACAAAATGGGTCTAGACTTCTGAAGGAACGTTAAATGGGCTGGAAACAAATAACATTGTTTTGTTTGTTTGATTTGAAGTTTAACATTCCCAGCAACACTGTAAAGGTCATTTTGGAGACGTTGCTTCCAATTTTGTGGGAATTTTACCCGACATTGAGTTGAAACGACACCTCAAGCCCTTCTGCCTAATGAAACCAATAGGGTTTATAAGCATGGACGGGCTGACTTGCACCGCATTGCCTGGGCAGGCTTAGATCCTCTAAGCAGTTTACCAGTACTGGTATGCGGGTCAGTTTCTGCTCTGCGTGGAAGCATAATGCAGCCCATCTATTTCTTCACGCCCCGATGGGGGCTAAAATAACATTGTGGATTGTCCTATCTACATCTCTAACAGATCACTATATATCCTTGTTCTGATGATCACAACAAACCCTACCTTTTGCAAACAGTGTAGATCCAGATCAGATGGCTTCTGAATAAGCCAACTGATCAGGATCTATATGTTTGTTATTCAGCTTATGAGCCGGCTGTCAATAGCGATCACTTTTTTATCTGTTTATATAAAACAAACAGCAGTTTTGTTACGAAAACATGCCTATTCAAATACATTGCACATTTTACTACCAAAAAAAAAAAGAAATCTGCAGAAGAAAATGTCTTATTTCTGTCCAAAATAAAGATTATGGGTACTCATTCTAAAATTGATTTTCCACAGACTTTTAATGGGGAAAATTGAAAAATGGCCTTTATTGCCAAACCTTTGCAGATATTTTGACACAACTTTCATATAAATGTTCTTTAACCCTTGTCCTGCTGAGCCCAGATATGCCCTATCTTGTGAAGAAGCCATCTGATCAGAATCTGCATTGTTTGTTATTCAGATTGTCATTTTGTTGCACTAATTTGAATCAAGTTATCTGATTGGTTGATAATTGGTAGTGGGTGTGGCTTGTTAACATAGTCAGCAGGATAAGAGTTATGCAATCTACTTTTTGCCTTATGAAATTAGGTCTATTGCTCATTCAAAATAAAAAAAAAATACTTAAACTAGAAAATGTGTTTGTGAAACACTATGCCCCCAACCATATGCTTGCCACTAATAGACACATAATTAATAAAACATAATTAAAAAAAATGCCTCTGTCGTGAAAGAATTGTCAGGTGGTACAATTTTCATAAAATGTGCTCAAAATGTGTGTGTGTGTGTGTGTGTGTGTGTGTGTGTGTGTGTGTGTGTGTTCGGGTTTAACATCACTTTCAACAATTTTTCAGTCATATCACGACGCTGTCTGGTTGCGACTGGGAGCTCAATGCTCACATTTATAGTGCTGCCTCACTGAAGTATCATGTCCCAGACACATTACATGATACCACACCCAGTCACATTATCCTGACATCAGTATGACTGTCCACAAAAACCACAGAAAACCTCAGTTGGGCTTAACTTGTGAATAGTACCTGATAATTCTTTCCTTTTTACACATTTGCATTCCTTTAAATGTCACAAGACTTTTCCAGCAGTACCATCATTTTCATGATCTTGACATTTTGATCTAATTTTAAAAAAAATTATGGTAAATGTTCGGGCTTTCATATTTTACATGTGCATATCTTTTTACTACGCCATTCCAGTGGTATATATTTTTTTAATTTGTGATCTTGACTTTGACATTTCACCAACTTTTAGAAATTTACCATTGGCCATTACTTGATGCAAAGCAATATGGCTGTCATATTTCACATGTGCATTCTAAAGATCTTTCCAGCATCACCATAACTTTTTACCTTGGACCTTGACCTTGACATATTTTTTAAGAAACTCTAACATTGCCCATAACCGTAATGGGATTCTGTTACGCCGTTACGTTACGTTTCACTTTTTTATTCTTGAAACAAGATGTAAGGAGAATCTGTTACAGTTCTGTTACGTAACAGAATGAAACGTTACGAAACAGGACTGTAACATACATGTGTTTTCTTGTTTCTGTTACAAATCCGTTACGTAACGGGATTCTGTTACGCCGTTACGTTACGTTTCACTTTTTTTTTCTTGAAACAAGATGCAAGGAGAATCTGTTACAGTTCTGTTACGTAACAGAATGAAATGTTACGAAACAGGACTGTAACATATATGTTTTCTTGTTTCTGTTACAAATCTGTTACGTAACGGACTGGACCATTACGTAACGGGATTCTGTTACGCTGTTACGTTACGTTTCACTTTTTTATTCTTGAAACAAGATGTAAGGAGAATCTGTTACAGTTCTGTTACGTAACAGAATGAAACGTTACGAAACAGGACTGTAACATAGTTATTTTCTGATTTCTGTTACAAATCCGTTACGTAACGGACTGGACCGTTACGTAACAGCATTCTGTTACGCCGTTACGTTACATTTCACTTTTTTTTTCTTGAAACAAGATGCAAGGAGAATCTGTTACAGTTCTGTTATGTAACAGATTGAAACGTTACGAAACAGGACTGAAACATACATGTGTTTTCTTGTTTCTGTTACAAATTTGTTACGTAACGGACTGGACCGTTACGTAACGGGATTCTGTTACGCCGTTACGTTACGTTTCACTTTTTTTTTCTTGAAACAAGATGCAAGGAGAATCTGTTACAGTTCTGTTATGTAACAGATTGAAACGTTACGAAACAGGACTGTAACATACATGTGTTTTCTTGTTTCTGTTACAAATCTGTTACGTAACGGACTGGACCGTTACGTAACGGGATTCTGTTACGCCGTTACGTTACGTTTCACTTTTTTTTTTCTTGAAACAAGATGCAAGGAGAAGCTGTTACAGTTCTGTTACGTAACGGAATGAAACGTTACGAAACAGGACTGTAACATACATGTGTTTTCTTGTTTCTGTTACAAATCTGTTACGTAACGGACTGGACCGTTACGTAACAGCATTCTGTTACGCCGTTACGTTACGTTTCACTTTTTTTTTCTTGAAACAAGATGCAAGGAGAATCTGTAACAGTTCTGTTACGTAACAGATTGAAACGTTACGAAACAGGACTGTAACATACATGTGTTTTCTTGTTTCTGTTACAAATCTGTTATGTAACGGACTGGACCGTTACGTAACGGGATTCTGTTACGTGGTTACGTTACGTTTCACTTTTTTTTCTTGAAACAAGATGCAAGGAGAAGCTGTTACAGTTCTGTTACGTAACGGAATGAAACGTTACGAAACAGGACTGTAACATACATGTGTTTTCTTGTTTCTGTTACAAATCTGTTACGTAACAGACTAGACCGTTACGTAACAGCATTCTGTTACGCCGTTACGTTACGTTTCACTTTTTTTTTCTTGAAACAAGATGCAAGGAGAATCTGTTACAGTTCTGTTACGTAACAGATTGAAACGTTACGAAACAGGACTGTAACATACATGTGTTTTCTTGTTTCTGTTACAAATCTGTTACGTAACGGACTGGACCGTTACGTAACGGGATTCTGTTACGCCGTTACGTTACGTTTCACTTTTTTTTTCTTGAAACAAGATGCAAGGAGAAGCTGTTACAGTTCTGTTACGTAACGGAATGAAACGTTACGAAACAGGACTGTAACATACATGTGTTTTCTTGTTTCTGTTACAAATCTGTTACGTAACGGACTGGACCGTTACGTAACAGCATTCTGTTACGCCGTTACGTTACGTTTCACTTTTTTTTTCTTGAAACAAGATGCAAGGAGAATCTGTAACAGTTCTGTTACGTAACAGATTGAAACGTTACGAAACAGGACTGTAACATACATGTGTTTTCTTGTTTCTGTTACAAATCTGTTACGTAACGACTGGACCGTTACGTAACGGGATTCTGTTACGCTGTTACGTTACGTTTCACTTTTTTTTTCTTGAAACAAGATGCAAGGAGAAGCTGTTACAGTTCTGTTACGTAACGGAATGAAACGTTACGAAACAGGACTGTAACATACATGTGTTTTCTTGTTTCTGTTACAAATCTGTTACGTAACGGACTGGACCGTTACGTAACAGCATTCTGTTACGCCGTTACGTTACGTTTCACTTTTTTTTTCTTGAAACAAGATGCAAGGAGAATCTGTTACAGTTCTGTTACGTAACAGATTGAAACGTTACGAAACAGGACTGTAACATACATGTGTTTTCTTGTTTCTGTTACAAATCTGTTACGTAACGGACTGGACCGTTACGTAACGGGATTCTGTTACGCCGTTACGTTACGTTTCACTTTTTTTTTCTTGAAACAAGATGCAAGGAGAAGCTGTTACAGTTCTGTTACGTAACGGAATGAAACGTTACGAAACAGGACTGTCACATACATGTGTTTTCTTGTTTCTGTTACAAATCTGTTACGTAACGGACTGGACCGTTACGTAACAGCATTCTGTTACGCCGTTACGTTATGTTTCACTTTTTTTTTCTTGAAACAAGATGCAAGGAGAATCTGTTACAGTTCTGTTACGTAACAGATTGAAACGTTACGAAACAGGACTGTAACATACATGTGTTTTCTTGTTTCTGTTACAAATCTGTTACGTAACGGACTGGACCGTTACGTAACGGGATTCTGTTACGCCGTTACGTTACGTTTCACTTTTTTTTTCTTGAAACAAGATGCAAGGAGAAGCTGTTACAGTTCTGTTACGTAACGGAATGAAACGTTACGAAACAGGACTGTAACATACATGTGTTTTCTTGTTTCTGTTACAAATCTGTTACGTAACGGACTGGACCGTTACGTAACAGCATTCTGTTACGCCGTTACGTTATGTTTCACTTTTTTTTTCTTGAAACAAGATGCAAGGAGAATCTGTTGTAGTTCTGTTACGTAACAGATTGAAACGTTACGAAACAGGACTGTAACATACATGTGTTTTCTTGTTTCTGTTACAAATCTGTTACGTAACGGACTGGACCGTTACGTAACGGGATTCTGTTACGCCGTTACGTTACGTTTCACTTTTTTTTTCTTGAAACAAGATGCAAGGAGAAGCTGTTACAGTTCTGTTACGTAACGGAATGAAACGTTACGAAACAGGACTGTAACATACATGTGTTTTCTTGTTTCTGTTACAAATCTGTTACGTAACGGACTGGACCGTTACGTAACAGCATTCTGTTACGCCGTTACGTTACGTTTCACTTTTTTTTTCTTGAAACAAGATGCAAGGAGAATCTGTTACAGTTCTGTTACCTAACAGATTGAAACGTTACGAAACAGGACTGTAACATACATGTGTTTTCTTGTTTCTGTTACAAATCTGTTACGTAACGGACTGGACCGTTACGTAACGGGATTCTGTTACGTCGTTACGTTACGTTTCACTTTTTTTTTCTTGAAACAAGATGCAAGGAGAAGCTGTTACAGTTCTGTTACGTAACGGAATGAAACGTTATGAAACAGGACTGTAACATACATGTGTTTTCTTGTTTCTGTTACAAACCTGTTACGTAACGGACTGGACCGTTACGTAACAGGATTCTGTTACGCCGTTACGTTACGTTTCACTTTTTATTTCTTGAAACAAGATGTAAAGAGAATCTGTTACAGGTCTGTTACGTAACGGAATGAAACGTTACGAAACAGGACTGTAACATACATGTGTTTTCTTGTTTCTGTTACAAATGCGTTACGAAACAGACTGAAACGTTTCGTAACAAGACTGTAACTCCTATTTTTATTGGAACTAGGTCTATATTAGGATACAGTCACAAACACTCCGTTACACGTTACGTTACGTTACAGAAAAACATGTCCACTTCTAGGGGTGCGTAGATTTTGTGCAGTATCTAGAAAGAGTAGTGGTGTTGAGCATCAAAAACACACCAACAGTGGTTGCTTACGGGTTAAACCACTTGCTTCTGATGCTGGAGACCCCCGGTTCGATTCCCGGCAGCGACAATACAGTTTAGTATCCGAAGAACATGTTCCACTGGCATCATTTGTAGGGATGAATGTCACAAAGTGCACCATCCTTCGGATCGGGACGATAACTGGAGCCCCACCCCACCACCCACGTGCAGAAAGAATAATCTCCTCTGCAGGTTAAGATCCTTACGGCAATGTAATGATTACCGCGTAGGCGTTTGTTCTTTAAATCTCAAGTGAGAAATAACCAAATGTGATCGAACGCAGTAAGGATAGATAGATATATATAGAGAGAGGGGGTGTTTGGCAAAGTTCCACATGAATGGCTTGAGCACTATGAATCTCAGACACGACAAAATATAAACCACTTACAGTGGATCCAGAGCTTCCTGACCAACAGGGGTTAACCAGACCTGTTAAAAAGTCCTGATTACCGCGATTGGCCCAGCTGTATCTGGTGTCCCTCAAGGTGCCATTCTCAGACCATTGTTATTCTGCCCACGCATAAATGACCTGCCACAGAAAGTCAGCTCTAGAGTTCACCTCTTTGCTAATAATAGCCTTTTATACCACAAAATCTCAAGCATTGCTGATACTGCAGCACTTCAGAGGGATCTTTACAGACTACAGCAATGTCTATAATGGAATACAGCCTTGTACTGTCAATCTTAAAAACTTGAAAGTAAGTTGACATCCTTTTTTTGATGCAACTATTAAAAGCCAAACTGCAGCCTAGTGTTTCTTTGGAAGGGAGATAACCAGCTGGTCTGAAGATGTTAAAGCATGATGTAGTGACTATGATAAGACATCCTGGAATATGCCACATCAGTATGGGGCCCACATATAGTATCAGCTTGAGACTGTGCAACGACAAGCAACTCGGTTTGTCTCGAGGTGACTACCAGCATTACCTCCCGAGTGATACAACACCTTGACCTGCAAACTCGAAAGCATTGATATCAAGTTGTCAATCCCGGGCATCATCTATCTCTGGGCATCCATGCTTGCAGGTTCTCCGACCTGAAAGCAGCGAACAGTAGAGGATACTCCCTGTGGTATATGGACCGGCATCTGCTATCAGCCCACCTTCATCGGCATGGGCATCAGACTTAAGACCAACTTTCGAAGAATATTGTCACTTCAGGAATCTTTGAGTGCTTCAAGAGGGATCTTCCATAAACTACATAAAACTGTTTTTCAAAGTTTTTAATTTGTTCTGTTGTGAGGCAAAGGTGTCCGGAGTACAACATATATTGATTTACAGTTGGGCGAGGCCTGCTGTCCTTGCGGCAGGTAGGGGTAGAAAAGGAGTATTGTTATCTCTTCTATTTGTACACTTTTATTCATTTTCCCCTTTCTCCCCTGTCCCTCCCTCTCTTCTCCTCTACTAACTCTTCTATCTCTTTAGTCCCTTTCTCTGGGAGATAAAACAAACTGACCAACCAGAGTTGGCGTGTGGTTAAACCCTAAGCAATTGTTTGAGCTCCATAGCTGCTTTGCACATAGCCTTAGTTTGACGATGCTCCAGTGTTGGTCCTGTGTGCAATTCATGGGCAGAAAATTACATAGGGTGATTCAGTTAATTTGAAGCATGGGCACTTTAAAGTGTCCTGTAGCACTAGCATTATGCTATGGATTTGGGGCTCATCATCACTTTATAAATCTTGGCAAGGTAGAAATCCACAGGTAGCCAGCTGGTAACAAGACATTTCGCTCCCAAGACGTTCCTCCCCTCTACCACCCTAGTCGTTTCGCCTCCCTTTATGGCCCCAGTCGTTTCGCCCCAAACCCTAGTTGTTTTGTCCCCAAACCATAAATCAAATAATCAATAATTTTTGTGTAACAAGTTCTATTCACAACTCCCCGAGTAGCCACTTTTAAGGCCCAGTGTGGGCCAGTAACTATGGATCAGCTATCCTTGGACTCACGTGAGAGGGTGATGATGCTACTTTAATATTTGCCTCTCCTCACCTCTGTTAAGTTAAAGATGAATAAAATTTCTGCAGTGGAAATTAGTTTTACCTTGGAAAGTGGGCGAAACGACTAGGGGGACGAAACGACCAGGCGCAGGGGGGGGCGACCAGGGAGGAAATATCTTTTGGGCGAAACGACTAGGGGGGAAACGGTCTGGGGCGAAACGACGGGTTCAGCCAGATAGCTCTTTGTGTCCAGAACTATTCACAGGGTTTTTTGTCCCTGAGCAATAGTTTGTGAAAAGTTTTAATGGCTTGGCCAGACGAGAAGCGCTTTCCACATTACCGAGAAGCTCCGGTAAATGCTTCGGTAAATGCTCCGGTAATTCGTTGGTCCAAGCGCGGTGCTGGATTTTACCGGCTAACCTTTTCGGCTCAGTGCGCGTGACGTAGTTTCGAAACTTTCCCGCGATCAAACTTTGATGAAACGGTCTTCGAAAATAGCCTTTTAAAATTATTTCGACGATTTTTGTGTTTCTTTTGTTACGGGACTTGACTCCTTTTGCTTTTGAAGAGTAATTTTTGGATGTGAATACAATTCTCATGAACTCTGTAAAGATGGCGGATTATCGCGAGAAATAGAACGAGATTCCAGGCGAGATTTGGGTGCATAAGTATGTTGTTCCAGCCTCTCTACAGTAAAGCAAACACTTCGTGTGTTTGCTATAAATATTTGCTGGACTGTAACCTCAAAACAATATGTGCTGCTCCACATCAAGGTCTAACTATATATCCAGTTTCAGCTTGATTGGCTGTAAAATGTAGGAAAACTTATCTGGAAACAAAATGTTTACAGAATGTTTCAAAGGGGCGATAACTCTGTATTGCTGGACTGTATCCTCAAAACAATATGGGCAGCTCCACAAGGTCTAACTATACAACACGTTTCAATTTGATCAAATGTTAATTGTAGGAGTTAGCTGGAAACGAAATGCTTACAGAAATTTTCAAAAGGGCATAACTGTTAATATTTGGCAGACCATAACCTCAAACAATATGTGCTGCTCCACATCATGGTCTAATTATATATCAAATTTCAGCTTGATGGGCTGTAAAATCTAGAGGGGGGGGGGGGGGGGTATCCAGAAGTGAAATAATTACAGAAATTTCAAAAGAATCCATAACCATATCCATGTCGCCATCTAGCTCCAAATAATGGAGCTACCAGCCTCTGTGCTTGTTGTTAACAGCTTACCATTTTTTGGTGGAAATGACTCTGCAATCTGAATTTTCTTGGAAACAAGAGGCCCATTGGCCACTACACTCACCAGAGGTCATGTGGTTTATACCATATACAGGCATGGCACCCATGTTGGTCATGTGACTTCAATCCCACAAATAACTGTTCATTGTCTCATCCCAAAGAGGCAGTTTTAGTGGAGAAGAGGATAAAAATACTGAATCTGAGCAATCCAGGACAAAGGTCAGTAAATGACCAGGTCAGTAAATGACCTTGACCTTTGGAATTGATAAACTTCCATTCAGCTAATTGTAAATATCAATGTTGATGCCACAGGCTACAATAGAACCAGAAAAAATCCATGGTTTTGCCTTTTTTCCATACAAATGTCTTTGTGACCAAATTTGACCTTGACATAAAACAGGTCAAGGTAAACTAAAGGTCATCATTTTAGCAAACTTTGTAGGGCCCAAGTACCTGATGCTGCATACCAAGTTTCAAGATCATAGGCCATTCGGTTCATGAGAAGAAGGTTTTTAAATGTTTTTACCATATATAGGCATGGTGGCCATATTGGTCATGTGACACAGTCCTCACTAGCAAGCTTTCGTTCTCCCTTCCCAACGTAATTTGGTTTCAATCAACCCAGCAGTTTAAGTGGAGAATAAGTTAGAAATACTGAATCCGAGCCATCCAGGACAAAGGTCAGTAAATGACCTTGACCTTTGGAATTGATAAATTTTCATTCAGTTGATTTAAAATATCATTTCTGATGTGACAAGCTACCATGCAATCCAAAAAAATCCACTGTTTTGCCTTTTTTCCATACAAATATCTAAGTGACCAAATTTGACCTTGATGTAAAACAGGTCAAGGTCAACCAAAGGTCATCATTTGAACAAACTTAGTAGGACCCGAGTCGGTGGTGCTGCATACCAAATTTCAAGGTCATTGGCCATTCTGTTCTTGAGAAGAAGATTTTTAAAGGTTTTTACCATATATGGGCAAGGCAGCCATATTGGTCATGTGACCCAGTCCTCACGAATAAACTTTTGTTCCCCTTCCCATGGAGGCTCCACATGTAATTTGGTTTCAATTGGCCGAGTAGTTTCAGAGGAGATGTTGTTTGAAAATGTTGAAGACACAGACACAGACCGACTACGGATGACGAACCACTGCCTACACTATAAGCTCCCAACAAGCCTTTGGCTCAGGTGAGCTGAAAATCCACTGAACCATTTCTAGTGCTGACTATGTTCTACAATTGAGCATTACGCAAACACTCCTATGCAAATACATTGCCACCTTTATCACCGAAAAAAAACGAAAATTTTATGATGAAAAAATGCGATATTTTTCTTATTTCTGCTCAAAATATAGATTGTGGGCACTCATTAGAACCGCCTCATCGAGGCGGTTCTAACGAGTACCCACAATCAATATTTTAGAGCAGAAATAAGAAAAATAAGGATACTCCCAGAAACCCCAGTTTTACTATATAAAAGTGGGGTTCAAGGGAGTCCAAATTATATAGGCGTGTTTTCGTGATGGTATGGTTGCCTATTAATTTTCTCTGATTGCTTTTGAGACATTTTCATTGAAATATGATTAAATCATAACAATAAAAATCGAAGCAGGTACCTCCAAAAAAATCAAAATGGCAGCGGCTGACATCAGCTCGACCGTCCCTATAGCATGTCTTAGTTATCAGAATTTCTGCTTTGGACCCAAACAATACAATATAATAACACACACGGGTGACAGAGTGCATTTTCTCACATCTCAAAAAAAGCTACTTTTCTGAAGAAAATTAGTGACATTTTTCATATTTATACTGCAAACATAGATTTTGGGTGCTCGTTAAAACTGCCTCAATGAGGTGGTTCTAATGAGTACCTACCACCTATGCCTTGGAAATAAGCAAAATAATGTATGCCCCTGTAAACCCCAGTTTTCTCTATAAGTAGGGCTTTAGTGGGTGTTCATTTAACGGACTTGTTCGCATGATGAATGTTATAAAAAAAAGGTTGTCTTGTATTATTACTGCATCTGAAAATGTCGTCTGCTTATTATGTGGTCTGCTGCATATTCTTGCAAGTTTTTTAAACATATTTTTTGCACACAGACTACAGGAGCAGTCTGATCTGGGTCCACACTGTTTGCAAAAATGACTTCTAAGGTAACCAGCAGATTTCAAAAGCAGATGGCAGTTTTTTGATTGGCATCTTATGGCTTGAATCACTACGACTACTTCTAATAAATAAATAAATAAATAAATGACAATCAATCATAATACACAATAATACAAAAGTAATATACATTAATGCATGTATACCCTGTAAAGACAAAAAAATTTTTTTAAGAAATAAACTTTTTTTACTAACCTTATTAACTCTTTCTGTTTAAACATACAAATCTCCTCACAAAACAAAGTTCCTTCACCAAGTCACAAAATGGCGAATGTTTTAAAGTATTTGTGCTGTTTTAAGCCCATTACGATGTCAGATATAAGATGATCCAGCGGTTAGAGTTGATGATTATCAATTATTTTCTATCACAAGAATAAGAATTGCAAGACATTAATATTCAAAGCCATATTAATGGGCATTGTGTCTGCTACAAGCAGGCAGCCATACAATTTTACTGGAATAAGGCTTACTTTAAGTTAATTGCAGATTGTTTATTTTTAAACCCTTTTGAGAATATTTCATTATTCTTCAAGCCCTACTCATCACTACAAGATGACATTTTCATTCTTTTTTTCACAGAAAATAAGGCTTGACATTTTATGCATATTGTCAGATAGGTTTTACATGGCTATATTCCGTATCGTTTATGATTATTGCCTGGATGCAATTTACTTTCTTGCGAAGTTTCATATACAGTAAAATTCCTATATTAAGACCACCTATGGGCTGTTCAAAAGTGGTCACTGATCAGAGAACATGGTGTGCAGAAACACGAAGAAAGAATAACTGCACCCTTCTAAATAAGCTTTTTAAAGCAGAATTAGTTTTAATTTTAGGTGGTTTTCATTTCCAAGGCGTTTTTTCTGTCACGGTTTGTTTTTGTTATGGTTTGTCTTTGAGTGTGTGTATCGCATATATTTTTTTTTTTGTTTTGGATGGCCAATTAGCCATTTTGTGAGAAAGTGACTTCCTTTTGGCTTTCCGCTGTTGGTGTTTCCATTAGGGTCTAGCTGTTTCTTGCTTGTGCTTCTTTCCCTTTGGTGTCTCTGATGGGAGCTGTGTGTTAATTGTATCATTTCCTGATCATTGCTTTCACTTCTACTTTTAATAGTGGTATTTTACTATATATATTCACACAGTTTAGGAGTCAAGTGCAGGACATCCATTGACATTACCATACACAGATTTTAGCAAGGACAGAATGATTCAAAAAGCAAAAAGGAAGTTGTCCTCCTTGTTCATGGCACATCATACTGTTAAGATGAACCTCTCATGCCAGGCACGACAATTGTCGTCTACTTTGTCGTCTGCCGGTACTTTAAAAGTCATTTTTGAAAACAGTGTGCACCAAGATCAGGCTGCTCCTGTGGGAGCAGTCTGATCTGGGTTCACACTGTTTGCCTGTATGCAAAAATATTTTTAAAAAGTTTGCAAGAAGGTTCAGCAGAAGACTTAAGCAGACGACATTTTCAGATCTAGTTTTTCTCAGCATCTTCCAAACAGTTTTGGAGATTGATTTTAGGAAGGGCAGATAACTCAAAATCAAGAGGCCAATGGGCCATTACGCTCATTTGAGGTAGAGATGGAGAAACTGGTTCCAGCCTTGGCAGTCATGTTTTTGTAAAAGTGACCCAGATGAAATCAAATTTGAACCAACCCAATTGATGCTTTATATTAAATTTGGATTCAATCTGTTCAGAGGATTCAGTGATAAAGTTGAAAATACTGAATCTAAGGGATGCCGGACCAAGGCCAGTAAATGACCTTGATCTTTAATATTTGTATTAGATGATTCTGTATTTAGCACTGAAACATTTTATTCCATGGAGTATTCGGTAGAGAGTCACCTATGCAACAACTAGCCTAAGGGTTAAGGAGACAATATCATTTAAAGATTTTCTTGCTCTTAAGTCTGGCAGCCATCTTGTTCATTAGAGCCAAACCATTTTTGTACAAGGTCACCTGAGCAACCTTCCTGTGAAGGCTGAATGAAACAGGACCAAAGGTACAGGAGCTGTCATTTAAAGATTTTCCAGTTTTCATGTTTGCAGCCATCTTGTCCATTGTTCATTCCTTTTCAAAGAGTGTCACCTAAACAACCTTCCTGTGAAGTTTGATCAAAACTGGACAAAGGTTTAGAAGGAGTGGTCATTAAAAGTTTTGTTTTCTATTTTCATCTCTGGCAGCCATCTTGCACATTGGAGAAGAACGGTTTTTACCATGTTGGTTAAGGGTCATCTGAGCAACATTCCAGTGAAGCGTGAATGAAATTGGACTTAAAGAATAGTAGAAATTTTCATTTTACCCTTTTTCTTTTTTCCTATCTCTGGTGGCCATCTTGTTTATTGGAGTGGAACCATTTTGTGAGTTACCTAAGCAACATTCCTATAACGTTTGAATCCAACTGGATCAAAGTTACACGAGAAATTGTCATTTAATGAGATTTCTAGCTTTAGCTCTGGCAGTGGAATTGAAAAAGAGTGTCATCTTTAAAAACAACATTCCTGTGAAGATTCAACCAAATTGGACCAACATGTTGGAGTTGTTGTTTAGAGATTTTCTTTATATTTTTCAGCTCTGGTAGCCCATCTTATTCATTGGAACAGAATTGCTCTGACTGTTATGTTGGAGGGTCACCTAAGCAACATTCCTATGAATATGTTCTAGAAAGGGTTATAATTTGGAAGCAAGGAATACACCACAGAAATGGAAAATAAGGAGTGTACAATCATGTTTTCTGGGCCAGACTAACTAGTTTTGGCCAATTAGGCCAAAGTTTGAATGAAATTGGACCAAATTTATAGGAAGAATTGCCGTTTAAAGATTTTTCTAATTTTAGCCAGGACGGCCATCTTGTTCATTGGAATATGGAACTGTTTTAGCTATTTTGGTACAGGGTCACCTAGGCAACATTCCTTACAAGTTTAAATGAAAATAGAGCAAAAGTGTAGGAGGAGTTGTCAATTGAAGTTGTTTTTTTTTCTATTTTTAGCTCTGGTGGCTGACCATCTTGTTCATTGGCCCCAAATCTTGTTAGCTATTTTGGTAGAGGGGGCTAGTTTGGTAGATGATCACCTGGGCAACATTCCTGTGAAGTCTGAACAACATTGAGCCAATTGTACATATAGGAAAATATGCTGTTTATAGGTTTTTCTATATTCATTGAGTGGAACTGTTGTAGCTATTTTGGTGGAGGGTCATCTTGGCACAATCATTGTGAAGTTTGAATGATATTGGTCCAAGTGTACAGGAGATGTTGCCATTTAAAGTATTTTCTATCTTAAGCTTGTTCACTGGAGTGGAAATGTTTTATTTATTTTGGTAGAGGGTCATTTAAACAGCATTCCTGTGAAGTTTGAGTGAAACTGGACTACAAGTATAAGACTGGAGGTGTCATTTAAAGTTTTTCTATTTCTAGCTCTGCTAGCCATTTTATTCATTATAGCAGAACCATTTCTGCTTTTTTGGAAGAGGATCACCTTAGCAGCCTTTCTATGAAGGTTGAATGACATTGGCTAAAGAGTAGAGGAGGAGTTGCCATTTACAGGTTTTTCAAGTTTTAGCTCTGGCAGCCATCTTGTTCATCGAAGCAAAACTGTTTAAGCTATTTTTGGTAGAGGGTGTAACCTAGGCAAACATCTCTGTCATGTCTGAATGAAGTTGACCCAATAGTAAAGGAAGAGTTGTCATTTCAAGCAAATTGTTGACACTGGAATGTGTACACCTGACATTGATCAATCAGAATTACTCAACATGAGCACTTCATGCTCAGGTGAGCTAAAAAGCATTTTCTCATATGCATGACTTTTTTTCTTATTTATACTGCAAAAACAGGTTGTTGGTGCTCATTAGAACTGCCTCATTGAGGCAGTTTTAACAAGTAACCAAAACCTATTTCTTGGAGCAGAAATAAGACTAGAATGGCAAACCATCGCGATCCCCATGCTTCCCCGCGGGCCCCACCCCCTGGGCCATCCCCTAGGGGTAAAATTTTGATTGTGATGTTTTCTACTCATCATGCCTTTCGATTTAATATGCTACACGACCATGTTCTGAAAACTTTGATTTTTTATCCCCAAGGTGCCCCACCCCTAGCCCCACTCCCAGGGGTAGGATCAAAATTCCGAAAGTGTTATGCACTCCCCAGACCAAAGTTTTATCAGTTCCCAAAGTTTCAAGTTTCTATCTATAATGGTCTAGGAGGAGTTATCCGGTAACAGTAATGTATGGGGGGTAAAGGGGTCCAAATCAGTTTTTGACCTCTGGTGACCTCAAAATTGACCCCGGGGGTCAAATTTTGGTTGTAATATTTTCTACTCATCATGCCGTTCACTTTGATATATTACATGACCATGTTCTGGAAATTTTGATTTTTGACCCCCGCGGGCCCCACCCCCTGGGCCCACCCGTAGGGGTGTGATCAAAATTCCAAAAGTGTCATGCACTCCCCAGACCAAAGATCTATCAGTTCCCAAAGTTTCAAGTTTCTATCTATAACCGACTAGGAGGAGTTATCTGGTAAAGGGGTCAAAATCAGTTTTTGACCTCTGGTGACCTCAAAATTGACCCAAGGGGTCAAATTTTGGTTGTAATGTTTTCTTCTCATCACGCCGTTCGCTTTGATATATTACACTACCATGTTCTGGAAATTTTGATTTTTGACCCCCGCGGGCCCCACCCCCTGGGCCCACCCGTAGGGGTGTGATCAAAATTCCAAAAGTGTTATGCACTCCCCAGACCAAAGTTTTATCAGTTCCCAAAGTTTCAAGTTTCTATCTATAACGGTCTAGGAGGAGTTATCCGGTAACAGTAACGTATGGAGGTAAAGGGGTCAAAATCAGTTTTTGACCTCTGGTGACCTCAAAATTGACCCCAGGGGTCAAATTTTGGTTGTAATATTTTCTACTCATCATGCCGTTCGCTTTGATATATTACACGACCATGTTCTGGAAATTTTGATTTTTGACCCCCGCGGGCCCCACCCCCTGGGCCCACCCGTAGGGGTGTGATCAAAATTCCAAAAGTGTCATGTATGCACTCCCCAGACCAAAGATCTATCAGTTCCCAAAGTTTCAAGTTTCTATCTATAACCGACTAGGAGGAGTTATCTGGTAAAGGGGTCAAAATCAGTTTTTGACCTCTGGTGACCTCAAAATTGACCTCAGGGGTCAAATTTTGGTTGTAATGTTTTCTTCTCATCATGCCGTTCGCTTTGATATATTACACAACCATGTTCTGGAATTTTTTATTTTTGACCCCCGCGGGCCCCACCCCCTGGCCCACCCGTAGGGGTGTGATCAAAATTTCGAAAGTGTCATGCACTCCCCAGACCAAAGATCTATCAGTTCCCAAAGTTTCAAGTTTCTATCTATAACCGTCTAGGAGGAGTTATCCGGTAAGATGGACGGACGGACGTACGGACGTATGGACGACGAAGACCATTACAATATCCCCACTTTTTCTTCGAAAAGCGTGGGGATAAACAAATAATATATACCCCTGTAAACCCCAGTTTTCTCTATATAAAGTGGGGTTTAGGTGGTGTTCATTTCACCTGGTCATGTAATGATACTCATGAAGGATTCTTATAATCTGACATTTGTTTGTGTTGTTTGTTTAATGGCCCAGTCAACACTATTTTAGGTCATTTTGAGCCGGTAAGTTTACCTATCCACACTTTTACTGGGCAGGCTTGTACGTAAGCGGTTACCCATTACAGTGCACAATCTTTCATCAGAAACTTCTTGAATCAGCAGAAGGGAGAGAATGACTGTAGAAAAGATTTCATGATCAATCTCCACGGAAGAATGTTGCGGACCCCAGCAGCTATCAAATCCGCATCCTCCTGATCACATTTCTGGCGAAAGAATGTGCACTGTACTGGTTAACCGCTTACGTATAAGCCTGCCCAGGAATGTGTTGATAGGTAAACTGACCGGCTCAAAAATGACCTAAATAGTGTTGACTGGGCCGTAAAACTCCAATACAAACAAACAAACAAACCTCCTGATCACCAGTCAGATGCGCAACCAACATAGCTCCCGAGGCTGGCCTATAATCTGACATGAGTGTGTTAACAGAAAACATTTCATTATTTAATTTTCAGTGAGTTAATTTTCGTTTTGGTTTTTTGGCCCCTTTCAAGATTATTTCATTTATTTACAGCCAGTAGTTAATCAAAGGTGGGCAAAAACTGGAGTACCCAGAGGAGAAAAACCACCTGACCTTCCGTTGCAGAACTTGGCATCGCACATGTAACCCGAGCAACTCTCGAACCTCAGTGGTGACTGGTGAGAGACCTAATGATTAAGAGTCAGTACTCTTATCCATAAGGCAACAGAGGCCCCTTATTCAGTGCAAGCATCCTGAACTGTTACAGCTATTAAGAAACTGATTTTCAAATTTGTGAAATTAAATTAAAAATATGCCAGACAGGTTTTTATGAACAGTAAAAATATCAATATTCTTGATGCACTTTAATGAAACAGGAGTTCTAGATGGGTATTGTACTCTGATGAACATAAAATAGGGTTAACCCTTGTCCTGCTGAGCCCGGATATGTCCGATCTTTCAAACAATGCAGATCCAGAAGAAGAAGCCATATGATCAGGATCTTCATTGTTTGCCATTCAGTTTATGAATTTGTTGCAATGATTTGCATCAAGAAATCTGATTGGTTGATAATCAGTGGTGGGTGTGGCATATTTAAATATTCAGCAGGTCAAGGGTTAATGAAAACAGCTTAATTCTTACACTGCTGAACCAAGATAACACCTACCCATTATGATAACCCACCCGTGCAACATAGTGCATTATTTCTCATCTCCAAAATAGCTACTTTTCTGATGAAAATCCCTGATATTTTTCTTATAAATAGTGCAAACATAGGTTGTTGGTGTTCATTGAGGCGGTTCTAACGAGTACCCACAACCTATGTCTTGGAGTAAAAATAAGAAAAATAATGTATACCCCATAAACACCCCATTTTCTCTATATATAGTGAGGTATAGGGGGTCTTCATTTCACGGACTAGTTCATGTGATGCTTTGCAAACTGCAGATTCAGATCAGATGGCTTCTCAGCATGATAATAAGTCTGTGAAATGAACACCCCTAAAACTCCACTTTATATAGAAACAACTGGGGTTTACAGGGTTTTACATTATTTTACTTATTTCTGCTCCTAGACATAGGTTGTGGGTACTGACATTAGAACTGCCTCAATTTATACCATTATAATTCCAACTCTCTATCATTATGTATATTTAAAGCTATTTGATTGGTTGAAATAAAGTTTTATACTTTGATGAATTCCATGTGCAAGAATATCAGAACTATTTCACACAGCAACAGATAATATTATACGAGCCCCGCCAAGCGAATTTGGGTCTTCGAGCATTCCGTCATGACAAATTTTAACTGCGCATGCCCAGCCATTCAGAGGGACCAGAGATATGGCTTTCTGTCTGAAGGTTCCTCTTGATTCACTGCTTGTATGAGCGAGCAGCGAAGGTTCTGGCGAGACTGCGCGGATGCGCAGGCTCGCCTGAACCTTCACTGCTTGCATAGGCGATAAGCACCAAAATCGCTTGACGGGGCCAATATAACGTTACATCAAAGAGCATGTTTAGAACCTGCCGTGATATGCCAGTGTATATGAGGTGACGTCAACAAGGCTCTATTAAAAAATGACAATCTATTTTATGGCCATTGACAAAGCCAAACCTCCAACAGCTTCAGCGGAATGACAGGGCAATGATCAGACAGATCTGCAATGTCAAGCCGCAGGACGCTGTCACCATCAGGTCCAGTGAGTTACTTGAGCCTCTAGGCATTGAGGACCTGGACCTCATCCTGAAAGAGAGAAGGCTCCGCTAGTATGGACATGAGGAATGCTCCAACGGTGCAGTCAAGACTGCCTGTGACATACAGGTAGGTGGAAAGCGGGGGCCTTGAAGGCCCAAGATGACCTGGAAGCAGCTGACAGAAAGAGATTGCAGAGAATGGAAGCTCTCTGCTATCGATCCTCATGATAGACAAGCCTGGAGATCTGGTGTAAGATCTGCCATGCGTGCAGCAAGGCAGCTACCTGGAAGGGGGCCCACTTATGTGGACGTTGCCCCTGTACCTGGATGTTAATCAAAAATCCATTGATGATGATGATGATATTGAAAATGTAAATGCTAGAAGACAAACAAACCAAATTTAAACACTTGATGTTTGTTTTGCTTGGGTTTCTTTCAAAGATGGCAGCTTCAAACTGAATAATAATTCCATTCTGCAGTGACTGTTGGTATGTTCGTTCATACGCTTTCGAAAAAATTCCTAAAATTTACCATTTTGGTGATATTTTTAACCCTTGTCCTGCTAATCCCAGATATGCCGTATCTTTGAAACAATATAGATCCAGATCAGCTGACTTCTGACGAAGCCATCTGATCAGGATCTACATTGTTTGCCATTCAGATTGTGAATTTGTTGCAATAATTTGCATCAAGTAATCTGATTGGCTGATAATCAGAGTGGGTGTGGCATATATATATATTCAGCAGGACAAGGGTTAACATTTCGATGACAATTTGGATTTTATTGATGTGTAGACTCTGGAGAATCACACACAAATTTACCATAAAGCCCAGGCTTCATGCCCTTCGGGATTCATGCAATTTGTGAGGGATTCCCTTGAGTTTACAAATGCCCTTCGGGCTCCATGCAATTTGCGATTGATTCCCTTGAGTTTACAAATCCACTTCGGGCTCCATGCAATTTTTGAGTGATTCCCTTGAGTTTACAAACCCACTTTGGGCTTCATGCAATTTGTGAGTGATTCCCTTGAGTTTACAAAAGCCCTTCCGGCTTCATGCAATTTGTGATTGATTCTTTTGAGTTTACAAATGCCCTTCGGGCTCCATGCTATTTGTGAGTGATTCCCTTGAGTTTACAAATCCACTTCGGGCTCCATGCAATTTGTGAGTGATTCCCTTGAGTTTACAAACCCACTTTGGGCTTCATGCAATTTGTGAGTGAGTCCCTTGAGTTTACAAATGCCCTTCGGGTTTCATGCAATTTGTGATTGATTCCCTTGCGTTTACAAATCCACTTCGGGCTTCATGCAATTTGTGAGTGATTCCCATGAGTTTACAAATGCCCTTTGGGCTTCATGCAATTTGTGATTGATTCCCTTGAGTTTACAGATGCCCATCGGGCTTCATGCAATTTGTGATTGATTCCCTTGAGTTTACAAATGCCCTTCGGGCTCCATGCAATTTGTGAGTGATTCCCTTGAGTTTACAAATCCACTTTGGGCTTCATGCAGTTTGTGATTGATTCCCTTGAGTTTACAAATCCACTTTGGGCTTCATGCAATTTGTGATTGATTCCCTTGAGTTTACAAATGCCCTTCGGGCTTCATGCAGTTTGTGATTGATTCCCTTGAGTTTACAAATGCCCTTCGGGCTTCATGCAATTTATGATTGATTCCCTTGAGTTTACAAATCCACTTTGGGCTTCATGCAGTTTGTGATTGATTCCCTTGAGTTTACAAATGCCCTTCGGGCTTCATGCAGTTTGTGATTGATTCCCTTGAGTTTACAAATGCCCTTCAGGCTTCATGCAATTTGTGATTGATTCCCTTGAGTTTACAAATGCCCTTCGGGCTTCATGCAATTTGTGATTGATTCCCTTGAGTTTACAAATGCATTTCGGGCTTCATGCAATTTGTGAGTGATTCCCTTGAGTTTACAAATCCACTTTGGGCTTCATGCAGTTTGTGATTGATTAGCCGGAGTTTACAGATCGATAAAATCTACAAAAATAAAATTCTTTCCAAAATTATTTCTGCCTCAAATCATGGATTGTGAGTACTTGTTGGAACTACCTCACTGAATTGGTTTCAATGAGCACCTAAAATTAACGTTTGGTGCAGAAATAATACAAAACATTAGAAAAACATGCCTGTGTGACATAATGATGTCCAACATGGTGTCAGCAAAAACAAATTTTTGGTAAAAATGATAACATCTTTCTTATTTCTGCTTTCAACATAGATTTTGGGTGCTTGTTAGAACCGCCTAAATGTGGCGGTTCTAACGAGTATCCACAATCTATGTTTTTGAGCAAACCCCACATTTCTCTATATAAAGTGGGGTTTTGAGGTTTACAAATTTACCATAAAGCCCAGGCTTCATGCCCAGCCCTTCGGGCTTCATGCAATTTGTGATTGATTCCCTTGAGTTTACAAATGCCCTTCGGGCTCCATGCAATTTGTGAGTGATTCCCTTGAGTTTACAAATCCATTTTGGGCTTCATGCAATTTGTGAGTGATTCCCTTGAGTTAACAAATGCCCTTCGGGCTTCATGCAATTTGTGATTGATTCCCTTGAGTTTACAAATGCCCATCGGGCTTCATGCAATTTGTGAGTGATTCCCATGAGTTTACAAATGCCCTTCGGGCTTCATGCAATTTGTGATAGATTCCCTTGAGTTTACAAATGCCCTTCGGGCTCCATGCAAGTTGTGAGGGATTCCCTTGAGTTTACAAATGCCCTTCGGGCTTCATGCAATTTGTGAGTGATTCCCTTGAGTTTACAAATGCCCTTCGGGCTCCATGCAATTTGTGAGTAATTCCCTTGAGTTTACAAAATTTAATGCCCTTCGGGCTCCATGCAATTTGTGAGTGATTCCCTTGAGTTTACAAATGCCCTTCGGGCTTCATGCAAGTTGTGAGGGATTCCCTTGAGTTTACAAATGCCCTTCGGGCTTCAAGCAATTTGTGATTGATTCCCTTGAGTTTACAAATGCCCTTCGGGCTCCATGCAATTTGTGAGTAATTCCCTTGAGTTTACAAAATTTAATGCCCTTCGGGCTCCATGCAATTTGTGAGGGATTCCCTTGAGTTTACAAATGCCCTTCGGGCTTCATGCAATTTGTGATTGATTCCCTTGAGTTTACAAAATTTAATGCCCTTCGGGCTCCATGCAATTTGTGAGTGATTCCCTTGAGTTTACAAATCCACTTCGGGCTCCATGCAATTTGTGAGTGATTCCCTTGAGTTTACAAACCCACTTTGGGCTTCATGCAATTTGTGAGTGATTCCCTTGAGTTTACAAATCCACTTCGGGCTCCATGCAATTTGTGAGGGATTCCCTTGAGTTTACAAATCCACTTCGGGCTCCATGCAATTTGTGAGTGATTCCCTTGAGTTTACAAACCCACTTTGGGCTTCATGCAATTTGTGAGTGATTCCCTTGAGTTTACAAATGCCCTTCGGGCTTCATGCAATTTGTGATTGATTCCCTTGAGTTTACAAATGCCCATCGGGCTTCATGCAATTTGTGATTGATTCCCTTGAGTTTACAAATGCCCTTTGGGCTTCATGCAATTTGTGATTGATTCCCTTGAGTTTACAAATGCCCTTCGGGCTTCATGCAATTTGTGATTGATTCCCTTGAGTTTACAAATCCACTTTGGGCTTCATGCAGTTTGTGATTGATTCCCTTGAGTTTACAAATCCACTTTGAGCTTCATGCAATTTGTGATTGATTCCCTTGAGTTTACAAATGCCCTTCGGGCTTCATGCAGTTTGTGATAGATTCCCTTGAGTTTACAAATGCCCTTCGGGCTTCATGCAATTTGTGATTGATTCCCTTGAGTTTACAAATCCACTTTGGGCTTCATGCAGTTTGTGATTGATTCCCTTGAGTTTACAAATGCCCTTCAGGCTTCATGCAATTTGTGTTTGATTCCCTTGAGTTTACAAATGCCCTTTGGGCTTCATGCAATTTGTGATTGATTCCCTTGAGTTTACAAATGCCCTTTGGGCTTCATGCAATTTGTGAGTGATTCCCCTGAGTTTGCAAATCCACTTTGGGCTTCATGCAGTTTGTGATTGATTAGCCGGAGTTTACAGATCGATAAAATCTACAAAAATGAAATTCTTTCCAAAATTATTTCTGCTTCAAATCATGGATTGTGAGTACTTGTTGGAACTACCTCACTGAATTGGTTTCAATGAGCACCTAAAATTAACGATTGGTGCAGAAATAAGACAAAACATTAGAAAAACATGCCTGTGTGACATAATGATGTCCAACATGGTGTCAGAAAAAACAAATTTTGGGTAAAAATGATAACATCTTTCTTATTTCTGCTTTCAACATAGATTTTGGGTGCTTGTTAGAACCGCCTAAATGTGGCGGTTCTAAAGAGTACCCACAATCTATGTTTTTGAGCAAACCCCACATTTCTCTATATAAAGGGGGGTTTAGAGGAGTCTTTGTTTCACGGACTTGTTATTGTGATGAATTCCCCCAAAGGCTATGTCACGCCTCTGGTGGTGCAAAGTCACTGAACTATAAAAAGGTCAAGGCCAAACATGGCTGCTTGCATTAAAGTTGCCATCACTAGTTGAAAGTTTGTACTAAGTATCACTAATGAAGCTCTTGTAATTCTTAAGGGTAGAGGGGGAATATTGTTATTTCTTCTGTTTCTACACTTCCATTCATTTGCTTCTTCTCGGTCTCTCACTTTCATCTCCTCTACTGTCTCTTCTATCTCTTTTCTCCCTTTCTCTGGGAGACGACACAAAATGACCCACAAGGGTTGACATGTCTTTAAACCCCAAACATTCAATCACATGGGTTTTTTATCCTGATGCATATATAGAATAACGTAAGGTCAGTTCTCAAACGTCATGTCCCATATAAGGAATAGGTCAAATTCTGAAAACTCAATCTATGATCTTTTAAGATAATTTTCTTCTGATATAATAACTATATAATAATTCTGTGTTTTTTGTCTAGGCCTATAATTACTTCTGACAGTGAATCTATATGTCTATATATTTACATCAGACAAATGGTGCCTGCTGTTTAATCAATATGATACTGTGCAAAAAAGACAAACTAATTATAAAAAGAGTAAGGAAAACTAAACTGAGGGCTGAAAGAAACCACAGTCCAACTCCAGTGGACATCAAGGACTCAATTACCATGGCTCATTTGAACTTGTTTTTAAAACAAGAATTCCGCGGAAGGCTATGTCGCACCTGTGAGGGCACAAAGTCACCGAACCATGAAATCTAGGGCAAGGACAAATATTCATGCTTCCATGAAAGTTGCCATTCCTAGATGCAAGCTTGTACCAAATATCATTAATGAAGCTCTAATAGTTCTTGAGAAATGAACTAAAACATTAGGTTGAACACTAGGGTTGATGCAATAGTTCACTAAGTCAGTGGACCATGAAAAATAGGTCAAGGTCAAATATGGATGCTTGCATTTAAGTTGCCATCCACAGATACAAGTTAGTACCAAGTATCATTAATGAAGCTCTTATAGTTCTTGAGAAATAAACTTGACCATTTGGGTGAACGCTAGGGTGGTTGCAATATTTTACAAAGTCAGTGAACCATGAATGTAGCTCAAGGTCAAATATGGATGCTTGCATTTAAGTTGCTATCCACAGATACAAGTTAGTACCAAGTATCATTAATGAAGCTCATATAGTTCTTGAGAAATAAACTTGACCTTTTGGGTGAACGCTAGGGTGGTCGCAATATTTTACAAAGTCAATGAGCCATGAAATGTAGGTCAAGGTCAAATATGGATGCTTGCATTTAAGTTGCCATCCACAGGTACAATTTTGTACAAACTATCATTAATGAAGCTCTTATAGTTCTTGAGAAATAAACTTGAACTTTTGGGTGAACGCTAGGGTGGTCACAATATTTTGCAAAGTCAGTGAACCATGAAATGTTATTCAAGGTCAAATATGGATGCTTGCACTTAAGGTGCCATCCACAGATACAAGTTTGTTCCAAATATCATTAATGAAGCTCTTATAGTTCTTGAGAAATAAACTTGAACCTTTGGGTGAACGCTAGGGTGGTGGCAATATTTTACAAAGTCAGTGAACCATGAAATGTAGGTCAAGGTCAAATGTGGATGCTTGCACTTAAGTTGCCATCCACAGATACAAGTTTGTACCAAATATCATTAATGAAGCTCTTATAGTTCTTGAGAAATAAACTTGAACCTCAGGGTGAATGCTAGGGTGGTCGCAAATGTTGACGCCTTGACAAACAGACGGACGAACGGACGGAAAACCAGGCGCCTTTATCGCGCCATGCTAATAGCAGGCGCGACAATACAATAATAACCTGTGCAACATAGAGCAATTTTTTCACATCCTCAAAATGGCTACTTTAAAGATGAAAATTTGTGATATTTTCAGTGACAAATTTGACCTTGAAGTAAAACAGGTAATCCCAAGTCCCTAATTCTATACACCAAGTCTGAAGGTCATTGGTCAATGGGTTCCTGAGGAGAATATTTTTAATTGTTTTTTTACATATATGAGCATCATATTGGTCATGTGGCCCAGTCCTTACGAACAACCTTTCGTTCCTCCTTCCTATAGATGCTCCGAATATAATTTGGTTTCAATCAACCCAGCAGTTAAAGTGGAGAAAGATAGAAATACTGAATCTGAGCCATCCAGGACAAAGGTCAGTAAATGACCTTGACCTTTGGAATCAATAAAGCTCCATTCAGCTGACTGCAAATATTATTTCTGATGCCACAGGCTATCATGCAAACAGAAAAATCCACTGTTTTGTGTTTTTTTGTTGTTTTTTTTCATACAAATGACTAAGTAACCAAATTTGACCTTGACATAAAACAGGTAAAGGTCAACCAAAGGTCATCATTTGAACAAACTTGGTAGAGCCTGAGTACCCAATGCTGCATACCAAGCATAGTTCCTCAGAAGAAGATTTTTAAAGGTTTTTACCACATATGGGCATGGCTGCCATATTGGTCATGTGACACAGTTCTTACGAACAAACTTTTGTTCCCACTTTCCAAGGAGGTTTCACTTGTAATTTGGTTTCAATCAACCCAGCAGTTAAAGTGGAGAAGAAGATAAAAATACTTAATCTGAGCCATCCAGGACAATGGTCAGTAAATGACCTTGACTTTTGCAATTGATAAACTTCAGCAGTTGAGCTGATCCTGATGCAACAGGCTACAATAGAATCAGAAAAATCCAGTTTTGCCTTTTTTCCCTGCAAATGTCTGAGTGACCAAACTTGACCGTAACACAAAACACGTCAAGGTCAACCACAGGTCATCTTTTGAACACAGTCGGAAGGGCCCCCCCCCCCCCCCCTGAGTCCCAGATGCTGCACATGTAATTTGGTTTCAATCAACCCAGAGCAGTTTAAGTGGAGAAGAAGATAAAAATACTGAATCTGAGCCATCAAGGACAAAAGTCAGTAAATGACTTTGACCTTTGCAATTGATAAACTTCCATTCAGCTGATTGCAAAATATCATTTCTGATGCCACAGGCTATCATGCAATCAGGAAAATCCAATGTTTTGCCTTTTTTCTATGCAAAAATCTAAGTGATCAACTTTTACCTTGAAGTAAATTAGGTCAATGTCTACTTAAGGTCATCATTTGAACAAACTTGGTAGGGCAGAGTCCCTGATGCTGCATTTCAAGTTTCAAGGCCATTGGCCATTAGGTTCCTGAGGAGAAGATTTTTAAAGTTTTTAAAGCTTGTAAACCTTTTAAGCTGCCATGAAAAACTGCATCTGAAAATCTTGTCTGTTAATATCGTCTGTTGTGTATTCTTGCAAAGGTTTCAAACATATTTTTAACATAAGGCAAACAGTATGGACCCCAATTAGACTGCTCCTCTATAGACTGCTCCTTGAGAAGCAGTCTGATCAGGGTCCACAATGTTTGCAACAATGACTTTTAAAGTAACCAGAAGATAGCAAAGCAGACAACAATTGGTGTGATCGGCAGCTTAATGGTTAAACCTGCCTCATTTTGGTTTCTCTAATGCTGGACAATCTATGCTTTGCAGCAAAGCTATAAAACATCATGAAAACATGCCTATATAATTCTGACTCCCTTGAATCCCACTTTTATATAGTAAAACTGGGGTTTTGGGGGAGGGGGCGGTAAATCATATTTTTCTTATTTCTGCTCGAAAATATAGATTGTGGGTACTCATAAGAACCACCTCAATATAGATTGTGGGTACTCATTAGAACCACCTCAGTGAGGCGGTTGTAACGAGTATCCACAATCTATGTTTTAGCAGAAATAAGAAAAATATCACAATTTTTCATCTTAAAATTTTCATTATTTTGTATGTATTTGTATAGGGGTGTTTTTGAAATGTTAAGGGTTAAACCTGCCTCATTTTGGTTTCTCTAATGAGTACCTGAGACAATCTATGCTTTGCAGCAAAGCTGAAAATGAAATTCACCCTGATAAACTCCATTTTTGGTTTTCATTTCATGGACTTTATTAATGTAATACTAGCTTGAAACTGTAGTTTTCATGAATTAGTTGGTTTCCAAATAAACTTCCATTTACACAGCATTTAGCTATTCATATTATCTTCTCATTATCTTAACCCCCCAGAGTTGCTGAAATAATGAAACTTCCTTATCATTCTTAATAACAACGCTTACTGTTACTAATATATAAACACTGCAACACCCCTCCACCACTGTGGTGCCGTTCATTGCCGCACACCTGGAGATTCACCTGCGAAGTGTCAAGTCAAATCTTATCAGGTAAAGTACCTGCCTACTTGATGAGCTGAAGTGAAATGCAGCTGAAATGCAATTGATTTCACACAAAGCAAGTAAGAGAGTTGCACACATATGAATGTCTTTATTTAATTACAGTAAAATTCCTATATTAAGACCACCTTTGGGACTGTTCAAAAGTGGTCTTTAAGACCACTTTTGAACAGTTCCAAAGGTGGTCCATGACCAGCGGACATTGTGCGCAGGAAATTCGAAGTAAGAATAACTATACCCTTCTAAATAAGCTTTTAAAAGCAGAATTAGTCTTAATTTTAGGTGGTCTTAATAGTGGAATTTTACTGTATATACAGTTTTTGATACTTTTTTCTTTGAAAATATGTAAATAATAGAGGGCCTGACGGAAGATAAAATTTTGTAAAAAATGAGTAATAGTCTCAAAATGAAGCTTATTATAATTATTAATACAATTATTATTACTATCATTATATAACATGGTTTGAAGAGCCTTTGGTTTCCAAAGGAAAATGTCTTTTTTTTTCCTAGGTCTGGTCCAAATATAGATTTTTTGGTGGTTGTTCGAACTGCTTCATAGAGGCAGTACTAAAGTGCACCCAGAGACTATGATTAACCCATTTTGTACTGAAAATTCCAAAACAGGATACTGGCAAACAGTGTAGGTTTAGATCAGACACAGCAGATGCGGCATCTGATCAGGGCCTATACTGCTTGCAAAAAGTTCAGCAATTTTCCAAATAAATTTTAAAGATTACAACTATCCCCCCAACCCCAAATTTTGAAATGGACTCCTGCTATATATAAGGAGAAAGATTCCATTTTGGTGCAAAATGGGTTAAGACCATGATTACATAAACTCTTGTCAATTTAACTTTGCTCTGTACAAAATGTGGTTTACCAGGCCGTTCATGACATGAGTTAATGTTACTCAATGTTCATAGTCCCATATAAAGCGCGTTTTTTTTTTTTCATCCGAAAAGTAGTGACATTTTTCTTATTTTTGAAAAAAAAAAAACGTATGTTGTGGGGCACTGGTAGCCACAACATACATTTTTTTTTGTGCAGTTATCAGAGCATGAATAACATCATCACATAAACAGGCCTTCAATATTTTGACCCCTTGAAGCCCCACTTTTATATAGTAAAACTGGGGTTTACAGGGGGTATATATTAATTTTCTTACTTCTGTTCAAAAACATAGATTGTGGGTACTCATTAGAACCGCCTCATTGAGGCGGTTCTAACAAGCACCCACAATCTGTGTTGAAAGCAGAAATAAGAAAGATGTTACAATTTTTACCCTAATATTTGTCATTTCTGACACCATGTTGGATGCCATTATTTCACATGGACATGTTTTCCTAATCTGGATACCCCATCTTATCTTGGGCTATGATGGCCCCTGCCCATCGGGGCTTGAAGAAATATATGGGCTGCATGATGCTTCCAAGCAGAGCTGAAATTGACCCGCACACGAGTACTGGTAAACCGCTAAGAGGATCTAAGCCTGCCCAGGTACAGTGGTGCAAGTCGGCCCATCCATGCTTATAAACCCTATTAGTTCCGTTGGGCGGCAGGGCCTGAGACGTCATTTCATCTCACTGTCGGGTAAAAGTCCCACAAAATTGGAAGCAATGTCTCCAAAATGACCTATACAGTGTTGACGGGGACGTTAAACCTCAAATCAAACAAATCAAAGAAACAAGCTACATTAATGTAAAAAGAGTATCGAAACAATGTTTCAACCAACCATGGAAGCAAGCATTCTGTAGAATAACAATGCAACCTTTCCATCAAGTTCTTTCCATGCCAGTTAAGAAATGTCCCGGTTCGGAGACTTAACTTTCAAAGTAAAAATATACATCTTTGCACAAAGAGAAGGCTGGATTGTCTAAGCAGAATAAAGATGTCCCAATAAAATTTAACATTAATGACCTCAGCTAGTGGAAAATGCAGCTTCTGTTGGTAGACATAGCCAGCAAATCTCAGTCCTTACCACTCACCTGAAAAGTCTTATCATACATTGTGCAATCTCCTACACTTTCACCAGGTACCCCAGAAACTCTAAGGTTTCTTATGGCACTATACAGGTTGATCTGGAACTTAAATGGTGTCATCTGTCAAAACTTAACTTTGTCTATGTTGCGCATATTTTCCCAAGCCTGTCTGGCAGACAAAAAACAAGTTGATTAGACCGTTCCTTATATTCAAGACGTTTCCTTAGCAATCTTGGATTGTTCATTTACTTTCTTATCATTCTAATTACCCTTGATCAATCAGGACGCGTTTTTTCTGCATGGGATCAAAATCTCAAACCCAATTACGTTCTTTAGCATACATTTCCTCTAGGAATCTCAAAGGATTGATGCTTTTAAACGGAGTAATACAACAAACACAATTTGTAAAATCCCCATCAAAAACCCAGCCACCATTAAAAAGCCATCTTTTGCTAGCTTCTGTGAATCCTGATTGCATCATTGTCTTCTGAAGACTTGCAGATTTTTTGCCAACACTGAGTCTATGTTCTAATAAAATTTGTTCAATACCAAAAAGGCATTACTCATTTTTTCCGTTTCAATTGATATTTGATTGCAAATCCCAATAGATTCGGCCCATCAGCGAATGAGACGTCTAATTAACCAGACTTGTCAAGATAAGGCTCCCATTCCGGTATATCTACATTCTAATTTAGTAACAAGTTTTCTTTCTTAATCAACTTTGAGCAATGGGATTGTTAATATAGCCAAACAAGTTGCCTTATTTCCAAATCGACATCCCACTTGATGCTGTATAATCCTCCCTTGTTAGAATTTTTCGTACAAGACTTAAACCTATATACCATTAAAATGTTTCACTTACCACTTACAGATTTTCTGTCAATTGTTTATCAGTCATCCTAAAGGTACGATACCGTATAAGTTCCCCGCCTGCTATTGTCCATGTGACTATCACTGACCATGTAGAAAATCCAGGTAACATTTATTTATAGACATGATATTTCTGCCACTGTGATGTCCCTGTGATGTCATTGTGATGTCACTGTGATGTCATTGTGATGTCATTGTGCAGTGTAATGAGAGTTATCTGTTAAACAGGGACTCAGCTCATACACTGGGACAATGGCCAACAATATAGGCCCAATCAGATGCTACTGAATGGGGTGTCTGACCGGGTTGTCTGATCATAGTCTACACTGTGTGCTTAAAATTCAGACATTTACGGGTTAAACAAAACAGTCTAAGTTCGTTCATGACCAATATCCCAGCTTACACTTTTCAGTGCTGTCCGCGCTTTGATTATTTTTGTTGTCTGAGGAAGCCAAAGTTTTGAAATAAATAACTTGACAATCACATGTACACACCTTGGTCAGTGTCCCAGATTAATCCTTATCCCGCTGAACATGACAATCCCTATCTTTGAAAACAGTGTAGATCCAGATCAGATAGCTTCAACCCCTACCTTTGGAAACAGTGTAGATCCAGATCAGATGGCTTCAATCCCTACCTTTGGAAACAGTGTAGATCCAGATCAGATAGCTTCAACCCTACCTTTGGAAACAGTGTAGATCCAGATCAGATAGCTTCAATCCCTACCTTTGGAAACAGTGTAGATCCAAATCAGATGGCTTCAATCCCTACCTTTGAAAACAGTGTAGATCCAGATCAGATGGCTTCAACCCCTAACTTTGGAAACAGTGTAGATCCAGATCAGATGGCTTCAATCCCCACCTTTGGAAACAGTGTAGATCCAGATCAGATGGCTTCTTCAGAAGCCATCTGATCAGGCTCTACACTTGTTTGCCATTCAGCTTAGGAAGTGAATAATTACATTATATCAAGTAATTTGACTGGTTGACAGTCACAAATGGGTGTGGCTAAATTAATTTATTCAGCGGGATAAGGGTTTTAAAGATAATGTTTCATTTTGTAATGGTGGTTGGTATATCCTCACTTATTTCTTGGGCCCCATCCATTGGGGCTTGGTGGAACAGATTGGGCTGCATGGTGCTTCCATGCAGTTGAAACTGACCCAAATGAGTACTGGTTAACCATTTAGTACCAGGTAAAGTGGTGCAATTCACACCATCCAATAAATATACGCTCTATTGGTTTCATTGGGCGGCAGATCTTGAGATGTCATTTCACCTCAATGACATGTATAAGTTCCACAAAATTGGAAATAATGTCTCCAAAACGACCTAAATAGTGTTGACGGGGACGTTTAACCTCAATTCAAACAAACAAAACCTCGATGAATACACTGACATACGCGACATCACATGATCATTCAATGACGAAAAAAAAAAAACATGGTTCTTGCCAGTATGATTGGAGGATTGTGACATTTTTACGTTAACGACACTCTTCTGCTGTTGATAGGAAAACTGTGTGCATCCAATATTAGCCTTCAAATCAGATTTTTTTCAATACATAATGCATACAAAATACAGTAAAATTCCTATATTAAGACCACCTTTGGTTCTGTTCAAAAGTGGTCTTTAAGACCACTTTTGAACAGTCCCAAAGGTGGTGTCTGACCAGAGGACAGTGTACGCAGAAAAGACAAAGAAAGAATAACTGCAACCTACTAAATAAGCTTCTAAAACTTAATTTTAGGTGGTCTTAACCCTTGTTCTGCTGAGCCCGGATATGCCTTTTCTTTGAAACAATGTAGATCCAGATCAGATGGCTTCTGAAGAAGCCATCTGATCAGGATCTACATTGTTTGTCATTCAGATTGTGGATTTGTTGCAATAATTTGAACCAAGTAATCTATTTGGCTAATGATCAGTAGTGGGTGTGGCTTATATAAATATTCAGCAGAACAAGGGTTAATAAGCCTCATTTCTCCTTATCATTACAAAACATGCCTATATAATTACATACATTGTAAAAAAAAAAAAAAAAGATGAAAAATTGTGATATTTTTCTTATTTCTGCTCAAAATATAGATTGTTGGTATGAGTTAGAACCGCCTGGTTTTTCTTATTTCTGCTCAAAATATAGATTGTTGGTATGAGTTAGAACCGCCTCAACGAGGCAGTTCTAACTATTACTCACAATCTATATTTTTTAGCAGAAATAAGAAAAATATGGTTTACCCCTGTAAACATCAGTGTTACTATATAAAAGGGGGTCAGAATTGTATAAGTGTGTTTTTGTGATGTATGAACAGATATCAACAGGGCCCACCATGTGGAAACCTTGAGCCTACAGACAGGGTACATGATCTTTCATCAACCAAACCGTAAAAGTCAGAGTTCTTCTTTGGAACCTTTTCATAATGAAAGATGGTATACGGCAGTATTAATTAAATCATTGATTATTTTCTCTTTCAAGAATAGGCCTACAGTAGACTGGTGACCCCACTAAACAAGGAACATAATTAAAGCGCTAAAGAGCCAACCTTTTTTCTTTGGAGCTTTCTCATTAATCAATAGTACCGAATCTTATCCATGAATGCTTCGTAACTGAATCTGCATAACAAATCACAATTTACGGCCGCTTTTGAGAACATTTTTAATCAAAATGATTGGGACACTATCACGAAAACAAATCTGCATAACGAAACTGTGATTCCAATACATTATTAAACGCTGTAATGGAATGCATAAAACTGATTAAGCAAAATTAACAGCGTTTCTTATGATGTGCTCCGAAAAGCTCATTGTGCGTTACTCAGACACATTTCACTGATGGAACAAGTGCTTTTATTATCTTTGCGCTGATTAATTCCGAAAGCATAGAAATTTTAACAAGAATGCCACCATTTATTTGTCCTCTGAATATCAGGACGTTTTGGTCATAAAAATTGGTGCTTATACAAAAAAGATGTCTCAAAACATCGCTGACCAAAAGAATCCAAAATCATCCAGAACATGAATGGACTGTGATCCATACTACCCCATCCCAGTCAGAGTTGGGTTACACATCAGCTCAGTATGCACAGTGCCAGTGACAGAGTGCAAGGCACTATCCTAAGTCACCTTTTCTTTCTTTGCAGCCCAATGGTGATTGCCTTTAACCAAATGAAACAAAATGTTTCTCAACTTGTCTGACTAATATTTTCGATCCAATTAGAGATTTTAAAGATACTGGGCCTTCAATGTATTTTTACATGTCAATCAATACATCAACTATTGTGTTAAACTCCATGGCAAATTTGCCAAATATGATGTCATTAAATGATTTTTCCCAAAACTGAAGAAACTGACTTTACCCATTTTGTACCAGAAACCCCAAAACGGGTACCCTGGCAAACAGTTCAGGCCCAGATCAGTTTGCAAAAAGTTCAGCCAGTTTCCAAATAGATTTTGAAGAAAACACAACCCGACACCTCTAAATTTTGAAATGGACTCCTGCTATATATAAGGAGGAAGATTCCATTTGGTACAAAAAGGGTTAATCATAAACCAACCCCTCATGATTCAAGCAGCTGTTTTTTTTTACCGCATTAATTACAGCATTAAATTGACCCATCTTGTACTGGAAACCCTAGAATGGGTAATTGGCAAACAGTGTTGACCTAGATCAGATGCCACAGTCTCTGATCAGGGTCTACACTGTGGGTGTGGCTAAATAGACTTAACCAGCAGGATAAGGGTTAACTTGTGGAAGCTGAATCTGCTGATGAAGTCATGGATATACACAGACGCGGGAGCTGGGTAGTCCTACTCTCTTCAACTCCTTTTTCATCAAACTATATCACGCTATCAAGTTCATTAATGATCACCCTTGAAAACCCCACATTATAAGAAAACAGGAATTTAGGAGTATACATTATTTTTTCTTATTTCCACTCCAAGACATAGGTTGTGGCTACTGATTAATAGTTGGTCATTACTGACCTTGTCCTGCTGAGCCTGGTTATGTCTTATCTTTCAAACATTCTTCAGAAGCTTCATTGTTTGTCATTCAGTTTATGAATTTGTTGCATTTATTTGCATCAAGAAATCTGATTGGTTGATAAGCAGTGGTGGGTGTGGCATATATAAATATTCAGCAGGTCAGGTTAATCAAATATGAGAAATGCTACTGTATGTGTGTTATAAGATAACTGATGAGACCAACTCCAGCTCTAAACTGTCTCTTGTAGATAGAGTAAGATAGATTAGAGGAAGAAAACTCTGTTGGTGGTGCCTTAGCTCTGGCTGTGTGCTGCTCGTTTCTGCTCGACTTCCCTGATTCTTTTTGCCTCATATTCATTAGCATCCCTTCTGAGGAGGCCTCACCACTTTCTTCAGTCCTGTGCAATTTGTTCCCATGACACTGCTGGTACCTTAAATTCCTTGAGAGAGGCTTTAAGGGTGTCTTTTATCGCTTCTTCGGACCACCATGTGAGTGTTTGCCCATTTCTAGAGGATTTTAGTTATCCTGGTAACATTGCCTGTCCATCTTTACTGTGTCAGTTTTCAGAAGAGTGTGTACACTCTGCAGCCTTGCCCTTTTCAGCACTTCAGAGTCTGGAATCATGTCTTGTCACTTATACTCTTTAAATGTTTTCTAAAACCGCTTGTATGGAAGTGGTTCAGTCTTTGGCAAGTCATTGGTAAACTGTCCATGTTATGCAGGCATATAATAGTGTTGGCAACACCACAGCTCTGTAAATTTTCAGCTGTGTGTCAAATCTGATTTCACTTTGAAACCTAACACTCATAGGAGTTGGCCAAATGCTGCACTAGCTTTGGCAATCCTTGTGTTGGCTTCATCATCAATGTGCAGGACTCTTGACAGTGTGTTCCCAAGGTAGGTGACCTTGCCTACCACTTGCAATCTTTGGCCTTTCACTGCAATGGTGGGCTCTTTGTAAGGCTTGCAAGGTACTGGTTGATAAACCATCTCAGTATTTTTGATGCTGATTGTGAGATCATAGCTGTCACAGCAGTCAGATACTTGATCTACACCTTTTTGCATCTTCTCTTCTGTTGTAGCCCCTCCTGCTATGTCATCAGCAAAGAGGAACTCATGTAGCACCTCTGTCTGCACCTAAACTTTGGCATACAACCTTCTAAGGCAATGATCAGGAATCGATACATAATCAAAATCTTATTTACCCTTTGTGTTTGTTTGGCCATAACTGGATGTCTTGCAATTTTGGTGGCCTAAATTCCATTGGAACACTTCCGCTTTGGTTTAAAATAGTAAACCCAGGTCTCATGACCAGTGACTCAATTGTTGAAAGCCTTTATGCCATATTTTGGATACATGTTCAGAAGTGTTTTTTTTTTTTTTTTTTTTTTTGCATTGGCTCATTGCTGTAATGAAAATGTAATGAAAAATAGGACAATTCATCCCAAAATCATCCTCAGTGCTTCTCCGTATCTCGGTCCACGTGATTGGTTCTTTGCTTGTATGTCCAATTCAAATGTTTCTGGGTCAATTGTTTGTCAGTCGACCCAAAGTTGCAAAGCATTAAAGCGCTTCAATGCCAAAGTCCACATGACCATCACTGATTTGAAAGAAATCCAGGTAACTTATTTATAGCAAATAGCAGCGTTTATTTCATCCCCGTGAGGTCAGCATGTTGTGTAGTAGGGTTACCTATAGAATCTGGGCTGAAAACACGGGTTGGGCTTGGCAAACAGTGTAGACCCAGATCAGATGCCGCAGAATGCGGCATCTGATCAGGGTCTACACTGTTTGCTTACAGTACAAGAATATAAGGGTCAGACACCCCAAAACATAGTGTCTGATCAGGGTCTACATAACTGCTTACAAACTAGAATTTTAGGGTTAAACAAAACAGTCCAGGATCAACTCATCAGTACTCTTAGTGCTTTGATTTTAGATACACAGAGGCTCAAAGTCTAGATCAGTTTTCTGACACCAATTGATGTTTCAAGAAAGACTGGCCATAGACAGAATTGTTCCCAATATATGACAGTTATACGACTCAAAAAATATCTACAATTTAAATATTATTTAGATCTTGTTCTATTAATCAAATCTTCCCACAATACATTTCTTTCTAGGCAGCTGATGAGAAAATCTTTAATTAAATTACGCTGCCCAGCTTTGCCAAGAGCTGTCAAGACATGAGATGGCAACCAGCAAATTTTGACTATGGACATAATGAAATGCCCAAAACAAACACCATTTTATGTTTCATTGAATCTGGGCTGACCTTGACCACCTGAAATGTACACTTAATAGAGAAGGCCTTGATGGAACAATGACAGTTGCCTTATTGACAGTCCATAGTTCGGATCCTTCTTGTCCCATCGTTATGTTTTTCTAACTCCTGCCTAGTTTTAATTCCTTATCAAATTTGATGCATATTTCTGGAGTTCAGATATTGATAAAATAATCGCTTCATCTTCTCCCGTTATTAATGTTTTTTGATAAAGACTGCTACCCAGACACTTTAATTACTGAGTGTATGTATATGAAGTGAGGCATTTACATACTAAAACATAGGATACCAGGCTTAACCCTTTTTGTACCAAATGGAATCTTCCACCTCATATATAACAGGAGTCCATTTTGAAAATTTAGGGGTGTCAAGTTGTGCTTTCTTCAAAATTGATTTGGAAAATGGCTGGACTTTTTGCAAACAGTGAAGGCCCTGATCAGACGCCGCATTCTGCGGCTTCTGATCTGGGCCTGCGCTGTTTTCCAGGGTACCCGTTTAGGGGTTTCCAGTCTGAAATGGGTTAAGATGCCAAGAAAAACTGCATCTGAAAATGTTGTCGGTTTATGTTATCAGCTGAATCTTCTTGTAAACTTTTCAAGCACATTTTTGCATATAGGCAAAAAATGTGTACCCCGATCAGACTCTCCTAGAGGAGCAGTCTGATCTGGGTCCACACTGTTTGTACCCTGATCAGACTGCTCCGACCTATAAAGTAACCAGCATATGACAAAGCAGATGACAATTGTTGTGACTGGCATCTTAAGGGTTAATCCATTTTGTACTGAATAGAATATAGGAATCCATTTTGAAATTTAGGGGTGTCAGATTGTGCTATTTTAAGAAATATTTTTGGACATTGCCAACAGTGACAGCCCTGAGCAGACAGCATATTCTGAGGCATCAAATCTTGGCCGGCACTGTTTGGGATTATTGATTCCATTGTGGAATTTTGAAAATATCTGAGGGTCACTGATGAGGCCTGCGTGGCCGAAACTAGCTAGTCTGGCCAAGAAAACATGATCTCAGTTCTGTAGTGCATTCTTTACCCTTTTATAGAACATATTTTAGATATTAACCTTTAGCATGCTGTAGGCGCATTCGTGCGCCCATGAAAATGTAACGGCGCCACGCTGTAGGTGCAATCGTGCGCCGAAATTGACTGGTGTGCATGGTGCGACTCATAGTTAAAGGAGGAACTCTCGTTTTTCGGTGCGGTTTGGCATTTCGGTATCAAATAACATCCGGGCATCGATGAGAAAAAAAACTTGCTGTTTTGATGTTTTTGGATGGATTTTCTTCGGGTTTTCTGGGTAAGGAAGCAATTTTTTTTAGGAAATCGCTACTTTTTGACGAACTTGATCTAATCGAGCCCAAAATACGCTCTGAAAGGGTGTTTTAAACGATTTTTCAACTCAGTCAGCTGAGTGACAGTAGGCTACTTTCGTTTTCCATATGCTTTGAATGGTGGAGAAATCAAGAAAAATACGGGTTTTTGCGTGTTAAAAGTTGCTGAAAATGGTAGTATTTGATAAAAACAATTCAGTGGGACGGAGTATCGATAAAAAAATTAATTCAGCATGCTAAAGGTTAATTTAAAAGAAAAATAGTGTTAATTTTAGCTTCTCTCAATAGCCCACTGTGGTCTCTAGTGGCTGAACAAGGTTTTAAAGCAATTTGACCTAGTGACCTAGTTTTCAATTTGACATGACCTATATTCAAACCTGACAGATATTATCAAGACAAACTTTCTGGTATTGTTTCCAGAAGATTGGACCAAAACTGTGGTCTCCAGTCAAGTTTTGAAGCAATTTGACCAAGTGACCTAGTTGTTCACCAGACATGGCCACCAAGACATCTTCAAGACAAATATTCTGGTACAGTTCCATGAACAAGGTTTTAAAGCATTTTAACTTAGTGAGCTGCTTTTTTTGATCAGAAATAATTCATATTTGAACTTGATCCAGACAAACATTCTGGTAAAGATTCATGAAGAAAAACTGTGACAACTAGAGGGTGAACAAAATTTTAGAAATTTGACGTTGTGACCTAGTTTTTGATGTGACATTATCCATACACGAACTGGAGGAGATATCATCAAGACAAAAAAAATGAGCTTTTGAACCCAGCATAACATAAAACACAATTTTCACATGAAACATCAAATTTTCGCTGAAGAAGGGGGTCATGCAATAGCTCTTCCCGTACTGCCATACAGGGAACTAAATATTACAGCTTAAAAGAACTTGAAGGGGAATGAGAACACCTGCAGATTTTTCTGGTATTTTCAAAGGGAGATAACTTTCGTGACTTTCTGTTCGCTTTTCTTAAAACTCTATCCCACAGAAAATGGGATCTACTCTTAAAGGAAAGAATTTGCGAGAATTTGCTCCTAACTGCTCCTTAGGAGCAAATTCTTTCCTTTAAGAGTTGACCCCTGTTAACATGGGTGACAAATATACTTTTACAGGAGTTGCTTCCCCTGAAGGTGTATCCATTCCCCTTAAGGACAATGGATACAATTTCAGAAGATAACTCCCAAAAATTTAATATTTTTATAGGGTCTACTCTCAACCGATTTTCAGCAGAGGACATTTTAAAATATTTCTCTAATTTTCAGTAGACATTTTAAAATATCTTGGATTTCAGCAGACAACATTTTTAAATATTTCTCTAATTTTTCCCAGAAAATAGATTTTGCATGAGGTGTCAAAACCTGCTTTCAGGGAAAAATGTAGACAATATGCATGAATTGTCAAAATAAGTTTTCAGGGGAAAAAAATATATCATAAATTTGTTATCTGCTGAATTAGTTTAGATCTAGTATCAGTCAATTAGTCTAGGGGGTGGTAAAGGGTATAACATACAAACCTAATAATGACAGCAAAACTTTGACTTGAAGGTGGTCTTGCTCCAGAACAACGTCTGCAAGTATAAAACATTCAAAGCACTAAAAGTACTGGTTGGTCAATTGTCTCTGAGTGTAGACAAATGGTCGCGAACTTGGATTTAAGCAATTTCGTTTACCATACTTTCCCCTTCTTGCGAGTCCAATAATTTTATGTTGCTCTGTTTATTATTAAACAGTACACAAACCCTTAATGTTTTGTTTGATTTAATTTGATTGGTCAGTGATTATCACAAGGACAATAACAGTGAAACCCATAAGATGCTGAACACAACAACTGTCGCCTGCTTTGTTATCTGTTGGTAACTTTAGAAACCATTTTTGCAAACAGTGTGGACCCAGATCAGATTGCTCCTGTAGGAGCAGTCTGATCTGGGCCCACACTGTTTGCCTGTATGCAAAAATCATTTGAAAGGTTTGCCAGAAGATTCAGCAGATGACTAAAACAGATGACATTTTTAGATGTTGTTTTTCTTGGCATTTTAACCCTTGTCCTGCTGAATATTTATATATGCCACACCCACTACCAATTATCAACCAATCAGATTACTTGATGCAAATTTTTGCAACAAATTCATAAACTGGATGGCAAACAATGAAGATCCTGATCAGATGGCTTCTTCTGAAATGATCTGGATCTTCATTGTTTGAAAGATAAGACATATCCGGGATCAGCAGGACAAGGGTTAAGGGTCAAAGTCAAAACTGTATAGCTGCTGATAAGGGGCAGCAATGAGATTAATTTAAATCCTTTTCAGAAACCTGTGTTGTGGGTACTTCATAGAATCGCCTCACTGAGGCAGTTTCTTACAAATATCCACAACTAAGATCTTTACACCATCTTTTCATGAAGCTACAGAAGATTGGTCAGAAGAGCTGAACTCAATCTATTCAACACTTTCAGAAACGGCAACTTGAACAAAACAGAAACCCCATTTTATGGTGTTTTTCATGTGCTGTGTCAAGGTGCTTATGGCATGTGATGAGCTCTTGGTGTGTACAATAAGGCTTGGACACAACACAGTCATGTGAAACAATCATGTTTGTCATATCAGTAAAACTAGAATTTTGTTTTCTTACTTTTGCTCCAAACATAGAATGCGGGTGTTCATTTGAACTGCTTCAATGAGGCAATTCTAATGAGTGCCCACATTTTATGTTTTTGAACAAAAAGGAAAATAAAGTATAGCCTTGTAAACCCCATTTTCTGAATAGAAAGTGGTGTTTACATGGTTATTCATTACATGGACTTGTTAGCATGACGGATGCTAAGTAAATTCTGAGTAGTATAGTTTCTAAGCAGATAAAAATCCACACCTTGTTAACATGAGGGATACCTAGTAAATTCTGAGCAGTATAGTTTCTAGGCAGATAATAATTGACAAATTGTTCACATGATGGATGCCTAGTAAATTCTGAGTAGTATAGTTTCTAAGCAGATAAAAATCCAGAACCCAATTAAGATAGGTAATTATGGTAATCAGGTATTGATGATGACTGTTTAAATTGAACTAATCAAAAATGCCTTAATCAGCCACTGAAATAATCACCTTCAGGAGAAAGCACACCAGACAAAATGAGAAATTAATCCTGCTAAATTGTAGTCAAATTCCTGGGCACAGATTTGAATAAAAGACAAAAAATCTCAGCATGTCTCAAGAAACAGGCAAAGACTTGAAAAATGAAACTGCACTTATTCCACCTTGTTAACAATGTTATAGAAAGGGTTATCCTTTGGAAGCAAGGAATACACCACAGAACTGGAAAATATGGAATGTACATGTGTTCTCGGCTAGATTAGCTAGTTTTGGCCAATTAGGCCTCATCAGTGACCCTCAAATATTTTCAAAATTCAACAATGGAATCAATGATCTAATGATCTAATCAAGTCTGTCTAATGAAAACGCTTGCAAACCTCGTTTTATGCAAGAAAACATGTAGTTTACAAGAGTATATATTATTTTCCTTTATTATCAAAACAAATACATACACAGATTGTTGGTTCTAGTTAGAACTGCCTCTAGTTAGAACTGCCTCAATGAAGCAGTTCTAACTAGAACCAACAATCTGTGTTTGTAGTAGAAATGAGAGAGAGTTCAAACAAGAATCCACAATCTGTCTTTGAGCCAAAAAATGAGGAAATAATATATATCCTTGTAAACCCCACTTTTCCCTATTACATGGACTTGTTAAGAAACTTCCAGTGGCTGACCATCACATGAACAAGTCAGTGAAATGAAGACCCCCTATGCCCCACTTTATATAGAGAAAACCAGGGTTTATGGGGGTATACATTATTTTTCTCATTCTTGCTCCAAGACATAGGTTGTGGATACTTGTTAGAACCGCTTCAATGAGGCGGTTCTATTGAGCACCCACAACCTATATTTGCACTATTTATAAGAAAAATATCACAGATTTTCATCAGAAAAATGCCTATTCTGGAGATGTGTCAAAATGCACCAATTTGCACGGGTGTGTTATCCTATTTTATCATATGACGTCGCGTCTGAGAATGTAATAACGCCATGTATTATTTTCGATAATCCACTAGTGGATTAAATATGCAAATTAGCTAGATACGTCCCGTAACGTTACATGTACGAAGTCCTTAACGACGTCGCATTTACTTATGGCGGAATATTGACATTTTAAATGTAAACAATCGTGAATAAAATGCGTTTCAAATGTCATATGATAAATAGAATCTTGCATTCGTGCTCATGTATTATTGAATTTATTAAACTCGTTGAGGAAAAGGGATAAAATGCTCGGCAAAGCCTCGCATTTTATCCCTTTTCCTCAACTCGTTTAACGAATTCAATAATACATGAACACTCATGTAAGATCCTCTATGTGTTCAGGCTGATCTGAGCCACCTCTGGGCAGCCAGGCTATGAAGTAGATTCTCAAGACTTAGCTCAAAATATGTTCCATTCTTCATGGTCATTAACCCTTGTCCTGCTGAATATTTATATATGCCACACCCACTACCGATTATCAACCAATCAGATTACTTGATGCAAATTATTGCAACAAATTCACAATCTGAATGGCAAACAATGTAGATCCTGATCAGATGGCTTCGTCAGAAGCCATCTGATCTGGATCTTCATTGTTTGGAAAATAAGGCATATCCGGGCTCAGCAGGACAAGGGTTAAAATGTATCCAGGAAAAAAGTGAATCTATTTTCTTATTTTGTCCCTTTCATGAACAAAGAAGTTTAACAGAAAGTATTCCGATTAGGATTAAAATTTTCCAATTTTTCATTTTTTTTTTCAAACAAATCTGTCTGGCTGAATTAATGAAAAATCTTTCACAATACAATAACACCAAAAAGATTTCAAAGGAAGCCTTCCACCTACAGAGTCAGGATTTGAAAACACAAGGAATGCCAATATAGAATGATTGGAACTGTGAATTTCAGTAAAAATATAAGGGAATCAGTCAACATGTTTTGGTTTAAACAATTTATACAAAGAGAATCTTGCACAATCGTCAGTTCTCATGAACTTTATGAAATCAGTCAGAAAATCATTATGACATCCATATGAAATGTTGTCGTTCATGGCCAACTAACTACTAGTTAATTTTTGTGATACAGCCCAACCTCTTTTTAACACTATGCTGTGGATGGTTGGGTGAGGCAAAGGTCATGTGGGGGCATCCAACTGATATTGGCTTACAGTTGGTCAAGGCCTGCTGTCCTTGCAGCAGGTTATGGAAGTGGGGGAGCATTTTAAATTCTTCTGCCTTTACACTTCCATTCATTTTCCCTTTTCTCCACTGTCCCTCACTTTTATCTCCTCTACTAGATGACACAAAATGACTCACAAGGGTTGATGTATCCTTAAACCTAAAACAATCAATCAATCATTTAACACTTGTTCTGCTGAGCCCGGATATGCCTTTTCTTTGAAACAATGTAGATCCAGATCAGGATCTACATTGTTTGTCATTCAGATTGTGAATTTGTTGTAATAATTTGCTACAGGTATTGTGATTGGTTGATAATCGGTAGTGGGTGTGGCATATATGAATATTCAGCAGGACAAGGGTTAACACTCTGCTTGGGATCCAAAGCAGAAACTGTGTTAGTTATTTAAACAATCATGTTCTCGAAACAAATGAACAAAAATTGTTGAGAACCTATGGATGACTGGTGATCACAATAAGTCATCTTGAGCACCTTATGCTCATGTTTTTTGTTTGATTTGGGGTTTAACGTCCCCGTCAACACTGTGAAGGTCATTTTGGAGACGTTGCTTCCAATTTTGTGGGACTTTTACCCGACATTGAGATGAAATGACATCTCAAGCCTTGTCGCCCAATGAAACCAATAGGGTTTATTAGCATGGACGGTCTGCCTCGCACCGTGGTTCCTGGACAGGCTTAGATCCTCTAAGCGGTTTACCAGTACTAGTGTGCGGGCCGGATTCAGCTCTGCGTGGAAGCATCATGCAGCCCATATATTTCTTCAAGCCCTTATGGGCGGGGGCTTCTTATGCTCATGTGAGCTAAACAAGTGGCTCAATTGTGAGCATAAACAAGTGGCTCAATTTGCCTGAATTGCTCTTGAGGAACTTAAGCTTTAACCCTATTGCACTCAAACCGCCCGTAACCGCCTTACCTGTATATCCTCAGACCGGCCGATACCGGCTTATTTACCTGTATTCAGACCGGCCAATAGCGGCCGTTTTTACGGCATCGATTTAGACGGTTTTTGACGCTATGTCGCAAAACACTGCCGAAAATCGTCAGTGCACAATAAATGCTGACGTATTTCCGCGTCTTTTCCAGTTTTAACCAGTGAAATCGGAGCGGTACTTTTGAAACGGTTTGCAGTTAAAAATTGGTAAATTTGTCGAAATTTTCTTTGTTTGATTCGTATTGGAAAATGGCTGATCGAGATAGAAATAGCGAATATGAGTCGGATGGCAGCGAAATCAGTGGGTTTGACGAGCAAACTCTTAGGGAAGCAGAAAGAAATAGAAGGAACTTTGATGAAAGTGACATCGAGGATATGTCCGACTGGGAAGTTTCAAGTGTCTCCAGCGTCTCGTCGGCCGATCTTGACGCTAGGTTTCGAGATTTTTCAAGTGATGAAAGTGATGAAAGTGAGGATGAATGGACAGATCAACTCACCCCTATCAACATTCGAGAATTTACAGAAGCTGCAGGGCCCAAACACGACCTCGCCCCTGGCTCCCATCCACTGAATTTCTTCAACCTCCTTTTTGAAGACAACTTTTTTCAGACCATCGCAGATCAGACAAATCTGTATGCCACACAGATGCAGCAGAACAGACCTGACCCCCGATGGGAGCCGACCACTATAGATGAAATGAGAGCTTTCTTTAGCCTTCAAATCATCATGGGAATTCATCAGCTTCCAGAATATAGTCTATACTGGGCCGATGACAAGTGTCTGAATGTCGCGGGTGTGTCAGAAGTCATGACGAAAGCCAGATATGAGAAACTGACCCAGTATTTTCACCTGGTTGACAATTCTCGGCAGCCGGCAAATGACAGCCCTGATTATGACCCCCTCTATAAAGTACGGCCACGGCCACTCATCAATATGGTGAACAGGAACTTCTTAGCCCACTACACGCCAGGGCGAGAAGTAAGTATTGATGAAGCCATGATTGGGTTCAAAGGGCGAACATTTCTGAAGCAGTATATGCCTGCAAAGCCAACCAAGTGGGGGATCAAGGTTTGGCAACTTTCAGAATCTTCGACTGGGTATACCTCACAGTTCCAGGTGTATACCGGTCGCAGAGAAGGTAACCAAGACCAGCGGGGACTAGGCCACAGAGTAGTGATGACTCTTCTTCAGCCACTACTTGAGAAGAATTATCATGTGTACTTTGACAATTTCTTCAGCTCTCTGCCACTGTTCGATGACCTTGCACGACACCGCACCTATGGCTGTGGCACACTGCGTCTGAACAGGAGGGGCCTTCCACCGGCAATCAAGAATGCAAAGCTGCGTCGTCCTGGTGAGACCGTCAAGCGTCAGAAAGGAAACTTACTTGTCACTGTGTGGAAAGACAAGCGACAAGTAGCTGTCATATCCTCTAATCAGCAGTCAACAGACAGCATCCATACACCAAGACGTGGGGCCCCTATTAGTAAACCAGATACTATTATAAACTACAATCTGCACATGGGCGGTGTAGATTTGGCAGATCAACACAGAGCATATTATTCTGTGGGGCGTGAGCACAAGAAATGGTGGAAGTACGTTGTAAATTTCTGTTTGGATGTTGCCCTGGTCAATGCCCACAGAATTTACATAGCAAGCAACCAGCCTCTTCCTAAGTCATCGCGTCAGTTCTCGCATCTGACATTTCGACTGCAGGTGGCTGATGCACTACGTGGTGGCTTCACCTCAAGAAAAAGACCGGCAGGGACGAAAGCTAATTCCAAAGCTGTTCGGCCGGTGCTTCGAGAGGAAAATATTGGGCACCACGTACTAGTGCATATTGATGGACGGAAAAAAGTCTGTGTAAAATGCTCAGCTGATGGAATGCGAACACCAGCTGGAGGGAAGCCAGAGACAAGCTACAAATGTCAGCAGTGCAATGTAGCTCTGTGCAGAACAAGGGGTTGCTTTGTGCGGTATCACGAGGAACTTAGGTTGTGACATTTTGGGCAAACGATATTGAAGCGACACATTGTATATATTTGTAAATAATTGCAATATAAGTAAAAAAAAAAAAAAAAACAGATTCAAGGATTACTGGCATCTGTATATATTTTTCATTTAGTGTTCATAATTCTCATTTGAGTGGGTTGGATATTATATTGAAATAGAAAATATGTGTGTTTGAAAATTCTTCTTTTATATTCTTCGGATAAATATTTCATTTGTTCAATGTGTTTCATAATTTTGGTGGAATATAGTGAAATAGGAAATGTGTGTGAAATATTCTTTTATATTCTTTGGATAAATGTGTGTGTTCTTTCGATGTGTTTCATAAATTGTAAAAAAGTGGAATTATTATTCTGTTTCTTTGGATTATTATAAATTTGTTGCTGATGAAGGATCATACACAAGAGCTAGAAGACAACGAGGTAAGTTTAGAAGTGCATGCAGTAGGTTTTAGTCAACTTTCAGAATTTTTCAGATTTCTACATACATATAAGATGGGGACACAAAATTTAGCCCTGTCCTTGTCCAACAAAATTTTAAAATAAAAAAAATAAATTAATTAGAATTGCAAAAAAAATACCTGAAAAATATGTTTTTAGTTCTTACATGTGCAAGAACATCTAACTATGTCAAATTCAACAACAGGATTGAAAAGAAACTACAACAAACATTACATTTAATAATTTTTATAACTTTACTTATTTTTTTTCAGATGTATTTCTGTGATATTTTTATGAATTTTATACCACATAAAACTTCATTCATTTTCAAATCTTATGGTACAAAAATCATAAAAATATTCCAACAAATAAAATAACAACAAGCCTTTAAAAACATACACTATCAGTTATCAGTGACCAAAACCAGAAATCAGCAGAAATTGCATGAGGATGAGATAATACACAGGTAAAGATATTGGAAAGGATATGAAGGCTTATCAGCAGTATGTGCACAAGTGCAATAGGGTTAACAATTCACAGATTTGACTACTTAAAGTGCTAAAGAAATCGCTTAATCACATCTGATTGTTTGTGGTACCAACCGAAGGAATATCTCTAAATTCAACTTACTAATATCTCCCATTTTCAGTTGGGTTTGTGTTAAGGAACAAGAATATATATATATTAAGGGTGGGGATCTGAACATTTTGAGAAATAAAGCTTTTTATGAAGTGAATAATATTCTTGTTATACTCGTTACGGTCCACATGAGGAACAAAAGCATTTTTCTCTGTATATTTCCTCTGTTACTTTGTTACATTAGGTACGCAGAAAATATGCCCTAGATATTTGCTTGTTTTGCTTGTAACGGAAAGAGACATGGGGCCAAGATTATTCTTGTTACAGTCAAAATGAGGAGCAAAAGATTTTAACCCTATATATTCCCTTTGTTATGTTTGTAACATTATGATTGGAGAAAAGAAATCCAGGAGCTCAAAGGTTTTTGCCTATATATTTCCTTTGTTACATTAAATTTTGTTATGTGTAACAAAGAGTGCCCCTGGAACATTTAAGATACTTTTTATGCATAGTAACATTAAGTACTGGCCTTTTTATGCATATGTAACATTAAGTATTGGCCTTTTTATGCATATGTAACATTAAGTATGGGCCTTTTTATGCATATGTAACATTAAGTACTGGCCTTTTTATGCATATGTAACATTAAGTACTGGCCTTTTTATGCACATGTAACATTAAGTACTGGCCTTTTTATGCATATGTAACATTAAGTACTGGCCTATTTATGCACATGTAACATTAAGTACTGGCCTTTTTATGCACATGTAACATTAAGTACTGGCCTTTTTATGCATATGTAACATTACGTACTGGCCCCACTTTTTCTGATTTTTTCTGCCAAAATTCTTACTAGCATATTTGCCATATTAGAAGATCAAAGTTTTAACCATATGTTAACAAATGACATCATTAGTTTCCTAGGTTCACTTACTTCTGTCACTCCCAGATCCTCGGGGTTCACATACACTAATTCCCATCAAGAAAACTAACACCTGAAGAAAATCAAAAGAGAAATTAATATACAACAGCAGTTCCCACTGAACATTTGGCTAAAACTCTCATTATTTTTGAGTTGGAAAGCCAGCAACATAATCCTAGCTATCAACTGTAGCATTAATTAGTCAATTAGTGGGAATAAACAAATGAATAAACATTCCAAAGTTGCTATGCAAGCAGGTGCTTGGTTCACTTAGAGCACAGGAAGCTAATTCTATTAATTAGAATGTAGAAGAAAATAGATGTTAGAAAATTTATTATAAACCTAGACAAATCTGCTGCTAAAATATTGTTTAACAAGCATCACATCAGTACTTTTTATGAAAAGATCACTCTGGTACCCCCAATATATATGACAGCATTTCACTGAGTGTTCTTTCAACCTATAATATAGGAGTCCATTCTAAAATTTAAGGATCAGCGCTTTGGCCATCTTAACTGTGTCAAATTCAGGTTTAATGTGACCTGGTTATCTTAACTGTGTCAACTTTAATCTTAAAGTGGCCTGGTCATCTTAAATGTGTCAAGTTCAACTGTCCTCATAAAAATATCAAGTTCAACACTAAAATGGCCTGGTCATCTTCAATGTTAATGTGGCCTGCTCATCTTACATGTGTTAACTTCAACTCTACTTAGAAGTGGCTTGGTCACTTACCTGTGCCAACTTCAAATTTAATGTGGTATTGTCATCTTCAACTCTAATGTAGTATTGTCATCTTATCTGTGCCATCTTCAATGTAGTATTGCCATCCAAATTCTGTCAACTTCAACCTTAATGTAGTATTGTCATATAAATTGTGTCAACTTCAAACTTTAATGTAGCATTATCATCTTGTGTCCATCTTGTGTCCATTTCAACTTTAACGCAGTATTGTCATCTAAACTGTGTCAACTTCAACCTTAGTGTAGCACTTTCATCTTAATTGTGTCATCTTCAACTTTGAAAAGCGCTGGTCATCTGAATTGTATCAGTGCAACTTGAATGTGGCCTGATCATATTCAATATCAAATTCAACTTTAATGTGACCAGATCAAATGCAACTTAAATGTGGCCTGGTCATCTTAAGTGTCAACTTCAACTTTAATGTGACCAGATCATCAGAATTGTGTCAATTTAGTGGCTTGGTATCCTTATCATTGCCTTCACTTCATTTTTGGTAATTCTAACTATCAACTTCAGCTTTAATATGGTCTTGTCATCTTATTTCTGTCAACTTTGTGGCCTGACTATCAAAACTGTGTCATTGTCAACTTTAACATGGTGTCAACTTTGACTTCAATGAGCCATTGGCCATTTTGTGGGAAAGTAACTGTTCTTTTGGCTTTCCGCAATTGATGTTTGCATTAGGGTCTAGTTATTCAATGGTTGTGTTTCTTCCCTTTGGTGTCTCTGATGGGAGATGTGGGTTAATTGTATTGATTCCTGATCATTGCCTCCACTTCTATTTTATTGTGACCAGAGCATCTGAATTGTGTCTATTTAGTGGCCTGGGCCCAGTTGTTCAAAGCATCGTTAGCTTAACGAGCTCGTTAGTGGTCATATTGTTAACTCTTCTAGCAAGTACAATATCGTAAATTTTGGTATTTTTGCTGGAAAAATGTGAGCAGCTTTTGCGTCAGCAAAAGCTGCTCACATTTTTTCAGCAAAAATTTCAGCATATTTGCCATATTTAATGATCAAAGTTTTAACGATACGTTAACTAACGACGTCGTTAGTTTTGAACAACTGGCCCCTGGTAATTTTAACTGTCAACATCAGCTTTAATATGGCCTTCTCATCTTATTTGTGTCAATTTCAACTTATTTGTGGCCTGGCTATCAAAGCTGTGCCATTGTCAACTTCAATATGGTTGGGATTCAATCTAAATGTAGTCTTGTCCTCCTAATTGTGTCAGCTTCAACTTTTATGTATCCTGGTCATCTAAATTGTGTCAACTTCAACTTAACCCTTGTCCTGCTGAATATTCAAATATGCCACATCCACTACTGATTATCAACCGATCAGATTACTTGATGCAAATTATTGCAACAAATTCACAATCTGAATGGCAAACAATGTAGATCCTGATCAGAAGGCTTCTTCAGAAGCCATCTGATCTGGATCTACATTGTTTGAAAGGTATGGCATATCCGGGATCAGCAGGACAAGGGTTAAATGAAGCATTGACACCTTAATTGTGTCATCTACAACTTTAATGTAGCATGGTCATTTTAACTGTGTCAAATTTAACTTTTATGTATCCTGGTCATTTTATTTCTGTCAACTTCAACTTTAACTAGACTATCAAGTGAGCATATGCTCACTAATACCCCCGGCCAAAGCCATTGGTAACTTTCTGGCAATTCAAAGCCATCAAGTTTGACAAAAGTTAATCAGTTCATCTACTCATCACCACCAATCTATTCACCAACTTTCAAGGCTCTAGCTCCAATAGTTTTTGAGATATCTTGCTGACAAAATTTTATAAAAAAAAAATTCTTAGAGCAATAACTCTTGAAAGGGGCATAATCCTGACGAGAAAAAAAAATACGCGTCAGCTAATTTTCCATGAGGAATCCATATATGAAATTTCAAAACCCTAGCATACACGGTTCTAAAGTTATGCTATGCATCACTTTTACCATACAGATCAATGGCACAAATTACCAAAATGACAAAGGGCCATAACTCACAAAGTATTTTTCGGAATGTTGTCAAAAGTTAATCAGTTCATCTACTCATCACCACCAATCTATTCACCAACTTTCAAGGCTCTAGCTCCAATAGTTTTTGAGATATCTTGCTGACAAGATTTTATTAAAAAAATTTCAAAGGGCAATAACTCTTGAAAGGAGCATAATCCGGACGAGAAAAAAAATACGTGTCGGCTAATTTTCCATGAGGAATCCATATATGAAATTTCAAAACCCTAGCATACACGGTTCTAAAGTTATGCTATGCATCACTTTTACCATACAGTACAATGGCACAAATTACCAAAATGACAAAGGGCCATAACTCACAAAGTATTTTTCGGAATTTTGTCAAAAGTTAATCAGTTCATCGTGTCGGCTAATTTTCCATGAGGAATCCATATATGAAATTTCAAAACCCTAGCATACACGGTTCTAAAGTTATGCTATGCATCACTTTTACCATACAGTACAATGGCACAAATTACCAAAATGACAAAGGGCCATAACTCACAAAGTATTTTTCGGAATTTTGTCAAAAGTTAATCAGTTCATCTACTCATCACCACCAATCTATTCACCAACTTTCAAGGCTCTAGCTCCAATAGTTTTTGAGATATCTTGCTGACAAAATTTTATAAAAAAAATATAACAAAGGGGAATAACTCTAAAGAACCTGGCCCCACAGCCCCAATTTTCTTTCCCACAATACAACTAGTTATGCATGTTGTTTGTACCAAATTTCAAGTTTCTAGGTACAGTAGTTCCTGAGAAATCTTTGACACAAAATTTAAGGTAACTCACAAAATACACATCTCAGTAGCAAATATAACAAAGAGGAATAACTCTAAAGAACCTGGCCCCACAGCCCCAATTTTCTGTCCCACAATACAACTAGTTATGCATGTTGCTTGTACCAAATTTCAAGTTTCTAGGTACAGTAGATCTTGAGAAATCTTTGACACAAAATTTAAGGTAAGTCACAAAATGCACATCTCAGTAGCAAATATAACAAAGGGGAATAACTCTAAAGAACCTGGCCCCACAGCCCCAATTTTCTTTCCCACAATACAACTAGTTATGCATGTTGTTTGTACCAAATTTCAAGTTTCTAGGTATAGTAGTTCCTGAGAAATCTTTGACACAAAAAAAAGTTTACACACACACACACACACACACACACAGAAAAGACGAAAACTATATACCCCCATGGCATACTCCGTATGCGGGGGGTATAATGAAGACTGTCATCTTAACTGCGACAACTTAACTTTCAAATCTGACTGATTCATGTTCTTATGACTTGCAACCTATCTTTGAGGGATTTTGTGATATTTATTTTTTTGTATATAGTCAGTCTTTTGACATGGTTTATTGATATTTAATCCACGGCAACCCCTACCTTTACAACAGTGTAGCCCTAGATGGTTTCTGAATCTTATCAGGATCTGCACTGTTTGTCATGCAGTTTGTAAAATAAACAAATACATTATATCAAGTAATTTGATTGGTTGATATTCAAAAATGTGTGTCTCAATAAATTTATTCAGCAGTACAAGGGTAAAACCAGTCAGGTCTCATACACAGGAAGGGTGAAAATATCAAATATAACAATTTTAATGGTTTTTGGTAAATATTCTGGGATGCCAACTTCCAAATCATGATAACAGGTCCGTGAAATGACCACCACTCTAAACCCCATTTTATACAGAGAAAACTTGGGTTTACAGGGGTATACAATATTTTGTTTATTTTTGCTCCTAGGCATAGGTTGTGAGTACTCGTTAGAACTGCCTTGGTGAGGCAGTTCTAACGAGTATCCACAACCTATTTTTGGAGTATAAATAAGAAAAATATCACAAATTTTCATGGAAAAGTGGCCAATTTGAAGATATGAAAAAATGCACTATGTCGCACATGTGTTATATAATGCAGGCTGGAGTTCATCCTAATTCAGGGTGCTCTGGCCCAGCTTGTAATGTTTCTATCCTACTGTGTTATGGTCCCTTTAGAGTTCCCCAGTTTTTGGCAACATCCATAGCAAATTATAAAGCTGACGAAACTGATTTAAAATATTCAATTTTTCTGCACTTGCCAATTAATCTTAATTCCTGGACACTAATTATTAACACCTTTAAAAATTTTAATTTGGCCTTTGATCTGGCGTCCACTGGACAGTTTTATAAAGTCATGCAGAGTTTAATTTAGATGATTAATTCAATCTCTGAAGTGTAAATTTCACCTTTTCACCCAAGCATGCATCACATTAATGTTTTTAATTGACCAGTTTTTCTGGTATTATTTTATCAAGCCATCATCTTTCAACCTCCAAATATCTTTTGATTTCACCCCATTGTACAAGGGGATGAACTGCCATTGACCATGTAGCATAGAGAAGGAAATAAGAAATAAAAGAAAATCTTTAAATGAGCAAGCCCTTCAAAAACCCAACCCACTGCCAATGGAACAAGTGAAGACACAGATCAGACTGCACATGGTGCAGTCTGATATGTGTGTTCCCTGGTTTCTCCATGATCAACATATCTCTTGTGAGCTTCAGGGTGAAGCACAGATCTCTGATCATACTGTGCAGATGTGCAGGCTGAGCCGTCTTCATCCTGACTGCACTGACCAACTTGCTGTATTTTCTGTGAAGTATCACTAATAAAAGATGATGGTAATTGCCTGGTGCATTAATGAGGGTTTCCCATGGTTTGTGAAAATATTAATTATGGGACTGACTGGAACACTTTAGATTAGACTGGACATAGGTCAGTCAGAGGTTATTCCCAGGATTTTAGATAATAAACAGTAGCCCAGTCTCGTCTCATTAGACTGGTTTAATTACTATTTAGTGGTATACTTATTAGAGGTGAAGAAATCAAAGCAACCTGAGTCAAATAGCAATGAAATCTAAAGTTTTTACATTCACTAACCTGCAGCCAAAGAATGAAGAATAATAAGCAGGGTTCTTGTGCCCAGTAAAAGTTTTCATCACTGTCAACACCCATTGTGGCTATTAACCATAATTCTGCTGAATAAGTTAATTTTGCCGCATCCATTTCTGACTATCAACCAATCAAATTACCTGATATAATGTATTCCTTCAAATTCACAAACTGGATGACAAACAGTGTATATTTGGCAGGTTTTGTTTGTTTGTTTGATTTGAGGTTTAATGTCCCCGTCAACACTGTAAAGGTCCTTTTGGAGACGTTCTTTTCCAATTTTGTGGGACTTTTACCCGACATTGAGATGAAATGACATCTCAAGCCCTGTTGCCCAATGAAACCAATAGGGTTTATTAGCATGGACGGTCTGCCTCGCACCGCGGTTCCTGGACAGGCTCAGATCCTCTAAGCGGTTTACCAGTACTAGTGTGAGGGTCGGATTCAGCTCTGCGTGGAAGCATCATGCAGCCCATATATTTCTTCAAGCCCCTATGGGCGGGGGCCAAGACAAACAGTGTAGATCTGGATCTTGACTGTGAACAAAATTAGAGCTTATTGTGTAAAAACAGACAATCCAGAAACACTACAACGTCAAGCTTAACCCTTGTCCTGCTGAATATTTATATATGCCACACCCACTTCCGATTATCAACCAATCAGATCACTTGATGCAAATTATTGGAACAAATTCACAATCTGAATGGCAAACAATGTAGATCCTGATCAGATGGCTTCATTAGAAGCCATCTGATCTGGATCTACATTGTTTCAAAGATAAGGCATATCCGGGATTAGCAGGACAAGGGTTAATAAAGCAGATTCATTTATTTCCACGAGTTGGTGGAAGGGAGACAATTTTAGGGCTTGCAGTTTGCTTTCTACTAAATGAACAACTCTGAAAAAGGTGAATAAAACTATGTTGACAAAAATGTTTTGACAGAGTTACCAGCCCTGAAAGTATATTCATTCACCATAGAATCAACAGATTGGTCCAACTGTTCAAAGCATTGTTATGTAAGGAGTTTGTTTGTGATCAAATTGTTAACTGTTCTAACAGTACAATATCTAACATATTGTTATTTTTGCTGAAAAAATGAGAGCAGCTTTTGCAAATGCAAAAGCTGCTCTCATTTTTTTCAGCAAAATTACAAGCACATTTGCTACAGTATATTAAATGATCAAAGTTTTAAAGATATGTTAATTAACGACATTGTTAGTTTTGACCAACAGGGACCAGTTGTTCAAAAGTAATGACTTTGTTAGTTAACAAATTGTTAAAACTTTGATCAATAAATATCACAAATATACTAATATTTTTGCTGAAAAAATGTGCAAAAGCTGTGCACATATTTTCAGCAAAAATATTAAAATTTTAGGTATTAAACTTACTAGAACAGTTAACAATTTGATCACCAACAAGGTTGTTAAGCTAGTGATGCTTTGAACAACTGGCCCCTGGTCCCCGGTGCAGATCTGTTCAGATGACCAGATGATCATGACCTTTATTTCTGGGGATTTACTCTTATCATGCTGTTCACAACAACCCATATCTTTGGAAACAGTGTAGATCCAGATCAGATGGCTTCTGAAGAAGCCATCTGATCAGGATCTACACTGAAATTTAGTTTATGGCTTTGTAAGCATATATTACATCAAGCAATCTGATTGGTTCAAAGTCAGAAATGGGTGTGGCTAAACTGAATATTCAGCAAGAGAAGTTTTTAAGGGATAATTTTCCTTATTCTTGCTAGAAACATGTTGTGGGTACCTGTTAGAATCCCCTCATTGAGAAATATGTTGGAAACATGTTGGAAACATTGCCTGGAAACATGTTGTGGGTACTTGTCAGAATCCCCTCATTGAGAAATATGTTGGAAACATGTTGGAAACATTGCCTAGAAACATGTTGTGGTACTTATTAGAATCCCCTCATTGAGAAACATGTTGGAAACATTGCCTGGAAACATGTTGTGGGTACTTGTCAGAATCTCCTCATTGAGAAATATGTTGGAAACATTGCCTGGAATCGTGTTGTGGGTACCTATTAGAATCCCCTCATTGAGAAACATGTTGGAAACATGTTGTGGGTACTTGTTAGAATCCCCTCATTGAGAAATATGTTGGAAACATTGCCTGGAAACATGTTGTGGGTACTTGTTAGAATCCCCTCATTGAGAAACATGTTGGAAACATTGCCTGGAAACATGTTGTGGGTACTTGTTAGAATCTCCTCATTGAGAAACATGTTTGAAACATTGCCTGGAAACATGTTGTGGGTACTTGTTAGAATCCCCTCATTGAGAAATATGTTGGAAACATGTTGTGGGTACTTATTAGAATCCCCTCATTGAGAAACATGTTGGAAACATGTTGTGGGTACTTATTAGAATCCCCTCATTGAGAAACATGTTGGAAACATTGCCTGGAAACATGTTGTGGGTACTTGTTAGAATCCCCTCATTGAGAAAAATGTTGGAAACATTGTCTGGAAACATGTTGTGGGTACTTATTAGAATCCCCTCATTGAGAAATATGTTGGAAACATTGCCTTGAAACATGTTGTGGGTACTTGTTAGAATCCCCTCATTGAGAAATATGTTGGAAACATTGCCTTGAAACATGTTGTGGGTACTTGTTAGAATCCCCTCATTGAGAAACATGTTGGAAACATGTTGTGGGTACTTGTTAGAATCCCCTCATTGAAAAACATGTTGGAAACATGTTGGAAACATTGCCTGGAAACATGTTGTGGGTACTTATTAGAATCCCCTCATTGAGAAATATGTTGGAAACATTGCCTGGAAATATGTTGTGGGTACTTAGAAGAATCATCCGTGAACAAGTCCGTGAAATGAACACCCCCTTAAACCCCATTTTATATAGAGAAAGCTGGGGTTTACGGGGGTAAACATCATTTGCCTTATTTCTGCTCCAAGACATAGGTTGTGGGTACTCGTTAGAACCGCCTTATTGAGGCGGTTCTAACGAGCACCCACAACCTATGTTTTTAGTATAAATAAGAAAAATATCACTGATTTTCATCAGAAAAGTAGCCATTTTGGAGATGTGAAAAAATGCTCTATGTCGCACGGGTGTGTTAGTGTAATGTTAGTGAGGGGGTCTAGAAAGTACCCACAACACAATTATCTATAAAGAATTAAGGAAAATTATCCTTAAGTTATCCTCATTTTTCCCCCATTTTGAGGTTATGTCCTTAATTTATATGGTGTGGGTACTTTTTAGAATGACCTACTAAGTACCCACAACATATGTTTGTATGAAAAAAAAAAAAAAAAAAAAACAATAAGAAAAAAATATCCCCAAACCTCCATATTTTGAGTTATGTCCTTATCTTATATGGTGTGGGTACTTCTAAGGATCACCACTGAGGCAATCCTAAATAAGTACCCACAACATATGTTTATATTGGAAAATAAGAAAAAAATGTCCTCATTTATCCCTCTTACCCAGAGCTATGGTTTGCACAAGCAGTAGCAAGTGTTTTATCAATGAAACTCTATAGTGTTTTCACCCATGACATAGGCTTTGACCTCACCCAATAAAATACAGGCTGTAATTAGAAAGTGATGGGCCCCATACTTGACTGATGGTCTGTTTCTGACATTTGATAACCTTTTAATATGTGCTACTGAATAATGGTTGCTTCCCCTACACATAACAGCTTCTACAGTAGAATATTTTACCATAAAAGTCCTAACAATTCTGACACCTTAACCCTTTTTGTACCAAATGGAGTCTTCCTCCTTATATATATAGCAGTAGTCCATTTCAAAATTTAAGGGTTTTGGTTTGTGTTTTCATTAAAATTTATTTGGAAAATGAATGAATTTTCAGCAAATAGTGGAGGCCCTGATCAGACACCGCATTCTGGTACTAAATGGGTTAACCTTTGTCCTGCTGAGCCCGGATATGTCTTATCTTTCAAACAATGTAGATCTTATCTTTCAAACAATGTAGATCTTTCAAACAATGTAGATCCAGATCAGATGGCTTCTGAAGAAGCCATCTGATCAGGATCTCCATTGTTTGCGATTCAGTTTATTGATTAGTTGCAATAATTTGCATTAAGTAATCTGATTGGTTGATAATCAGTAGTGGGTGTGGCATATTTAAATATTCAGCAGGGGACAAGGGTTAAGGGCTTGCTGTAATTCTCCTAAATTATAGAAAATTTGTTTCATGATCCAGCAACAAGTCCAAAAGGTGCAGACAGAAAAGCAAACAGTGAAGATACTGAGCAGTCTGACCTGGGCCTGCACTGCTTGCCTAAGCCTATCTCTCCCAATACTTAGGATCATAATTGTTTGTTTGTTTGATTTGAGGTTTAACGTCCCGGTCAACACTGTAAAGGTCATTTTGGAGACCTTGCTTCCAATTTTGTGGGACTTTTACCCGACATTGAGATGAAATGACATCTCAAGCCCAGTCGCCCAATGAAACCAATAGGTTATTAGCATGGACGGTCCGCCTCGCACCGCGGTTCCTGGACAGGCTTAGATCCTCTAAGCGGTTTACCAGTACTAGTGTGCGGGCCGGATTCAGCTCTGCATGGAAGCATCATGCAGCCCATATATTTCTTCAAGCCCCTATGGGCGGGGGCTTCTTAGGATCATAAGGGTAACCCTTTGGGGCTGTCTGAAAGTGGACACTGCTTGTAGATAAAAAGATAGAAATAATAACAGAAACATCTTCAACCACATATGACAATGGAGCCTTCCACCTAGTTAGTTTGGAGTGGTCCATTTCTAATTACTGGGGTGTCGGGTTTATTTTTTGTTTGTGGCAAATTTTACAAACATGAATGTTCATTAAGCAAACAGTGTAGACCCAGATCAGATGCGGTGTCCACATTGTTTGCCAGTGTCCCCTGAAATGGGGCCACTAGGCTTATATGGGTCAATGTGTTTTTAAAGAAGAATTAGTCTTAACCCTTGTCCTGCTGAATATTTTAATCTGCCACACCCACTACTGATTATCAACCAATCAATTTAATTATTAAAAATTATTAAAACAAATTCACAATCTGATGCTGTGTTAGATGCAAACTATGTTTGTTTGATTTGAGGTTTAATGTCCCCGTCAACACTGAAAGGTCATTTTGGAGACATTGCTTCCAATTTTGTGGGACTTTTACCCGACATTGAGATGAAATGACATCTCAAGCCCTGCCACCCAATGAAACAAATAGGGTTTATAAGCATGGACGGGCTGACTCGCACCGCTTTTCCTGCGCAGGCTTAGATCCTCTAAGCGGTTTACCAGTACTAGTGTGCGGGTCGGTTTCAGCTCTGCGTGGAAGCATCATGCAGCCCATTTCATTATAATGTTTTATGAACTTATATAGTACAGTAAAACTCCTATATTAAGACCACATTTGGGACTGTTCAAAAGTGGTCTTGAAGACCACTTTTGAACAGTCTCAAAGGTGGTCCCTTATTAGGTGACACTAGGTGTAGAAAACATAAAGAAAGAATAACTGGACTTTTAAAAGCAGATTTAGTCTTAATTTTAGATGGTCTTGATAGCAGAATATTTTACTGTAGCTACAATAATCACAAAATTTTCTATATTTTGTGCATTTACCCCGCAAATATGCAGTTGTTTCTACAATTAATACTGTTAAACAGTTTGACTTCTGTGGCAGTGAATGTGTAAATCTTTTAAACCTGACTCCGATAATGACCTTAAAACATCTTTCTGCTTTCTTAATTAAATTTTCGGGAGATATGTAGCTACTAGCTGTGAGTGTTATTAAGACTTTGACAGAATGACAGCCATAAATTGAAATGCTAGTCTCATTAACACCACAGGGCTGACTTATAAGATTTCCATTTTTTCCTTACTTTTTTTTTTCATGTACTTTACAGTAATGGCTCTAAATAAAAGTGCACCTGAATAGATTACAGTGACTTTACTAAAATTTCCCCAAGATGAACAAATTCAGACAAACAGATTTGGTAGCTTTCCACTAAATGTTTTCCACAGGCGACAATAGTAACCTTTTACCTGCTCCCACAAAAACTACACATACAAAACTTTTCAAACCTTACTTGTTTATAGAGCCATCCTAGCCCAACAAGTTAATGAGAAAAAATCCACATGTTGACCGGCTCATTTTCAAGTTACAGTCAACCATGTTTGTTTACCTGCTAGAACGGAGTAAATAAAACCAACATTTTTAGAGGAGGGGTGACCATATAAAATCAGCAAAAATTTCTTTGAGCCTGCAGATATATCTATAAAACATGCATCATTTTAGTCCCTTATACCTATCATTTTCTCACATTGAAATAAAACATGGGATATATATCCAATGGAAGCAAGTCTGGTATTTAGAACGCAACTAAAAGCTCTGTCCCAAAGTGATAAAACCCGGCACCTCCCAGTATTTAGTGTAATGCTACCATTTCAAACACCGTGAAGGTTAGCTGACCATGTGCATTGTCATTAACACTTTGCATGCTGGGTAATATAGCATGTTTTTTTTGTCATCTGTGAATCTTTTTTTAATCCATTGTATACTGATCAGGGCCTACACTATTTGCTAACAGAATATTCCCTCAAAAATAGAATAAAAACGAAACAAGAGGGCCATGATGGCCCTGGATCGCTCACCTGATCCATAGTGTAACAAGTGGGCCCCAGAGAGGGCCATTATTGGCCCCAGGGTTTTAATGTGCATAATGTTGAGGGAGGTCTTAAAGGTGAAGCTTCATACCAAACATCAACAAAGGCTATAATTAGAACAATCTTGGCAAAGGTCCACTAGATAAAGCTACACATCAAATTTCAAAGACCTGGGCCTTGCAGTTTCAGAGAAGAAGATTTTTTTTAAAGATATTCCCTACATAAGCCTATGCAAAACCAAATGGCCCCAGGGCTATATAAATCTATGTAAAAACAAAGGGCCCCGGCCCGGGGTGGGGGCATTTGTGGCCCCAGGGCTATAATTTGAACAATCTTGGTAGAGGTCCACTAGATAAAGCTCCATACTAAATATCAAAGGCCTTGGCCTTGCAGTTTCAGAGAAGATTTTTAAAGATTTCCCTATATAAGTCTATGCAAAACCAAAGGGCCCCGGAGCGGGGACATTTTTGGTACCAGGGCTATAATTTGAATAATTTTGATAGAGGTCCACTAGATGCAGCTTCATACCAAATATCAAAGACCCAGGCCTTGTGGTTTCAGAGAAGAAGATTTTTGAAGATTTTCCCCATGTAAGTCTATGTAAAACCATAGGGCCCCAGAGTGGGGGCATTTTTGGCCCCAGGGCTATAATTTTAACAATCTTGGTAGAGGTCCATTAGATGCAACTTCATACCAAATTTCAAAGTCCTGGGCCTTGTGGTTTCAGAGAAGATTTTTAAAGATTATCCCTATATAAGTCTATGTAAAACCAAAGGGCCCCGGGACGGGGCCACTTTTGGCCCCAGCACTATAATTTGAATCATCTTGGTAGGGGTCCTTTAGAAGAAGCTTCATACCAAATATAAAAGACCTAGGCCTTGTGGTTTCAGAGAAGAAGATTTTTAAAGATTTTCCCTATATAAGTCTATGTAAAACCAAAGGGCCCCTGAGCGGGGGCATTTTTGGCCCAAGGGCTATAATTTGAACAATCTTGGTAGGGGTCCACTAGATGAAGCTTCATACAAAATATCAAAGTCCTGGGCCTTGCGGTTTCAGAGAAGAAGATTTTTAAAGATTTTCCCTATATAAGGCCATGTAAAACCAAAGGGTCCCAGTCGGAGGCTTTTTTTGCCCCAGCACTATAATTTGAACAATCTTGGTAGGGGTCCACTAGATAAAGCTTAATTCCAAATATCAAAGTCCTGGGCCTTGCAGTTTCAGAGCAGAAGATTTTTAAAGATTTTCCCTATATAAGCCTATGTAAAACCAAAGGGCCCGGCGGCGGGGACATTTTTGGCCTCAGCACTATCATTTGAATAATCTTGTTAGGGGTCTTTTAGATGAAGCTTCATACCAAATATAAAAGACCTAGGCCTTGTGGTTTCAGAGAAAAGGATTTTTAAAGATTTTCCCTATATAAGTCTATGTAAAAACAAAGGGCCCCTGAGCGGGGGCATTTTTGGCCCAAGGGCGATAGTTTGAACAATCTTGGTAGAGGTCCATTGGATGAAGCTTCATTCTAAATATCAAAGTCCTGGACCTTGCGGTTTCAGAGAAGAAGATTTTTAAAGATTTTCCCTATATAAGTCTATGTAAAACCAAAGGGCCCCTGAGCAGGGGGATTTTTGGCCCAAGGGCTATAATTTGAACAATCTTGGTAGGGGTCCACTAGATGAAGCTTCATACAAAATATCAAAGTCCTGGGCCTTGCGGTTTCAGAGCAGAAGATTTTTAAAGATTTTCCCTATATAAGCCTATGTAAAACCAAAGGGCCCCAGGTGGAGGCTTTTTTTGCCCCAGCACTATAATTTGAACAATCTTGGTAGGGGTCCACTAGATAAAGCTTAATACCAAATATCAAAGTCCTGGGCCTTGCAGTTTCAGAGCAGAAGATTTTTAAAGATTTTCCCTATATAAGCCTATGTAAAACCAAAGGGCCCGGGGGTGGGGACATTTTTGGCCTCAGCACTATCATTTGAATAATCTTGTTAGGGGTCTTTTAGATGAAGCTTCATACCAAATATAAAAGACCTAGGCCTTGTGGTTTCAGAGAAAAGGATTTTTAAAGATTTTCCCTATATAAGTCTATGTAAAAACAAAGGGCCCCTGAGCGGGGGCATTTTTGGCCCAAGGGCGATAATTTGAACAATCTTGGTAGAGGTCCAATGGATGAAGCTTCATTCTAAATATCAAAGTCCTGGACCTTGCGGTTTCAGAGAAGAAGATTTTTAAAGATTTTCCCTATATAAGGCCATGTAAAACCAAAGGGCCCCGGAACGGGGGCATTTTTTGCCCCAGCACTATAATTTGAACAATCTTGGTAGGGGTCCACTAGATAAAGCTTAATACCAAATATCAAAGTCCTGGGCCTTGCAGCTTCAGAGCAGAAGATTTTTAAAGATTTTCCCTATATAAGCCTATGTAAAACCAAAGGGCCCGGGGGCGGGGACATTTTTGGCCTCAGCACTATCATTTGAATAATCTTGTTAGGGGTCTTTTAGATGAAGCTTCATACCAAATATAAAAGACCTAGGCCTTGTGGTTTCAGAGAAAAGGATTTTTAAAGATTTTCCCTATATAAGTCTATGTAAAACTAGAGTGTTCACAAGTTTTTTCTTTAATTTGACCTACTGACCTACTTTTTGACCCGAAAAGACCTTTATTCAAACTTAGCCAAGATATTGTCACAATGACCATTCTGAGCAAGATTAATGATTTAACCAAACTTGTGGCCTCCTGAGTATTCACAAGGTTTTTCTATGATTTGACCTACTGACCTACTTTTCAACCGGACATGACCCATATTCATTCTTGACCGAGATATTGTCATGATGATCATTCTGAGCAAGTTTGATTATGATTGGACCAAAATTGTGGCCCCTAGGGTGTTCACAAGGTTTTTATATGATTTGACCCGCTGACCTACTTTTTAACCCGATATGACCCATATTCGAACTGGACTGAAATATTGTCACAATGGTCATTCTGAGCAAGTTTCATGATAATTGGACCAAAACAGTGGCCTTCAGAGTGTTCACAAGGTTTTTCTATGATTTGACCTACTGACCTACTTTTTGACCGGACATGACCCATATTCGAACTTGACCAAGATATTGTCATGATGATCATTCTGAGCAAGTTTGATTATGATTGGACCAAAATTGTGGCCTCTAGGGTGTTCACAAGGTTTTTCTATGATTTGACCCGCTGACCTACTTTTTAAGCCGACATGATCCATATTCAAACTTCACTAAAATATTGTCACAATGATCATTCTGAGCAAGTTTGATGATGATTGGACCAAAATTGTGGCCTCTCGAGTGTTCACAAGGTTTTTCTATGATTTGACCTACTGACCTACTTTTTTACCCGACATGACCCAAATTCGAACTTGACCGAGATATTGTCATGATTATCATTCTGAGCAAGTTTGATGATAATTGGACCAAAACTGTGGCCTCTAGTGTGTTCACAAGAAAAAGTTTACGCACGACGGACGACGGACGACGGACGACGCACGACGACGCCGGACATCTTACTGTCACAAAAGCTCACCATGACCTTCGGTCAGGTGAGCTAAAAATAGGCCTGACAACCCTTATATGACAAATGGACTTGTCCAACATATGGCAATGGAAGAGTCCACCAGTATACAATGGGTTAAATATCTTTTAAAAAATCATTCAGGAGTACCGTCAGTGTCCAGATCAAGCATTTTGTTCTGATCTGATCTAGATCCAAGCAATTTGCAAAGGTTATCGGCAGGCAACTAAAGTTGCCACTAGCAGCAAAGAGTTAACCCTTATCCTGCTGAATATATTCATTAAGCCACACCCATTTCTGACTATCTTAGTAACCAATCAAATTACTTGATATAATGTTTTCGTTCAGTTAAAAAACTTCATGACAAGCAGTGTAGATCCTGATTAGATGGCTTCTGAAGAAGCTATCTGATCTGGATCTTCACTGTTTACAAGATAAAACAGTGTTGTACTGTTCAGCTGGACCTCACAGATAAAAATGTCTTGATTGGTCAATATTACAAGCATCATATGGTTACCTTGCGGACACTTAACATTCAGAAACAATACACATAGAATGATCTGAAGATAAAGAGCATAAATATAGAAATTAAAAATTTCATATTTCAAGGTTCACAATATAACAACTGTCTGGACAATTTTTTTGAGGGTCAGCATTACGATAACACACCCGTGCAACATAGTGCATTTTGTCACATCTCCAAAATGGCCATTTTTCTGATGAAAATCTGTGATATTTTTCTTAAAAATACTGCAAACATAGGTTGTGGGTCCTCGTTAGAACCGCCTCATTGAGGCGGTTCTAACGAGTATCTACAACCTATGTCTTGGAGCATAAATAAGAAAAATAATGTATTCCCCGTAAACCCCAGTTTTCTCTATATAAAGTGGGGTATAGGGGGGGGGGGTCTTCATTTCACGGACTTGTTCACGTGATGGAAACTGAGCAAATTCTTTCTGTTAGGAGTGGTACCCAGTTTGGAAGTGGTCCTATGTAGGAGCAGTTTTTCTAGAATTATCCTTGGTGTGTGAATTTTCTCTTTAACTAGCACCATCCCTAATTCACTGAGTGAACAAAATCAAAGAACTGTCAGCACTGGTGGGTTGTTTGTCTCTGAGTGTAGGCTGCAAAAATGACTCTGAACAGGGTTATAATGTAAAAATCCTAGGAAGTCGGACACCTTGAGGACTTGCTGTAATTCTCCTAAAATTTTAACAATTTTTTTCACAATATGAGTCCAAAAAGTGCAGACAGAATGGCAAACAGTGTAGACCTTGATCAGATCTCCTGAAGGAGCAGTCTGATTTGGATCTGCACTGTTTGCTCTCCTGATCAGACTGCTCCTCTGATCTGGATCTGCACTGTTTGCTCTTAGGCCTATCTGTTTAAATACTTAGGATCATTACGGTAGACTGTTTGATTTTGTTTGATTTGAGGTTTAATGTCCCCATCAACACTGTGTAGGTCATTTTGGAGACATTGCTTCCAATTTTGTGGGACTTTTACCCTACATTGAGATAAAATGACATCTCTAGCCCTGTCGCCCAATGAAACCAGTAGGGTTTATAAGCATGGACGGTCTGACTCGCACTGCTTTGCCTGTGCAGGCTTAGATCCTCTAAGCAGTTTACCAGTACTCCTGTGCGATCAGTTTCAACTCTGCGGCGGGGGACGCTACAATAGACTGTTTCGTTTAACACTAAAACCTCTGTAATGTAAGCAAACAGTGTAGACCATGATCAGATGGTGCAGAATGTCCGATCCCTGTCTACTCTGTTTGCCAAATCCAACATATCATTCCAGTCCAGGCTTTATAGATGAACCCTCTTAACCCTTGTCCTGCTAATCCCGGATATGCCTTATCTTTGAAACAATGAAGATCCAGATCAGATGGCTTCTGGCGAAGCCATCTGATCAGGATCTACATTGTTTGCCATTCAGATTGTGAATTTGTTGCAATAATTTGCATCAAGTAATATGATTGGTTGATAATCGGTAGTGGGTGTGGCATATATGAATATTCAGCAGGGTAAGGGTTAAGCAAAACTCTGATCTCACAGCAATAAGAACAGTGGCACTATTTTCTACAAATAACTGTTACCTGTTTTGTTTGTTTGTTTGGGGTTTAATGGCCCAGTCAACACTATTTTAGGTCATCTTTGAGCCTGTCAGTTTACATATCCATACTTTTCCTGGGCAGGCTTATATGTAAGTGGTTAACCAGTACAGTGCACATTCTTTTCGACAGAAACTGACAACTGCTCTTCTTGAATCAGCGGAAGGGAGAGAATCCAATCAGCGGAAGGGTGAGAATGCTATTGTGCTTAGTAACTTTGAGTCAACTGACAAACAATCAACACAGACAAAAGAAAATTCTCTTAGGCCCTGAAATAAGACATCTGGCAGTGGTGAAACTTCTCCTATAAGCAAAAGATAAGATTTGACCTAACCTGACTTTTTAATCAAGTTAATGATGAAAGTTTAGACAGACCACTTAATATCCTTCATTCTTATCTCCTAGATGGGGGGAATGTAATCAGCAGTTAGGCTACTTACTTAAACACTGTTTATATTCAAACAGAAGGGGGCCTGAAACTCAGCTAAGATGATAATTAGTAAATTTCTTCAAGTGCTGATGGAGCCTTTTTTTCTTTCATTTTGTGTTTTGAGCTGTTGACAGGCGAGACTTGCAACCTTATCATGTATATACATGAACTAGAAAAACAAGAGGGCCATGATGGCCCTAGATCGCTCACCTGATCCACACTGTAGCAATGAAATGGTAGGTAATACAGTATGGTGCCTTGTCAGAAGGAAAATACAGACCAAATATGAAGGCTCTATCTCAAATGGTTCAAAAGTTATGATAAAGTAGGTCAAAGGTCAAGGTCACAGATCAAACTTTTTGTATGGATGTGAAGCCATTGTCACAAGGAATATACATGCCAAATATGAAGGCTCTATCTCAAATGTTTCCAAAGTTATGATTAAGTAGGTCACAGATCAAGGTCAAGGTCACAGCTCAAATTTTTGGCATGAGTGGGAAGACCTTTTCACAAAAAACATACATGCCAAATAAGAAGGTGCTACCTTAAATGATTCAAAAGTTATGACCAAAACCATCAAAGGTCAAGGTAAAAAATTTTGCATGGTTTTGTCACAAGTCATGTCAAATATGAAGGCTCTATCTTAAATGGTTCATAATGTTATTAGAAAGAAGGTCAAAGCTCAAGGTCACAGGTCAAAATTTTTGTGTGGGTGAAAGTCGTTGCCACAAGGAACATACATGACAAAGATGAATGGTTCAAAAGTTATGATTAAGTAGATCACATGTCAAGGTCAAGGTCACATGTCATTTTTGTATGACACAAGGAAACTACATGCCAAATATGAAGGCTCTATCTCAAATGGTCAAAGTAGATCAAAGGTCAAGGTCATAAGACAAATTTTTGTATTGGTGGGAAGACCTTTTCATAAGGAACATACATGCTAAATATGAAGGCACCATCTCAAATGGTTCAAAAGTTATGATAAAGTAGGTCAAATGTCAAGGTAAAGGTCACATTTTATGTATGGATAGGAAACCTTTGTCACAAGGAACCTACATGCCAAAGCTGAAGGCTGTATCTCAAATGCTTAAAAAGTTATGACAAAGTAGGTCAAAGGTCTAGGTGATGGGTCAAAATTTTTGAATGGCTGGGAAAGCCTTGTCACAATGAATATACATGCAAAATATAAAGGCTCTATCTCAGACAGTTCAAAAGTTATGACCAAATAAACTAGTGATCTACTTTTTGATTTGACATGACCCATATTTGAACTGAGATATTGTCCAAATGATCATTCTGAGCAAGTTTTATGATGAATGGACTAAAACTTTGGCCCCTAGGAGTGTTCACAACGTTTTTCTATGATTTGACCTGCTGACCTACTTTTTGAACCAACATGACCCATATTCAAACTTGATCCAGATATTGTCAAGATTATCATTCTGAGCAAGTTTTATGATGATGGGACCAAAACTGGGGCCTCTAGTGTGTTCATAAGATTTTTCTATGATCTGACCTACTGACCTACTTATTGACCCTATATGACCATATTCGAAATTAACCGAGATATTGTCAAATGATCATTCTGAGCAAGTTTGATTAAGAACAGACCAAAACTGTGGCCTCTAGAGTGTTCACAACGTTTTTCTATGATTTGACCTACTGACCTACTTTTTAACCCAACATGACCTGTATTCAACCTTGACCAAGATATTGCCAAGATGATCATTCTGAGCAAGTTTGATGATGATCAGACGAAAACTGTGGTCTCGATTGTGTTCGCAAGGTTTTATACAATTTGACCTACTTTCTGACCCGACATGACCCATATTCGAACGAACTGAACCTAGATATTGTCAAGCTGATCATTCTGAGATAGTTTGATGGTAATTAGACTAAAATTGCAGTCTCTAGAGTGTAAACAAGGTTTTTCTATGATTTGACCTACTTTTTGACCCCACGTGACCCATATTCGAACTAGACCAAGATATTGTAGAGATGATCATTCTGAGAAAGTTTGATGATGATTCAACCAAAACTGTGGCCTCTAGAAGGTTAACAAGGTTTTTCTATGGTTTGACCTACTGACCTACTTTTTGACCCAACATGACCCATATTCTAACTCTATCGAGATATTGTTAGGATGATCATTCTGAGCAAGTTTGAAGATGATTGGACCAAAACTGAGGCCTCTAGAGTGTTAACAAGGTTTTTCTATGATTTAACCTACTGACCTACTTTTTCACCCGACATGACCCATATTCGAACTTGACCGAGATATTGTCAGGATGATCATTCTGAACAAGTTTGATGATGATTGGACCAAACATGTGGCCTTTAGAGTGTTAACAAGGTTTTTCTATGATTTGCCCTACTGACCTATTTTTTGACCCGACATGACCCATATTTGAACTTGACCGAGATATTGTCAGGATGATCATTCTGAGCAAGTTTCAGGATGATTGGACCAAAACTGTTGCCTCTAGAGTGTTAACAAGGTTTTTCTATGATTTGACCTACTGACCTACTTTTTGACCACACATGACCCATATTCGAACCTGACTGAGATATTGTCAGGATGATCATTCTGAGCAAGTTTGAGGATGATTGGACCACATCTGTGGCCTCTAGAGTGTTAACAAGGTTTTTCTATGATTTGCCCTACTGACCTATTTTTTGACCCGACATGACCCATATTTGAACTTGACCGAGATATTGTCAGGATGATCATTCTGAGCAAGTTGGAAGATGATTGGACCCAAACTGTGGCCTCCAGAGTGTTAACAAGGTTTTTCTATGGTTTGACCTACTGACCTACTTTTTGACCACACATGACCTATATTCAAACTTGACAGAGATACTGTCAGGATGATCATCCTGAGCAAGTTTGAGGATGATTGGACCAAAACTGTGGCCTCTAGAGTGTTAACAAGGTTTTCCTTTGATTTGACCTACTGACCTACTTTTTGACCCTATATGACCATATTCGAACTTGACCGAGATATTGTCAGGATGATCATTCTAAGCAAGTTTGAGGATGATTGGACCACATCTGTGGCCTCTAGAGTGTTAACAAGGTTTTTCTATGATTTGCCCTACTGACCTACTTTTTGACCCGACATGACCCATATTTGAATTCGACTGAGATATTGTCAGGATGATCATTCTGAGCAAGTTTGAAGATGATTGGACCCAAACTGTGGCCTCCAGAGTGTTAAACAAGGTTTTTCTATGGTTTGACCTACTGACCTACTTTTTGACCCGACATGACGCATATTCAAACTTGACAGAGATAATGTCAGGATGATCATTCTGAGCAAGTTTGAGGATGATCAGACCAAAACAATGCTTTGAACAACTGGCCCCAGGTTTTTAGGAGCAGAAGTCATTTTAAGGTTTTTACATTTTTAGCTCTGGTGGGCATCATGTCTACAGGAGAAAAAATATTTTGAGCAATCATCCATGAAACATTCCTATGAAATTGGTTCCTTCTACTGCAAGTTCAGTTCTTGTGACACAGTGGAACAATTTGAGCAATTTCAAAATCTATCCTCTGCTTAAGGGGAAGATCTTCTATTTTTAGCTCTGGTGGCCATCTTGTTCCTCAGAGCAGAATGGTTTGAGCAAATTTGGTAGAGCTTCATCCAGAGGACATTCATGTGAAATTATTTCAAAATCCGTTCACTGGCAAGGAGGAGAAGTCATTTGTGATTTTTATTTTTTGATTGTTTATCCAAGCACAATGGTTTGAGCACTTTTGGTAGAGGGTCACCCAAGGAACATTCTTCTGAAATTATTTCAAAATCTACGCACTGGATAAGGAGAAGACACTAAAAGAATTTTCGATTTTTTAACTCTGGAGGCCAATTTGTTCAACCAAGTAGAAGGTTTTAAATAACTTTGTAGAGGTTCATGTAACAAAGATTTCAAAATCCTTTCACTGGTCAAGGAAGTTGTTTACAGGGTTTTTTTTTTCTCATCACATGAACATGTCCGTGAAATAAAGACCCCCTAAACCCCACTTTATATAGAGAAAACTGGGGTTTACAGGGGTATATATTATTTTTGTTATTTCTGCTCCAAGACATAGGTTGTGGGTACTCGTTAGAACCGCCTCATTGAGGCAGTTCTAATGAGCACCCAAAACCTGTTTTGAGAATAAATAAGAAAAATATCACAAATTTTCATCAGAAAAAGTACCTTTTTTTGAGGTTTGAAAAATGCACTGTATCACACGGATGTGTTATCGTAATGTATTTTTAGCTCTGGCAGCCATCTTGTTTGAGAGTCACCCAAGAATTAATTTGAAACTGGGCCAGTGGCCTTTGATGAGATTCCGCGGAGCAGAGCTATTTAGGCAATTTTGGAAGAAAGTCATCCAAGGAACATTCCTGTAAAATTATTACAAAATCCATTCACCGGTTCAGGAGGAGATGTCTTTTAAGTAAACTATTGATAAACCCACTACGCACGATGGACATCAAGTGGTCATACCCTGTGAGCTAACATAAAAACCAAAGTTTAAATATTTGTTAGTCTCAATGGATCAGTCTCTGGTAAGACTGATCCCCTCAAGATAAGGCATCATTTTTTCCTGGAGACTGTGATCATAAAATATTTCTATGTTGTATTCGTCATTCAACCCTGGCAATAATGTTGTATGAATTGTCTTTCTTTGATTTGAGGTTGAGCATCCCCGTCAACATTGTATAGGTCATTTTGGAGATGTTGCTTCCAAATGTGTGGGACATTTACCCAACATCGAGATGAAATGACATCTCAATAAAAGCATGGACCGGCTCACACCCTTTGCCTGGGCAGGCTTAGATCCACTAAGTGGTTTACCAGTACTCATGTGCGGTCGGTTTCAGCTCTGCATTGAATCATCATGCAGCCCATCTATTTCTTCAAGCCCCGATAGCCGGGGACTGATATGAATTGTCAGCTTCTGCACTGTACTGGTTAATGGCTTACATAATAAGCATGCCCAGGAAAAGTTGAAAGTTAATTCTTGCACACCAGACAAGGAAATCCGCGATTTCAACCTGGGATAGAAATTTATATTCTGACCCTGGTGTTCCGACCTCAAATCGATATAATCGCGTGTTTAATAAATGCACTGGTTGATTACGACCTTGTGTGGGCTGTCGTTAAGGTTGACGTCATGCACGATCCATGAAGTCACTTTACATTCCGGCAGTGTCAACACAATATGGCGGACATTGGTAACCGAAGTGACTGCAGCATTGAAATTCTGCACTAAGAAATGGAAGGTATGCAAGAAAAAGAATCCAATATGGATGTGAGGGGTGGATAGAAAAATCCGTCCCTCGGGATCACTGTCCTGCATCACTCGGCAAGCCTCGTGATGCCGGACAGTGACCCTTGGGAGGGATTTTTCTATCCACCCCTCACACCCATATAAGATTCTTATATTCTAGCACTGCTGAGGCTAAATCATAGTGCCAGGTACTCATCATATATTAATTGATATCTTTCCAATGAAAATTTGTGATATTTTTCTAAATTCTAGTCCAAACATAGGCTGTGAGTGATCGTTGGAGCCCAGTTTTCTCTATTTAGGGGTGATCATTACATGGACTTGTTAATGTGGAAAAAGCATTAGTTTATCCCTTTAGATCAGCTACCCTCCCCAACTTTATAAAAATTACAGTAACATCATTAAATAGTATAACAAGGCTTAAAAGGGGGAATTAAACAAGTTAAATTACTGTTAATTTCTAATGCAGCACCTTTCACAAGTCATGGGAATTAATCCTGCAAGTAACAGAACTGAGCTTTGCTCATAAAACTATATTACAGTGATGGGTTTTAGACAGAGGGAACTGTCTTGGGGAAAATAATTTTAATGAAGATAAATTGGATATTCTCAAGTTTAAAAACATGAATTTAGTGGAATTTTATGACAATATAATAGAAGTTCACATCACATGAACAAGTCCGTGAAATGAAGACCCCCCTAAACCCCACTTTATATAGAGAAAACTGGGGTTTACGGGGGTCTTCATTATTTTTCTTATTTCTGCTCCAATACATAGGTTGTGGGTACTCGTTAGAACCGCCTCAATGAGGCGGTTCTAACGAGCACACACAACCTATGTTATGAGCATTTATAAGAAAAATATGGCAGATTTTCATCAGAAAAGTAGCCATTTTGGAGATGTGAAAAATGCACTATGTCGTACAGGTATGTTATCGTAATGCACCTAAGATTTGCTGATTTGTTGTCTAGTGCTAGGAACATTAGCACCTTCCACTGGATCTGAATGTATGCAAACTACATCACTACCATCTTGTAACACTATTGTTAACCCTTGTCCTGCTGAATATTCATATATGCCACACCCACTACCGATTATCAACCAATCAGATTACTTGATGCAAATTATTGCAACAAATTCACAATCTGAATGGCAAACAATGTAGATCCTGATCAGATGGCTTCTGTTTGACATATACTCGGACCCAATATACTGACCGGCAACTGACTGAAATGTCGTGATAGACCAATGCTTTCTCCACATTAACAAGTCCAGTAGATCTGGATCTACATTGTTTCAAAGATAAGGCATATCCAGGATTAGCAGGACAAGGGTCAAGGTCCAAAATAGAAACCTGTTAGTTAATTAAACTGTATTTTATAAAACAAAAAACAAAAAAAAACCCCCAAAACTAGACAAACTAGGTGATGAATGCACCCGCCATATGTCTGACACTAGATGAGTAGATGGGTAATTTGTTTGACATATACTCGGACCCAATATACTGACCGGCAACTGACTGAAATGTCGTGACTTGATTGTATAACCATTTTAATTTCTTTCTTTCTTTCTACTTATACTGTGATCAGTCACATTTGACCATTACTCGCAGGTGTAAATCCAAAAGTAACTAATCCTGTGCTGTGTAAGTTCATACAAGAGGGCCCAGAGGGCCCTGGTTTGCTCACCTGTGTGTCACTGTCTCGAGTACATTCTATTTTTAGCTCTGGTGGCCATCTTGTTCATCAGCAGAGTGATTTTAGCTTCTTTGGTAGGGTGTAACCTAGGCAACATTCCTGTGAAGTTTGAATAAAATTGGTCTTGGGGTTTAGGAGGAGTTCACGTTTGAATCAAATTTACAATATTTTTCCATTTTCAGCTCTGGTGGCCATTTTGTTCATCGGAGCGGGATTGTTTAAGCCTTTTTGGTAGAGGGTCATCTAAGCAACACTACTTCGAAGTTTGAATGAAATTGGCCCAAGGGTACAGGAGAAATTGTTGTTTGAAGATTTTTTTTTATTTTTAGCTCTGGCAGCCATCTTGTTCATTGGAGTGGAATGAGTTTTAACTATTTTGGTAGGGAGTCAGCTAGGCAACATTCCTGTGAAGTTTTAAATCCAATTGGCCCAAGGGTTTAAAAGGAGTTCGCATTTGAAGCAAATTTACAATGTTTTTCTATTTTTAGCTCTTGTGACCATTTGTTAATCGTATATGCTATTTTTCTAGAGGGTCATCTACACAACATTCCAATGAAGTTTAGAAGCCTTAATGGGGAAGTGGTCATGCTACTGGCCTTGTAAACCAGGGGTAGCAGGATCGATCCCGGGCTTCTCCAGACTTTCAAACCCACAAACAAACGGACAGTGCAAAAACTATATGCCCTCCTACGGGGCATAAAATAAGGGGGCATAAAAATACTTAATAATGAGCCTTCAGAGTAAAGGTCAGTAAATGACCTTGACCTATGGAATTGATAAACTTGGATTCAGCTGATTGCAAATATCATTTCTGATGCCACAAGCTACCATGCATTAAAACAAGAGGACCAAGCTAGCTTGGTCCTGTATCGCTCACCTGAGCTAACAGATTCAAAGTTTAAGGAAGTGCCAACCTTTACTGAAGGCTTTATGGGAGGACATGGTGATGACAGGGTAAGCATTTTCTGAAAATCAAGTAGAATTTAACTCTATGATAAACAGGCTGACCTCACCGGTTTTCAAACTCATTCAAGCTTTTATTCCTGACTTGTTAAGAAGATGCGATCTAAACTGAAGTGGCTATGGTGATGACAAGTTCAAAAACAAGAGTTTTCAAACTCCTCCAAGCTTTCTGCCTGACTTCCTTGTTTGTAAGTTTCATGAAGATCCGTTCAAAACTAAAGGGGCAGCAGTGATAACAATGTCGAAAATAGGCATTTTCAGCAATCAAAGGCACGTCACTCTATGATAAATGTGCCAACTTGGCCGGTATTCGAACTCACCTGAGGTTTTATTCCCAGCCACCTTACATGTAAGTTTCAGAAAGATCCGATCAGACTTGGCCAGTATTCAAACTCATCCAAGATTTTATTCCCAGCCACCTCACGTATAAGTTTCAGAAAGATCCGATCAAAACTGAAGGGGCTACGGTGATGACAAGGTCAAAATTTGGCATTTTTAGCAATCAAAGGGATGTTACTCTAAAATAAATGAGCCGACTTGGCCAGTTTTCGAACTCATCCGAGGTTTCATCCCCAGCCACCTTACATATAAGTTTCAGAAAAATCCGGTCAAAACTGAAGGGGCTATGGTAATGACAAGGTCAAAAATCAACATTTTCAGCCATCAAAGGGACAGAACTCTACGATAAATGGGCTGACTTGGCCTGTTTTCGAACTCATCCAAGATTTTATCCCCAGCCAACTTACATATAAGTTTCAGAAAGATCTGATCAAAACTGAAGGGGCTATGGTGATGACAAGGTCAAAAATCGGCATTTTCAGCAATCAAAGGGAGGTAAATCAATGATAAATGGGCCAACTTGGCCGGTATTCAAACTCATCCTAGGTTTTATCTCCAGTCACCTTACATATAGGTTTCAGAAAGATTCGATCAAAACTGAAGGGGCTACGGTGATGACAAGGTAAAAAATCGACATTTTCAGCCATCAAAGGGACATAACTATATAGTTAATGGGGCAACTTGGCCGGTTTTCGAACACATCCGAGGTTTTATCCCCAGCCACCTTACATATAAGTTTCAGAAAGATCCGATCAAAACTGAAGGGGCTACAGTGTTGACAAGGTCAAAAATCAACATTTTCAGCAATCAAAGGGACCTTACTCTATGATAAATAGGCCACCTTTGCCGGTATGCGAACTCATCCGAGGCTTTATCCCCAGCCACCTTGCATATAAGTTTCAGAAAGATCCGATCAAAACTCAAAGGGCTACGGTGATGACAAGATCAAAAATCGGCATTTTCAGCAATCAAAGGGACGTTACTCTGTGATAAATGGACCAACTTGGCTGGTTTTCGAACTCATCCGAGATTTTATCCCCAGCCACTTTACATATAAGTTTCAGAAAGATCCGATCAAAACTGAAGGGGCTACGGTGATGACAAGGTCAAAAATCGGCATTTTCAGCAATCAAAGGGACGTAACTCTATGATAAACCAGCGGACTAGGCCGGTTTTCGAACTCATCCGAGGTTTTATCCCCAGCCACATAACATATAAGTTTCAGAAAGATCCGATCAAAACTGAAGGGGCTACGGTGATGACAAGGTCGAAAATGGGCATTTTCAGCAATCAAAGGGTCGTAACTCTATAATAAATGGGCCGACTTGGCCGGTTTTCGAACTCATCCGAGTTTTTATCCCCAGTCACCTTACATATAAGTTTCAGAAAGATCCGATCAAAACTGAAGGCGCTACGGTGATGACAAGCATTTTCCCATAGTAAGTCTATGGGACCTTGTGGTTGCCATAGGAACCAAAGTTTTAGAGCGATTTCAAAAAAAAGTTTATGTCATCAATGCCCCACCAGAGGCATACTACAGGTGAGAAATGATTGAGGTCAGCCTGCAGGATACAGAGATATAGCTGCTCAAAAGTGTGGACGGACGACGGACGGACGACGGACGACGGACGACGGACGACGGAGGACCCACTATACTATAAGCTCCCCTGGAGCCTTCGGCCCAGGTGAGCTAAAAAATCCACTGTTGTGCCTTTTTTCCATACAAATGTCTGAGTAACCAAATTTGACCTTGCCGTAAAGCAGGTCAAGGTCAACCAAAGGTCATCATTTAAAAAACTTGAAAGGGCCCCACAAGTCCCCGATGCTGGATACCAAGTTTCAAGGTCATCGGCCACTCGGTTCTTGAGAAGAAGATTTTTAAAGGTTTTTACCAAATATGGGCAATGACCAGTCACAGGTCAAAACTTTTGCATGGGTGGGAAACCCTTGTCACAAGGTACCTACATGCCAAATATGAAGGCTCTATCTTAAACGGTTCAAAAGTTATGAGAAAGTAGGTCACATGTCAAGGTCAAAATCACAAATCATTTTTGTATGAATATGAAGCCCTTGTCACAAGGAAACTACATGCCAAATATGAGGGCCCTATCTCAAATGCTTCAAAAGTTTTAATAAAATATGTCAAATGTCAAGGTAAAGGTCACAGATCATTTTTATGTATGAATAGGAAGCCCTTGTCGCTGTATCTCAAATGCTTCAAAAGTTATGACAAAGTAGGTAAAAGGTCAAGGTCATGGGTCAAAAGTTTTGAATGGTTCAGAAAACCTTGTCACAAGGAACATACATGCCAAATATGATCGAAGGCTCTATCTCATATGGTTCAAAAGTTATGATAAAGTAGGTCAGAGGTCAAGGTCACAGGTTAAATCTTTATATGAGAGGGAAGCCGTTGTCACAAGGGACCTACATGCCAAATATGAAGGCTTTATCTCAAACGGTTCAAAAGTTATGACAAAATATCCTTCGGATCTACTTTTTGATTTGACATGACCCATATTCGACCTTAACTGAGATATTGTCCAGATGATCATCCTGAGCAAGTTTTATGATGATCTGACTAAAACTGTGGCCGTTTAAGAGTGTTCAAAATGTTTTGACCTGCTGACCTACTTTTTGACCCGACATGACCCATATTCAAACTTGACCCAGATATTGTCAAGATGATCATTCTGAGCAAGTTTGATGATGATCAGACCAAAACTGGGGCCTCTAGTGTGTTTACAAGGTTTTTCAACAATCTGACCTACTGACCAACTTATTGACCAGACTTGACCCATATTCCAAATTAACCGAGATATTGTCAAGTTTGAAGATGATCGGACCAAAACTGTGGCCTTTAGTGTGTTCAGAGGGTTTTTCTATGATTTGACCAACTGACCTACTTTTTGACCCGACATATTGTACCCATATTCGAACTTGATGATCATTCTGGGTAAGTTTGATGATGATCGGACCAAAACGGTGGCCTCTAGTGTGTTCACAAGGTTTTCTATATTTTGACCTGACCTACTTTTTGACCCAACAGGACCCGTATTCAAACTTGACCGAGATATTGTCAAGATGATCATTCTGAGCAAGTTTGATGATGATCGGACAAAAACTGTGGGCTCTAGTGTGTTCAAAAGGTTTTTCTCTGATTTGACCTACTGACCTTCTTTTTGACCCAACATGACCCATATTGGAACTTGACTGAGACATTGTCAAGATGATCATTCTGGGCAAGTTTGATGATGATTGGACCAACACTAATTATCGGACCAAAACTGTGGCCTCTAGTGTATTCACAAGGTTTTTCTAGGATTTGACCTACTGACCTACTTTGTGACCCGACATGACCCATATTCAAACTTGACCCAGATATTGTCAAGACAATCATTCTGAGCAAGTTTGATGACCATCGGATCAAAACTGTGGCCTCTAGAGTGTTCACAAGGTTTTTCTGTGATTTTACCTACTGACCTACTTTTTGACCCGACATGACCCGTATTCAAACTTGACTGAGATATTGTGAAGATGATCATTCTGAGCAAGTTTGATGACGATCAGACCAAAACTTTTGCCTGTAGAGTGTTCACGAGGTTTTTCTCTGATTTGACCTACTGACCTACTTTTTGACCCAACATGACCCATATTCGAACTTGACTGAGATATTGTCAAGATAATCATTCTGAGCAAGTTTGATAATTATCGGATCAAAACTGTGGCCTCTAGTGTATTCACAAGGTTTTCTATGACTTGACCTACTGACCTACTTTGTGACCCGACATGACCCATATTCGAACTTGGCCCAGATATTGTCAAGACGATCATTCTGAGCAAGTTTGATGACCATCGGATCAAAACTGTGGCCTCTAGAGTGTTCACAAGGTTTTTCTGTGATTTGACCTACTGATCTACTTTTTGACCCGACATGACCCCTATTCAATCTTGACCGAGATATTGTCAAGATGATCATTCTGAGTAAGTTTGATGATGATCGGACCAAAACTATGGTCTCTAGAGTGTTCACAAGGTTTTTCTCTGATTTGACCTACTGACCTATTTTTGACCCAACATGACCCATATTCGAACTTGACCTAGATATTGTCATGATGATAATTCTGACCAAGTTTGATGATGATTGGCCCAAAACTGTGATCTCTAGTGTGTTCACAAGAAAAGTTTACGGACGCACTGACGCACGACTGACAATGGACAAAAAGTGATCCCAAAAGCTCACCTTGTCACTACCTGACAAAGAAGACAGCATCTGTGACTAATCCTGTTTGCCTCTCTGTAAACGGAATTTGTTCCCCACGCCCCTCCCCGCAAAAAATGAGTCTACTCTTGAAGGAGCAAATTCTACTCCTCAGGAGCAAATTCTTTCCTTAAAGAGTAAACTTCTATTGATAAGGGAGCCAATAACATTTGTGGAAGAGTTTGCTCCCCTGAAGGTGTTTCAATTTATCTGAAAAAGGACCAAACATGACTGCTTAGTCAAGAGCATGTCATCTGCTTATATCTGGATTATGTTAACCCTTGTCCTGCTTAGCCCGGATATGCCATACCTTTCAAACAATGTAGATCCAGATCAGATGGCTTCTGAAGAAGCCATCTGATCAGGATCTACATTGTTTGTCATTCAGATTGTGAATTTGTTGCAATAATTTGCATCAAGTAATCTGATTGGTTGATAATTGGTAGTGGGTGTGGCATATATGAATATTCAGCAGGACAAGGGTTAAGGCATATCAGGAGCTTATATATGCATATACAGTAAAAATTCAACTTTAAGACCACCTTTGGAACTGTTAAGAAGTGGTCTTAATGACTGTTCAAGAAGTGGTCCTTTTGAATAGTTTTCAAAACCATTTTGTTCAAAAGTGGTCTTAAAGACTGTTCAAAAGTGGTCTTAAAGACCAAAAAGACCAACAGCCCCGAAGATGAATTCTTGCCTGAATTAACTGAAATAATAACTGAACCCTTCTAGCAAAACTAGTGGCCCTACTTAATAGGCCATTCAAAACAAACGGCAATAATTCATCGCAGTCGTAACTCACATTAGCAATGGTGGGCACAAAAAAGAGAAAATTTTGTCCAGAGACAAAGTCTTGCCCTCTTAGATATTTGTAATTAACTTTATTTACGAAAATACAAGAAAATGCTTTGCTATAAGAGCCACACCAGAGGCCGGCTAATGAAGGCGGAAAAAGAAATCAGTCAAATTAAGGCTAGTGACCGAAACGATAATTGATTACCATAATTCAAAATCACAACCAGTTGTCAGAAAAGCATCAGAATAGACAATGCCCAAATTGGAATCGTTGCTAATTCCGCAAATGGCGACTAATCAATGTTCCAATAAATGGCTTTGGAAGCAGCAAACTTTTCCAGACTTAGAACTAGGAGTGCAAAAATGTATATTCTTAATTAGTCTGATGATACTGAATAATACACAAGTTTATCAAAACTTTCACAAAACCTGCAATAGTTTTAAGGCGAACAAATAAACCTTCCATTTTCACAAGGGAGGCAATTCTAAAAACTTCCTTGTTTCTTTCCTATAAACAAAACCCCTCCAAAAAGGGGATCGACTCTTAGAGGAAAGAATTGGGCACATTCTTAAAGGAAAGAAGTGAGCCTAAGATGGAAGAATTTGCTCCTCACAAACTTCCAGGTTTCTATGCTATAAACCCTCCCCCCCCCCCCCCCAACACCAAAAAAAAAAAAAAGGGAGATCTACTCTTAGAGGACAAAAATTGGGTCTTATCTAAAATGAAAGAATTATCCTCAAAAACTACATGGTTTCTTTCCTATAAGCAAAATACCTCAAACAAGGGAATCTACTCTTAAAAGGAAAGAATTGGGTCTAATCTAAAATTGTTAAATAACCCTTAAGTCACTGAGAAAAACTGCATCTGAAAATGTCGTCTGCTTGTGTTGTCTGCTGAATATTTTTTGCGAACTCTTTAAAAATATTTTTAAAAAATTCCTTTAAAGTAACCAGCAGATGACAAAGCAGACGACAATTGTCGTGATTGGCATTTTATGGGTTAAAGGAAATAATTTGCTGCTCACAGACTTCTTCGTTTCTTTCCTAGAAACAAAACCTCTCTAAAGTAGGGGTCTACGCTTAAAGGAAAGAATTTGCTTTTCACAAAGTTCCTGCTTTCATTCCTAGAAAACAACTTTCCCTCCAAAATGGGGATCTGTTCTCACACAGTTAGTACAGAAAAGAACAAGAGGGCCATGATGGCCCAGGATCGCTCACCTGATCTATAGAGTAACAAGTGGGCCCCGGGGGAGGGTCATTATTGACCCCCGGGTTATAATGTGCATAATGTTGAGGGAGGTCTAAAAAGGTGAAGCTTCATACCAAATATCAAAGACATGGGCATTGCAGTTTCAGAGAAGAAGATTTTTAAAGATTTCCCTATACATGTATAAGTCTTGTTAAACCAAAGGGTCTCAGGACAGGGGCATTTTTGACCCCAGGGCTATAATTTGAACAATCTTGATAGAGGTCCACTAGATGAAATTTCACACCAAATATCAAGGACCTAGGCCTAGTGGTTTCACAGAAGAAGATTTTTAAAGATTTTCCCAAAATAAGTCTATGCAAAATCAAAGGGCCCAAGAGCAGGGGCATTTTTGGCCCCAGGGCTTAAATTTGAACAATCTTGGTAGAGGTCCACAAGATGAAGCTTCACACAAAATATCAAAGACCTGGGCCTTGTGGTTTCAGAGAAGAAGAATTTTTAAAGATTTTCCTTATATAAGCCTATGTAAAACCAAAGGGCCCCAGGGTGGGGGCATTTTTGCCCCAGCACAATAATTTGAACAATCTTGGTAGGGGTCAACTAGATGAAGCTTCATAACAAATATCAAAGATATGGGCTTTGCGGTTTCAGAGAAGAAGATTTTTAAAGATTTTTCACTATATAAGCCCATGTAAAATAAAAGGGCCCCGAAAGGGGGCATTTTGACTCTAGCACTATAATTTGAACAATCTTGGTAGGGGTCGACTAGATGAAGCTTCATAACAAATACCAAAGATATGGGCCTTGCGGTTTCAGAGAAGAAATTTTTAAAGATTTTCCCTATATAAGCCCATGTAAAACCAAAGGGCTCCGGGGCGGGGACATTTTTGGCCCCAGCACTATAATTTGAACAATCTTGGTAGGGGTCCACTAGATGAAGCTTCATACCAAATATCAAAGACATGGGCCTTATGAATTCAGAGAAGAAAAGTTTTAAAGATTTTCCCTATATAAGCCCATGTAAAACCAAAGGGCCCCAGAGCAGGGGCATTTTTTGCCCCAGCACTATAATTTGAACAATCTTGGTAGGGGTCCACTAGATGAAGCTTTACACCGAATATCAAAGACCTGGGCCTTGTGGTTTCAGAGAAGAAGATTTTAAAAGATTTTCCCTATATAAGCCCATGTAAAACCAAAGGGCCCCAAAGTAGGGGCATTTTTGACCCCAGCACTATAATTTGAACAATCTTGGTAGGAGTCGCCTAGATGAAGCTTCATAACAAGTATCAGAGATATGGGCCTTGCGGTTTCAGAGAAGAAGATTTTTAAAGATTTTCCCTATATAAGCCCATGTAAAAACCAAAGGGCCCCGGGGCGGGGGCATTTTTGGCCCCAGCACTATAATTTGAACAAGCTTGGTAGGGGTCCACTAGATGAAGCTTCGAACCAAATATCAAAGACCTGCGCCTTGGGGTTTCAGAGAAGATGGTTTTTAAAGATTTTCCCTATATAATCCCATGAAAAACCAAAGGGCCTTGGGGCGGGGGCATTTTGGGCCCCAGCACTATAATTTGAACAATCTTGGTATGAGTCCACTAGATGAAGCTTCATACCAAATATCAAAGACCTGGGCCGTGTGGTTTCAGAGAAGAAGATTTTTTAAGTTTTCGGTGAAAAAAATCTATTTTTAGCTCCTGTGACCTAGATGTGCAGCAGACCAGAACCATTTGAACAACTTTGAAAGGGGTCCACCTAAGGATCATACCTGTGATGTTTGGTCAAAATCCTATCAGTAGTTTAGGAGGAGATGTTGTTTGAAGGAATTGTTTACGCACAAATGACAGACAAAAAGTGATCCTAATATAAAACACAAGAGGGCCATGATGGCCCTGGATCGCTCACCTGATCCACAGAGTAACAAGTGGGCCCCGGGGAGGGCCATTATTCACCCCAGGGTTATAATGTGCATAATACTGAGGGAGGTCTAAATAGGTGAAGCTTCATACCAAATATCAAAGACATGGGCATTGCAGTTTCAGAGAAGAAGATTTTTAAAGATTTCTCTATATAAGTCTTGTAAAACCAAAGGGTCTCAGGGCGGGGGCATTTTTGGCCCCAGGGCTATAATTTGAACAATCTTGATAGAGGGCCACTAGATGAAATTTCACAACAAATATCAAAGACCAGGGCCTAGTGGTTTCACAGAAGAAGATTTTTAAAGATTTTCCCAAAATAAGTCTATGTAAAACCAAAGGGCCCAGGAGTGAGGGCATTTTGGCCCCAGGGCTATAATTTGAACAATCTTGGTAGAGGTCCACTAGATGAAGCTTTACACCAAATATCAAAGACCTGGGCCTTGCGGTTTCAGAGAAGAAGAATTTTTAAAGATTTTCCTTATATAAGCCTATGTAAAACCAAAGGGGCCCTGGGCGGGGGCATTTTTGGCCCCAGCACTATAATTTGAACAATCTTGGTAGGGGTCCACTAGATGAAGCTTCATACCAAATAGCAAAGACCTGGGCCTTGCGGTTTCAGAGTAGAAGATTTTTAAAGATATTCCCTATATAAGCCCATGTAAAACCAAAGGGCCCCGGGGTGGGGGCATTTTTGGCCCCAGCACTTTAATTTGAATGATCTTGGTAGGGATCCACTTGATGAAGCTTCATACCAAATAGCAAAGACCTGGGCCTTGTGGTTTCAGAAAAGAAGATTTTTAAAGATTTACCATATATAAGCCCATGTAAAACTAAAGGGCCCGGAAGTGGGGGCATTTTTGGCCCCAGCACTATAATTTGAACAATCTTGGTAAGGGTTGACTATATGAAACTTCATACCAAATATCAAAGATATGGGCCTTGCGGTTTCAGAGAAGATTTTTAAAGATTTTCCCTATCTAAGCCCATGTAAAACCAAAGGGCCCCTGGGCCAGGGCATTTTTGGCCCAAGCACTATAATTTGAACAATCTTGGTAGGGGTCCACTAGATGAAGCTTCATACCAAATAGCAAAGACCTGGGCCTTGAGGTTTCAGAGAAGAAGATTTATAAAGATTTTCCTTATATAATCCTATGTAAAACCAAAGGGCCCCGGGGCGGGGGCATTTTTGGCCCCAGCACTATAATTTGAACAATCTTGGTAGGGGTCCACTAGATGTAGTTTCGTACCAAATATCAAAGACCTGGGCCTTGTGGTTTCAGAGAAGAAGATTTTTTAAGTTTTCGGTGAAAAAAATCTATTTTTGGCTCCTGTGACCTAGATGTGCAGCAGACCAGAACCATTTGAACAACTTTGAAAGGGGTCCACCTAAGGATCATTCATGTGAAGTTTGGTCAAAATCTGATCAGTGGTTTAGGAGGAGATGTTGTTTGAAGAAATTGTTTACGCACGGATGACAGACAAAAAGTGATCCTAATATAAAACACAAGAGGGCCATGATGGCCCTGGATCGCTCACCTGATCCATAGTGTAACAAGTGGGCCCCAGAGAGGGTCATTATTGGTCCCAGGGCTTTAATGTGCATAATGTTGAGGGAGGTCTTAAAGGTGAAGCTTCATACCAAACATCAACAAAGGCTAAAATTTGAACAATCTTGGCAAAGGTCCACTAGATGAAGCTACACATCAAATATCAAAGACCTGGGCCTAGCGGTTTCAGAGAAGAAGATTTTTAAAGATTTTGCCTATATAAGCCTATGTAAAATCAAAGGGCCCCTGGACAGGGGCATTTTTTGCCCATGCACTATAATTTGAACAATCTTGGTAGGGGTCCACTAGATGAAGCTTCATACCAAATATCAAAGTCCTGGGCCTTGTGGTTTCAGAGAAGAAGATTTTTAAAGATTTTCCCTATATAAGCCTATGTAAAACCAAAGGGCCCCGTGGCGGGGGCATTTTTTGTCCCAGCACTATAATTTGAACAATCTTGGTAGGGGTCCACTAGATGAAGCTTCATACCAAATATCAAGTCCTGGGCCTTGTGGTTTCAGAGAAGAAGATTTTTAAAGATTTTCCCTATATAAGGTTATGTAAAACCAAAGGGCCCCGGGGTGGGGGCATTTTTGGCCCCAGCACTATAATTTGAACAATCTTGGTAGGGGTCAACTAGATGAAGCTTCATACCAAATATCAAAGACCTGGGCCGTGTGGTTTCAGAGAAGAAGATTTTTAAAGATTTTCCCTATATAAGCCAATGTAAAACCAAAGGGCCCCGTGGGTGGGGGGGGGGGGGGGGGGGCATTTTTTGTCCCAGCACTAAAATTGGAACAATCTTAGTAGGGGTCCACTAGATGAAGCTTCATACCAAATATCAAAGTCCTGGGCCTTGTGGTTTCAGAGAAGAAAATTTTTAAAGATTTTCCCTATATAAGCCTATGTAAAACCAAAGGGCCCCGTGGCGGGGGCATTTTTGGCCCCAGCACTATAATTTGAACAATCTTGGTAGGGGTCCACTAGATGAAGCTTTATACCAAATATCAAAGACCTGGGCCTTGTGGTTTCAGAGAAGAAGATTTTTAAAGATTTCCCCTATATAAGCCAATGTAAAACCAAAGGGCCCCGTGGCGGGGGCATTTTTTGTCCCAGAACTAAAATTTGAACAATCTTGGTAGGGGTTCACTAGATGAAGCTTCATACCAAATATCAAAGTCCTGGGCCTTGTTGTTTCAGAGAAGAAAATTTTTAAAGATTTTCCCTATATAAGCCTATGTAAAACAAAAGGGCCCCGGGCGGGGGCATTTTTGGCCCCAGCACTATAATTTGAACAATCTTGGTAGGGGTCCACTAGATGAAGCTTCATACCAAATATCAAAGACCTGGGCCTTGTGGTTTCAGAGAAGAAGATTTTTAAAGATGTTCCCTATATAAGCCTATGTAAAACCAAAGGGCCCCGGGGCGGGGGCATTTTTGGCCGCAGCACTGTAATTTGAACAATCTTGGTAGGGGTCAACTAGATGAAGCTTCATACCAAATATCAAAGACCTGGGCCGTGTGGTTTCAGAGAAGAAGATTTTTAAAGATTTTCCCTATATAAGCCAATGTAAAACCAAAGGGCCCCGTGGCGGGGGCATTTTTTGTCCCAGCACTATAATTTGAACAATCTTGGTAGGGGTCCACTAGATGAAGCTTCATACCAAATATCAAAGTCCTGGGCCTTGTGGTTTCAGAGAAGAAGATTTTTAAAGATTTTCCCTATATAAGCCTATGTAAAACCAAAGGGCCCCGGGGCGGGGGCATTTTTCGCCCCAGCACTATAATTTGAACAATCTTGGTAGGGGTCCACTAGATGAAGCTTCATACCAAATATCAAAGACCTGGGCCTTGTGGTTTCAGAGAAGAAGATTTTTAAAGATTTTCCCTATATAAGCCTATGTAAAACCAAAGGGCCCCGGGGCGGGGGCATTTTTGGCCCCAGCATTATAATTTGAACAATCTTGGTAGGGGTCCACTAGATGAAGCTTCATACCAAATATCAAAGACCTGGGCTTTGTGGTTTCAGAGAAGAAGATTTTTTAAGTTTTTGGTGAAAAAAATCTATTTTTCGCTCCTGTGACCTAGATGTGCAACGGACCGGAACCATTTGAACAACTTTGAAAGGGGACCACCTAAGGATCATTCCTGTGAAGTTTGGTCAAAATCCGATCAGTGGTTTAGGAGGAGATGTCGTTTAAAGAAATTGTTTACGCACGCACGCACGCACGCACGGACGGACGGACGGACGGACGCACGACGGACGACGGACAAAAAGTGATCCCAAAAGCTCACCTCGTCACTACGTGACGGTGAGCTAACAAGAGGACCATGATGGCCCTGGATCGCTCACCTGATCCATAGAGTAACAAGTGGGCCCCGGGGAGGGCCATTATTGACCCCAGGGTTATAATGTGCATAATGTTGAGGGAGGTCTAAAAAGATGAAGCTTCATACCAAATATCACAAAAGGCTATAATTTGAACAATCTTGGCAAAGGTCTACTAGATGAAGCTACACAACAAATATCAAAGACCTGGGCCTTGCGGTTTCAGAGAAGAAGATTTTTTTAAAGATATTCCTTACATAAGCCTATGTAAAACCAAATGGCCCCGGGGCAGGGGCATTTTTGGCCTCAGGGCTATAATTTAAACAATCTTGATAGAGGTCCACTAGCTGAAGCTTCATCATCATCATCATCAACGGATTTTTGATTAACGTGCTGGTACAGGGGCAACGTCCACATAAGTGGGCCCCCTTCCAGGTAGCTTGCTTGCTGCACGCATGGCAGATCTTACACCAGATCTCCAGGCTTGTCTATCATGAGGATCGATAGCAGAGAGCTTCCATTCTCTGCAATCTCTTTCTGTTAGCTGCTTCCAGGTCATCTTGGGCCTTCCTGGCCCCCGCTTTCCACTTACCTGTATGTCACAGGCAGTCTTGATTGCACCGTTGGAGCGTTCCACATGTCCATACCAGCGAAGTCTTCTCTCTTTCAGGATGAGGTCCAGGTCCTCAATGCCAAGACGCTCCAGTAACTCACTGGACCTGATGGTGACAGTGTCCTGTGGCTTGACATTGCAGATCTGTCTGATCATTGCCCTGTCATTTCGCTGTAGACGTTGGAGGTTTGGCTTTGTCAATGGCCATGTCTCACTGGCATGGAGCATTGCGCTCCGCACACAAGAGCTATACACACGGCCACGTGTCTTGAACGAGAGGTGGCGGGAAGAGAGAACTGGTAGCAACTCCTTGAATTTCTTCCAGGCTGTTTTCACACGTGATGTAGTTGAAAGGTCGCAACCACCCCCTGCAGAGAGCATATCACCTAGGTAGCAGAAGGAAGCTACAACCTCCAGCTTGTCTGATCCGACTTGAACTTCCCTCTGTGGTCTGCCATCTAAGGGGCGTGCAGTTCCTTGGCACCGTGTACACCTGTACTCAGGGTCCTCTATCAAGCGTTTGAGCCCACTGCATTTCTTGTGCACCCAGAACTTGCAGCCATTACAAAAGATACTGTTGCTGCCAACTCCAGTGCGACATACAGCGCATGGGAACTGGCCTGTACTCTGCAAGAGGTCCAGACCTGTACCACAGATCATGATCTTTGTCTTTCCTGCATTCACTCTCAGCCCTTTCGCCTCCATTGCCTCTTTCCAAGTTAAGAGCCTCCTGACACATTCCTCAAGGGATTCAGCTATGATGACAAGGTCATCAGCATACAGGTCCTCCCAGGGGACTCCAGAGCGGAACTCGCATGACAAGGCTTCAAGCACAATGATGAAAAGCAGTGGGCTGAGAACAGAGCCTTGATGAACACCCACCTTCACCTCGAATTCTTCACTGTAACCATCACCGACGCGGACACGGCTCCGAGCATTTGCGTACATCCCTTGGACCAGTTTCACAATCCACTCGTCCACTCCAAGTTTTCTTAGTGCCCACCAGATGACTTTCCGAGGCACTCGATCAAATGCCTTCTCCAGGTCTACAAAAGCCATGTAGAGTCTCTTGTTGGCCGCCAGATACTTCTCTTGCAGCTGTCGGACAACAAAAATTGCATCTGTTGTGCCTCTTCCTGGGACGAAGCCAAACTGGGAATCATCGATGGACACCCCAGCTGCCTAATGAGGCCATCCACAATCCTCTCCAGGACTTTCATGACCTGTTCTGTCAGCTTGAGACCACGGTAGTTGCCCCGTTCCAATGCATCGCCCTTGCCCTTGTAGAGACAGACAATGAAACTCTGTTCCCAGTCAGAGGGTACCTTCCCATCACGGATGATTGCAGCTGCAAGGTCACGGATCATCGAGGCACCCGCATCACCTGCAGCTCTTATCATCTCCACCATGCCCCCGCCCCTGGGCCCTTCATACCAAATATCAAAGACCTGGGCCTTGTTGTTTTAGAAAAGAAGATTTTCAAAGATTATCTCTATTATAAGTCTATGTAAAACCAAAGGGCCCTGGGGCGGGGGCATTTGTGGCCCCAGGGCTATAATTTGAACAATCTTGGTAGAGGTCCACTAGCTGAAGCTTCTTACCAAATGTCAAAGATCTAGGCCTTGTGGTTTCAGAGTAGAAGATTTTTCAAGATTTTTCCTATATAAGTCTATGAAAAACCAAAGGGCCCAGGGGCGGGGGCATTTTTGGCCCCAGGGCTATAATTTGAGCAATCTTGATAGAGGTCCACAAGATGAAGCTTCATACCAAATATCAAAGACCTGGGCCCTGCAGTTTCAGAGAAGAAGATTTTTAAAGATTTTCCCTATATAAGCCTATGTAAAACCAAAGGGCCCCGGGGCGGGGGCATTTTTGGCCCCAGCACTATAATTTGAACAGTCTTGGTAGGGGTCCACTAGATGAAGCTTCATACCAAATAGCAAAGACCTGGGCCCTGCAGTTTCAGAGAAGAAGATTTTTTTAAATATTTTCCCAATATAAGCCCATGTAAAACCAAAGGGCCCTGGGGCGGGGGCATTTTTGGCGCCAGCACTATAATTTGAACAATCTTGGTAGGGGTCCTTTAGATGAAGCTTCATACCAAATATCAAAGACCTGGGCCTTGCGGTTTCAGAGAAGAAGATTTTTAAAGGTTTTCCCTATATAAGCCTATGTAAAACCAAAGGGCCCCAGGGCGGGGGCATTTTTGGCCCCAGCACAATAATTTGAACAATCTTGGTAGGGGTCCATAAGATGAAGATTCATACCAAATATCAAAGAGCTGGGCCTTTCAGTTTCAGAGAAGAAGATTTTTAAAGATTTTCCCTATATAAGCCCATGTAAAACCAAAGGGCCCCGGGGCGGGGGCATTTTTGGCCCCAGCACTATAATTTGAACAATCTTGGTAGGGGTCCACTGGATGAAGCTTCATACCAAATATCAAAGACCTGGGCCCTGCAGTTTAAGAGAAGAAGATTTTTAAAGATTTTCCCTATATAAGCCTATGTAAAACCAAAGGGCCCCGGGGCGGGGGCATCTTTGGCCCCAGCACTATAATTTGAACAATCTTGGTAGGGGTCCACAAGATGAAGATTCATACCAAATATCAAAGACCTGGGCCTTGCAGTTTCAGAGAAGAAGATTTTTAAAGATTTTCCCTATATAAGCCCATGTAAAACCAAAGGGCCCCGGGGCGGGGGCATTTTTTGCCCCAGCACTATAATTTGAACAATCTTGGTAGGGGTCCACTAGATGAAGCTTCATACCAAATATCAAAGACCTGGGCCTTGCAGTTTCAGAGAAGAAGATTTTTTAAGTTTTCATTGAAAAAAATCTATTTTTGGCTCCTGTGACCTATATGTGCAACGGACCGGAACCATTTGAACAACTTTGAAAGGGGACCACCTAAGGATCATTCCTGTGAAGTTTGGTCAAAATCCGCTCAGTGGTTTAGGAGGAGATGTCGTTTGAAGAAATTGTTTACGCACGCACGCACGGACGCATGACAGACGACGGACAAAAAGTGATCCCAAAAGCTCACCTCGTCACTACGTGACGGTGAGCTAACAAGAGGGCCTAGAAGGCCCTGGTTAGCTCACCTGATCCAATGTATAACAAGTGGGCCCAAGGCAGGGTCATTTTTGGCCCCAGGGCTATAATTTGAACAATCTTGGTAGAGGTCCACAAGATGAAGCTTCATATCGAATATGAAAGACCTGGGCTTTGTGGTTTCAAAGAACAAGATTTTAAAGGTTAACCCTGCATATAGAAGTCTATGTAAAACAAGATTTTCCCTATATAAGTCTATGTAAAACCAAAGGGCCCCGGAGCGGGGGCATTTTTGGCCCCATGGCTATAATTTGAACAATCTTGGTAGAGGTCCACTAGCTGAAGCTTCATAACAAATATAAAAGACCTAAGCCTTGTGTTTCAGAGAAGATGATTTTTAAAGCTTTTCCCTATATAAGTCTATGTAAAACCAAAGGGCCACATGGCGGGGGCATTTTTGGTCTCAGCGCTATAATTTGAACAATCTTTATAGAGGTCCACTAGCTGAAGCTTCATAACAAATATCGAATACCTAAGCCTTGTGGTTTCAGAGAAGAAGATTTTTCAAGATTTTCCCTATACAAGTCTATGTAAAACCAAAGGGCCCCGGCCTGGGGGCATTTTTGGCCCCAGGGCTATAATTTGAACAATCTTGGTAGGGGTCCACTAGATGAAGCTTCATACCAAATATCAAAGACCTGGGCCTTCCGGTTTCAGAGAAGAAGATTTTTAAAGATTTTCCCTATATAAGTCTATGTAAAACCAAAGGGCCTCGGTGCGGGGGCATTTTTGGCCCCAGCACTATAATTTGAACAATCTTAGTAGGGGTCCACTAGATGAAGCTTCATACCAAATATCAAAGACCTGGGCCTTGCGGTTTCAGAGAAGAAGATTTTTAAAGATTTTCCCTATATAAGCCCATGTAAAACCAAAGGACCCCGGTGCGGGGGCATTTTTGGCCCCAGCACTATAATTTGAACAATCTTGGTAGGGGTCCACTAGATGAAGCTTCATACCAATTTCAAAGACCTGCGCCTTGCGGTTTCAGAGAAGAAGATTTTTAAAGATTTTCCCTATATAAGCCCATGTAAAACCAAAGGGTCCCGGTGCGGGGGCATTTTTGGCCCCAGCACTATAATTTGAACAATCTTGGTAGGGGTCCACTAGATGAAGCTTCATACCAAATATCAAAGACCTGGGCCTTGCGGTTTCAGAGAAGAAGATTTTTAAAGATTTTCCCTATATAAGCCCATGTAAAACCAAAGGGCCCCCGTGCGGGGGCATTTTTAGCTCCAGAACTATAATTTGAACATTCTTGGTAGGGGTCCACTAGATGAAGCTTCATACCAAATATCAAAGACCTGGGCCTTGCGGTTTCAGAGAAGAAGATTTTTAAAGATTTTCCCTATATAAACCCATGTAAAACCAAAAGGCCCCGGTGCGGGGGCATTTTTAGCCCCAGCACTATAATTTGAACAATCTTAGTAGGGGTGCACTAGATGAAGCTTCATACCAAATATCAAAGACCTGGGCCTTGCGGTTTCAGAGAAGAAGATTTTTTAAGTTTTCGGTGAAAAAAATCTATTTTTGGCTATTGTGACCTATATGTGCAACGGACCGGAACCATTTGAACAACTTTGAAAAGGGACCACCTAAGGATCATTCCTGTGAAGTTTGGTCAAAATCCGATCAGTGGTTTAGGAGGAGATGTCGTTTGAAGAAAAGTTTACGGACGGATGCACGCACGGACGCACGACGGACAAAAAGTGATCCCAAAAGCTCACCTTGTCACTACGTGACAGGTGAGCTAAAAACAAATCATGGGATCTGTACAGGTTTGTGCTGGTATGGAGTTAAACCCATTTTGTACTGAAAACCCCAAAATGGGTAATTGGCAAACTGTGCAGGCCCAGATCAGACACCACACAATGCGGCATCTGATCAGGGCCTACACTGTTTGCATAAATTTTAGCCACTTTCCAAATAAAATTTGAAGAAAACACAACCAGACATCCAAAAATTTTGAAATGGACTTGAATGGCAGAAGATTCCATTTGGTACAAAAAGAGTTAATGACCCACTCAACACTACTAAGGTCATGATGAACCAGTCAAATTACCTCACCACACTTTTCCTAGGTGGGTATAGGCTTTACATAATTGGTTAAGTAGGACTGTATTGTGACTTTAGTTCACAAGACACTGATGACTGTGGTTCTTGGATCAATGGAAGGGAGAGAATGACTAGAAAATATTGCATGATCAGTCTCGAGACTCAGCTGGGATCAAACTTGTGACCTCCTAGTCACCTGTCAGACATGCAATGACTGAGGTACCACTCCTCCATCCCACCTCAACCCTACAAGGATCTCAATGTATATACAGTAGAACTTCGATGGCTCGAACAGCGATGGCTCGTTTACCATGGATGTGTCGAACCCATTCTTGAGCCCCTAGCGAATCCTCCACATAAGAAATAGTTGGGGATGATTAAGGAGATTTTAGTCTTTTATCTTGCAAATGTATGCTGTGTGTACTCATTAGAATCGCCTCGATGAGGCGATTCTAATGAGTACACACAGTATACATTTTCATTATAGAACACCGAAAAGATGTCTAAAAGTATCTTGTTATGCCTCCTGGCAGTAACCCTCAGTGGCTCGAACTACCCCTGTCTCGAACAGATTTTCATGGTCCCAAAGGTGTTCGAGCCATTGAAGTTCGACTGTAGTGGGACCTGATGCCTACTGAAATCAACTTGTTGCATTGGGTTTTTTTTGTTTAAGACAGCTAGTGAGTTAAAAATAACAACGCTGCCCCTCTACCATTACCTGCTGCAAGGACAGTGGGGCTCAGCCAGGTGTAAGCCAATATCATTTGGAAGCCCCAGTGACCCAAGATACATGTCACCTTTACCTCACCCAACCACCCCCTCCCCCATTCTTTTAATGATTCTTACAAAAGACCCTATTGGCAATGCTGGATGTGTCTAAATTCAGAAACTTGGGGGTGAAAGGGTTTTTTTTTTTTTTTGGTTTTCGTTTTACGTCCCTTTCAAGATTATTTCACTCATATCGAATCGATCATTAATCAGAGATGGGCAAAAACTGGAGTAACCAAAGAAAAACCACCTGACCTTCCATTGCAGAACTTGGCAAATCACATGCGACCCGAGCTAGGCTCCAACCTACAGCAGTGAGAGACCTAATGATTAAGAGTCAGCAATCTTATCCACTGAGTGCAAATGCTATTTTTTATTTTTCAAATTATTTTCAAGAAAAAATCTAGCTTGACATTTCAGGTGAATATTCTTCCAGCAGACAGGCCGGAGCAAACAGTCTAGACCCAAATGACCCATCAGGGTCTAAAATGTTTGCCACTCTCCCAGCTATTTTCAGACACAAAATCAGGAATTCAAATTTTTGAACAAGCATGTAAATGAGTTTACGTGTCCGAATATCTAGGGTAAATATGGTAGGGCTTGGAATTTCATGTGAATCATCTGCCATATTCCAACAGATGATTCACATGTAATGTCAAGAATTATTTTCTCTGAAAAGTAATATTTTTAAACAAGAGGGCCATGATGGCCCTGGATTGCCCACCTGATCCACACTGTAGAAATGAAATGGTAGGTGATATGTAAGGTTCCTTGTCAGAAGGAAAATACATGCCAAATATGAAGGCTCTATCTCAAATGGTTCAAAAGTTATGATGAAGTAGGTCAAAGGTCAAGGTCACAGGTCAAACTTTTTGTATGGATGTGAAGCCATTGTAGAAAGGAATATACATGCAAAATATGAAGGCTCTATCTCAAATGGTTCCAAAGTTATGATGAAGTAGGTCAAAGATCAAGGTCAAGGTCACAGGTCAAACTTTTTTGCATGAGTGGGAAGACCTTGTCACAAGGAACATACATGCCATATATGAAGGCTGTACCTTAAATGGTTAAAAAGTTATGCCAAAAACGGTCAATGGTCAAGATCACAGGTCAAAATTTTGCATGGGTGGGAAGCCCTTGTCACAAGGTATCTACATGCCAAATATGAAGGCTCTATCTTAAATGGTTCAAAAGTTATGACCAAGAAGGTCAAAAGTCAAGGTCACAGGTCAAAATTTTTGTATGAGTGGAAAGTCCTTGCCACAAGGAACATACATGCCAAATATGAAGGCTCTACCTCAAATGGTTAAACGTTATGATAAAGTAGGTCACATGTCAAAGTCAAGGTCACAAGTCATTTTTGTATGAATAGGCAGCCCTTGTCACAAGGAAACTACATGCCAAATATGAAGGCTCTATCTCAAATGCTTCATAAATTATGACAAAGTAGGTCAAAGGTCAAGGTCATAAGACAAAATTTTTGTATGGGTTGGAAGACCTTTTCACAAGGAACATACATGCCAAATATGAAGGCACTATCACAAATGGTTCAAAAGTTATAATAAAGTAGGTCAAATGTCATGGTAAAGGTTGCAGATCATTTTATGTATGAACAGGAAGCCCTTGTCGCAAGGAACCTAAATGCCAAATATGAAGGCTGTATCTCAAATGCTTCAAAAGTTATAACAAAGTAGGTCAAAGGTCAAGGTGATAGGTCAAAATTTTTCAATGGTTGGGAAAACCTTGTCACAATGAACATACACGCCAATTATGAAGGCTCTATCTCATATGGTTCAAAAGTTATGATAAAGTAGGTCGCAGGTCAAATATTTATATAAGTGGGAAGCCCTTGTCACAAGGAACCTACATGCCAAATATGAAGGCTCTATCTCAAATGGTTCAAAAGATTTGAAAAAATAACCTACTGATCTACTTTTTGATTTGACATGACCCATATTCGAACTAAACTGTGATATTGTCCAGCTGAGCATTCTGAGCAAGTTTTACGATGATTGGACTAAAACTGTGGCCGCTTAGTGTGTTCACAAGGTGTTTCTATGATTTGACCTGCTGACCTACTTTTTGACCCGACATGATCCATATTAAACTTGTCTCAGATATTGTCAAGATGATCATTCTGTGCAAGTTTGATGATAATCTGATCAAAACTGGGGTCTGTAGTGTGTTCACAAGGTTTTTCTATGATCTGACCTACTGACCTACTTTTTGACCAGACATGACCCATATTCAAAATTAACCGAGATATTGTCAAATGATCATTCTGAGCAAGTTTGTTGACGATCAAACTAAAACTGTGGCCTCTAGAGTGTTCACAAGGTTTTTTTATGTTTTGACCTACTTTTTGACCCGACATGACCCATATTCGAACTTGACTGAGTTATTGTCACAATGATCATTCTGAGCAAGTTCGATGATGATTGGACCAAAACTGTGGCCTCTAGTATGTTCAAATGTTTTTTCTATTACTTGACCTACTGACCTACTTTTTGACCCGACATGACTCATATTTAAACTTGACTGGGATATTGTCAAGATGATAATTCTGGGCAAGTTTGATGATGAGCGGACCAAAACTGTGGCCTCTAGTGTGTTCACAAGGTTTTTCAATGATTTGATCTACTGACCTACTTTTGACCCGACATGACCCATATTCGAACTTGATTGAGATATTGTCAAGACTATCATTCCGAGCAAGTTTGATCGTGATCGGACCAAAACTGTGGCCTCTAGTGTGGCCACAAGGTTTTTCTATGATTTGACGAACTGACCTACTTTTTGACCAGGTGTCATATGATATTTTGACCCGCCTAAAAAGTGACCCCCGGGTCATAATATTATGACCCGTGGGTCAATATATTATTATAATATTTTGACCCCCCCTATAATATTTTGACCCCCCTCCCTAACTCCACAAAAGTTACATTTAAATGACCAAATATGGTGAGGTAACTGTTAAGCAGTAAAACTATGACAATTGTGGTGGTTTTTCCTGCTGATTTTTACACTTGGGCAGTGTCTGAGGGGTAGGGTGGGATAGTTCTAGATCTGAAAATCTACAGCAAGAATAATGACTATAATATATAAGAAAGGGCAATCATGTTTAAAGGGAAATGGCTAAAAAGCAGCAAAAAAGATAAAAAATAACAGAAAAAAACCACATGACTAAAATGGTATTGAGAGAACCAGCCTATGTTATTGATATACTGGTATTTGAGTTCATTCAATTAATTAAACTTTTCATTGAATTAGATGGCTTGTAATACACTATATTCAGTAAGGTTCAGTATGTGGGAGGGGTTGTAACTTAATGAATTGAAATAAGGGGGGGGGGGGGGTCAAATTATTATAGCTATAATAAAATGACCCACCCTTACTAATTGTAATTAGTGTACTGGTATTTGAGTTCACACAGTTAAATTAAAACTTAAATTGCTTTATATGGCTAGAAATAGACTATATTCAGTAAGGTTCAGTATGTGGGAGGGGTTGTTACTTAATGACTTGAAATTGGCGGGGGGGGGGGGGGGGGGGGGGGTCAAATTATTATTGCTATAATAAAATGACCCACCCTTACTATTTGTAATTAGTGTACTGGTATTTCAGTTCACACAGTTAAATTAAAACTTACATTGCTTTATATGGCTAGAAATAGACTATATTCAGTAAGGTTCAGTATGTGGGAGGGGTTGTTACTTAATGACTTGAAATTTGGAGGAGGGTCAAATTATTATAGCTATAATAAAATGACCCACCCTTATTATCTGTTATTGATATACTGGCATTTGAGTTCACTCAATAGATTAAACTTTTAATTGAATTAGATGCACGTGGAAACCCTGTGGAAGGAGGATATTGCTAGTAAATCCTCTCTGAAATACCTAAACCCAGACTCCTTAAAGGTAGGCAAGGTCCATCAAATTTACGCATACGTAAACAATAGTATCTTTGATGTCACGAGGGCTGAAACGAAGGCTAGGCTACTAACAGGAACATATACGTTGCAGGCCAATAGGGCAAGGTTTAACCAATTTAATGTTAATCCGCAATGTCCTCTCTGTAATAAGCAACCTGAGGATAGAGAACACTTCATTGTCATCTGTGAAAGATTAAATTATGTAAGGGTACCGTACATTCTCAAAATTAGGACTTTGTTTAACTATTCCAGAGAAATTGACCACGTTCTAGAGACTCCCGAACTATGTGTACAGCTTCTACTGGATTCAAGTCACCCGCATGTTACTCAGAGGCTTGAGTTTACCAACAGACAAACAGAACTTCTGGAGTTACATTCCCGGGAACTGATTCACGAGTTACACCTGAATCGCGTTCGTTTACTGAAAACTGACTAGGAAGTGCTGAAAGTACCAGAGAGCATAAGATAGGAAAACTTTAAAGACCACAAGTTTGTTTATCTGTGCAAATGAAATGAATTTAAATCTGTGATAAATATTCACTTCACAATCTGTGAAGGTGCCACGCAAAATAAACGTGGGGACACTAAGCTACAAGAAGAAGATGGCTTGTAATACACTAGATTCAGTAAGGTTCAGTATGTGGGAGGGGTTGTAACTTAATGACCTGAAATATGGGGGGGGGGTCAAATTATTATAGCTATAATATAATTGAGTGTATACGAATTAATTTAAAGCTAGAATGCTAGAAATACACTAGGTTCAGTAAAGTTCAGAAGATGTGGGGGAGGGGGGGGGGGGCAAATTAATATAGTAATACCTATCAATCTGTTATTCAAATGCTGGTTTTTTGAGTAGACTCAATTAAATTATTAAAGTTGAAATTGTCTTAAAAAGATGAACACGAGGTTCTGTATGGGGTTCTAAGTTAATGAGTTACTTAGTTAACTCATATGAACAGGGAGGGGGTGGGGGTCAAGGGGGCCTCTGTAGCAGAGTGGTTAAAGTTTGTTTGTTTATTCTGTTGTTTTAATCCAGTTAATAAGAAATAATCTACTGCTATATCCCCTTTTCTTAACATTATTTTGAGTCCATTTCCTTGGTTGAAAAAGATACTTGGTGTGAGGGGTCATTTTATTATGGGTATAATATTTTGACCCCCCCCCCCTACATTTCATCAACAGTTCAACATTCAATAGTCATGATTATTCTGTTGTTTTAATCCAGTTAATTAGAAATAATCTACTGCTATATCCCCTTTTCTTTACATTATTTTGAGTCCATTTCCTTGGTTGAAAAGGATACGTGGTGTGGGGGGTCATTTTATTATGGGTATAATATTTTGACCCCCCCTACATTTCATCAACAGTTCAAAGTTCAATTGCCATGATTATCCTGTTGTTTTAATCCAGTTAATTAGAAATAATCTACTGCTATATCCCCTTTTCTTTAAATTATTTTGACTCCATTTCCTTTGTTGAAAAAGATACTTGGGGGGGTGGGGCATTTTATTATGGGTATAATATTTTGACCTCCCCCCCCCCCCTTCTAAGCAGCAACACCCATTTCAAATGAGAATATTATTCTTCATTATCTTGTTAAATGTGATATAATGATGATAATGATATTATTGTCCAGTACTTTGTAAATTGTATAGAGGGGGGGGGGTCATTTTATTATAGCTATAATATTTTGACCCCCCCCCCCCCTTTCTTGGCAGCAACACCCATTTCAAAAGAGAATATTATTCTGCATTAATTTTGTCAAATGTGAAATAATCTGTTGATATTATTGTCCAGTACTATTATTTTGAGTCCATTTCCTTAGTTGAAAAAAGATAATGTATTGGGGGGGGGGGGGGGGGGGTCATTTTATTATAGCTATAATATTTTGACCCCCCTACCCATGTTGTCAGATCTGCAACAGACTCCTTGCAATACCCATTTCTTATCTTGTCAATACCTATTTATCGATAAAAGTCCACTTCTGATTTATTTTGCTGAAGTTTTAGGGGCAGGTCAAAATATTATAGGGGAGGTCAAAATATTACTGTAATATATTGACCCGCGGGTCAAAATATTACATGGGTCAAAATATTATCTGACACCGGCATGACCCATATTCGAAATTGAACGAGATATTGTCAAGATGATCATTCTGGGTAAGTTTGATGATGATCAAACCAAAACGGTGGCCTCTAGTGTGTTCCCAATGTTTTTCTATGATTTGACTTACTGACCTACTTTTTGACCCAACATGACCCATATTCAAACTTGACTGAGATATTGCCAAGCTGATCATTCTGGGCAAGTTTGATGATGGAACCAAACCTGTGGCCTCTAGTGTGTTCACAAGGTTTTTCTATGATTTGACCTACTTTTTCACCTGACATTACCCACATTCAAACTTGTCTGAGATATTGTCAAGACAATCATTCTGTGCAAGTTTGATGACGTTCGGACCAAAACTGTGGCCTCTAGAGTGTTCACTTGGATTTTCTATGATTTGACTTACTGACCTACTTTTTGACCCTACATGACCCATATTCGAACTAGACTGAGATATTGTCAAGATGACCATTCTGGGTAAGTTAGATGATGACTGGACCAAAACTGTGCCTCTGGTGTGTTCACAAGATTTTTCTATGATTTGACCTACTGACCTACTTTTTTTTTATCTGACATGACTCATATTTGAACCTGATCGAGATATTGTCATGATGATTATTCTGAGCAAGTTTGATGATCATTGGACCAAAACTGTCTTGAGTGTTCACAAGGTTTTTCTAGGATTTGACCTACTGACCTACTTTATGACCCGACATGACCCATATTCGAACTTGACCGATATATTGCCAGCTTAATCATTCTGAGTAAGTTTGATGATTATCAGACAAAGACTGTGGCATGTAAAGTGTTCACAAGGTTTTTCGATTTGACCTACTGACACATTTTTTTGACCCGACATGACCCATAGTCAAACCTGACTGAGATATTGTCATGATGATCGTGCTGAGCCAGTTTGATGATGATTTGGCCAAAACTATGGCCTCTAGTGTGTTCACAAGAAATATTTATGCACGGACGACGCACGACGGATGCCGCCGCCGGACATCTCGCTGTCACAAAAGTTTACCATGACCTTTGGTCAGGTGAGCTAAAAGCATCTGCTAATGTCTTGATTGAAAGTTTAAAGGCTAAAAAGAGTGCTATGGGTATATTAATAAAATTCATATCAGCACTTACAGGTAGACAGTCAAGGACCTGTAAATGTGCAGTATCATCTTTGGAACATGATTATGAATGTGACACTTTAATCAAAATTTTAATTTACTGTCCTAATTATGTGTACAATGCTATTACCCACAAAAGTCTGTTAGGATATATCCCTGTGACAAAGTACATTCTTTCATTACCCCAACTCACAGGCCTCCGTGGCCTAGTGGGAAAGAGCACTGACTCTTAATCATCAGGTCACTTACCGCTGTGGTTCGAGCCTCTCATGGGTCACATGTGAGACATCATGTTCTGCAATACAAAGTCAGGTATTTTTTCTCCAAGTTTTAAGGATTTTGCCCACCTCTGGTTGAGGATTGGCTCGAAATAAGTGGAATAATCTTGAAAGGGCTGTAAAACCAAAGAATAGCCAAATCTCAGAGAAACATGATCTTACATAGATTTTCCTTGTTATGCTTATTAATACATGAAAATTTTGTTCTTACTAATACAAATGTACATGTAGATTTTCACTGATTTCCGCTGATTCAAGAATGGCAATTGTCAGTTTCTGGCAAAAAAAATGTGCACTGTACTGGTTAATCACTAATGTATAAGTCTGCCCAGGAAACGTGTGGATAGATAAACTGACCGGCTCAAAAATTACCTAAAATAGTGTTGACTCGGCCGTTAAACTCCAATACAAACAAACAAAATCTACACCACTGATAAATTTAGCTGCATACTTACTTTTGTTGTTCAGTATAGTTTGAAAAACTTTCCTCTCTCCACCATCACGGTATATCTTCTGTCGCAGCCCTGCAGAGTTAATTAAAATGACTACTTTTAACCTTTTTTGTACCAAATAGAATATAGCAGGAGTACATTTCAAAATTTAGGAGTGTCCGGTTGTGTTTTCTTAAAAGTTTATTTGGAAAATGGCTGAACATTTTGCAAACAGTGTAGGCCGTGATCAGACGCCACGTTCTGTGGCATCTGATCTGGGCCTGCAATGTTTGCAATTTTACCCGCTTTGGGTTTATTGTACAAAATCGGTTAAATATACCTGTAATATTCCATAGCTTGGGATGAGGAGGATTTTGTTTGTTTGTTTTGGAGTTTAACGGCCCAGTCAACACTATTTAGGTCACTTTTGAGCCGGTCAGTTTACCTATCAACACTTTTCCTGGGCAGGCTTATAAGCTTGTGGTTAATCAGTACAATGCACATTCTTTCACAAGAAACTGACAACTGCCCTCCTTGAATCAGCAGAAGGGACAGAATAACCGCAGAAAAGATTTCATGATCAATCTCCACGAAAGAATGTTGCCGACCCCAGCAGGTATCCAAACCGCATCCTGAGAAGGAAGAGAAATGTGAACATTTTTTTTTCCTATTTCTATTATGTTGTGGGTACTTGTTAGAATTGCCTCATTGAGGCAATTCTAACAAGTACCCACAACATATGTTTCTAATAAGAAATAAGGGAAATTAACCCTTATTTATTATTCCTCCTTATCCGGAACTACGTAATAAAAATAAACAGAAGCTGATCATATCAACAATACAATATATAACTCCATATCCACAGCTAACATGCTTACAGAACAAGTAACCAAGTGCAAACTGAGAAAAAACAAGGTGCCTGCACAGCCAATTAAGGTGAAACTAATTAATTGCGACCTAGGCAACTTTCAGATCAATTTAATTAGTTTCAGGCTTAATCAGTCATGACATGAGTTGTGTTTAACATTGCTAAAAGACACTGCTAACATAATTGGCATTAACATGCAGAATTGTAGTGAATTACAAATACCCAGCATAAGATGTTTTATCTTTTGTCTTTAAGACCACTTTTGAACAGTCCCAAAGGCGGTCTTAATATAGGAGTTTTGCTGTATTTACATTTTCAGTGTAAAGTCAAATGCAAACCTATTAGTTGGCCATCCAATCCCCAAAAAGATTGATATTTTTACTTTTGATGGCAAAATTGAGTAGAGTATGGCACCCATGCTAAATGTAATCCTTGATGTGTGTCAACAATCATAGGGGTGGATGCCACATCTGGAAATGCGTCTGGGGCTCAGAAGTAGGTCAAAGGTCAAATGAGTGCAAAATAAACATAAAACTACTCATAACTCTCTTTTAACACATATTTGGGGAAATTGCTTGCTTAAAATCCCCACGAAAATATTCAGGTGCAGTGAACAATGATGAAAAATTATTTTAAATGTACCCTCAAAGTATGTCAGTCTTATAGGTCAGGGGTCATTTAAGTGCAAAACTCGTGAAAAACGGATGTTTTCTGATCAAATTTTGTCATATTCAGTATAAAGATGTGTTAATGACCAGTATTTATTATCAAAATATTTAAAAAAAAAAACATTTTTTACATTTATTTGATTAGAAAATCTGCCTGAGAACGTGGATATGGGTTAAATAGGATAAAAAGGGATACTAATGTTACAGACTTGAATCATCGATGATCCACGATATTGATATAGCACTTGATTCTTTCTTTGTGACTTTGTTTCTGCCATGTGTCTGAAACATTGCCTTTGCGCAACTAAGTCAAAGCGCGACTTCCGGTGAGCTATCCTGTCCGTCGACAGGTCTTTTTAGTCAGTCCCCACCCCAGCTGACTGAACCGGGTCGCCAGGCCGGTTTTAATCATGATTTATCTTTTACAACATAGAACGCCATTGTTAAAACAGAAAAGGCGATATAAAACGATTTTACAAGCATTAAACTGAGCAGGACCAATTTTAACACATTTCTTTGTATTAGACATCAAACTTTAACCTTACCCCCTTTATTAAAATGTCGCATCTCGGATAATCGGCAATAGATAAACCAATTGACAGTTTTTATGCGTGACTAAGCAGATGCAAAAAAGATTGATATTTTTACTTTTGATGACAAAATTGAGTAGAGTATGGCACCCATGCTAAATGATGTGTGTCAACAATCATAGGTATGGGTGCCACGTCTGAAAATGCGTCCGAGGCTCAGAAGTAGGTCAAAGGTCAAATGAGTGCAAAATAAACATGAAATTACTCATAACTCACTTTTAACATATATTTGGAGATAATGCTTGCTTAAAATCACCATCAAACTATTCAGGTGCAGTGAACAATGGAAAATTATTTTAAATGTGCCCTCAAAGTATGTAAGTATTATAGGTCAGGGGTCATTTAAGAACAAAACTGGTGAAATATGGGTGTTTGCTGATCACCTTTTGTCATATTTAGCATAAGGCTGTGTTGATGACAAGTATTTATCATAAAAAAATTAAAAGTTACGTGTATTTGATTGTAAAAGACAGATTTGAATTCCTTAAGTTGGTATCAAAGATGGCTGTAGGACAGTTATTCACTTTTCTTATAAAATAGAAGTGAATGCAATGATCAGGAATAAATTCAATTAATCCACAGCTCCCATCAATGACACCAGAGGGAAAGAAACACAAACATGAAATAACTAGACCCGAATTGAAACATCAATAGCGGGAAGCCAAAAGGATAGTTACTTTCCCACAAAATGGCCAATTGGCTATCCAAAACAAAAAATTATAAGCAATACACGCACTCAAAGACAAACGAAAAACAGGAGAACGGCCTTGGAATGGTCAGTGGAACGAATTCAACTGACGGGTGGGTTAAATCAATTTTATGCAGCTGCAATCCTCGCCCTTACTTCCGTCGCAATTTAGGCAAATAATTTGTTCCGTCCGCATGAAGGCCTCCTAACTCATCAGTGCAACATCTCCGAGAACACAAAAATCAAACAACCACAGAGATGAAACAACGGTGAGGACTGGACAGCAAGAAACCACTGAAATGCTGGAGCAATAGAAAACCAACAGTTAGACTCCGATGGACCCGACCAGAGACAGAGAATCAGGCACATACAAACATTACATAAAATTAAATTCTTTCTAATTGTCAGTAAGTCTTTACGCTGGAACCGTCATAGAATCTGAGGCCTGCCAAGGCAAAGTTGTGCGAGTCTAACCGTGCATGCATATAAATCCTACATTGGTTTCATTGGGCGGCAGGGCTTGAGACTCCATTTCATCTCAATGTCGGGCAAAGTCCCACAAAATTGGAAGCAACGAAGAATCTGAGGCCTGACCCACCAACGTACAATTAAAGGGGGTAGCAAAGTTGCCAACCGTGATTGGGTTAAATCCCATGCACGCATTCTGTCGAATGACATTTATGTTGCACCCAATCGGGGCTTGAAGAAATAGATGGGCTGCATGATGCTTCCACGCAGAGCTGAAACCGCCCGCACACGAATACTGGTAAATGGCTTAGAGGACCTGGGTCTGCCCTGGCAAAGCGGTGCGAGTCAGACCGTCCATGCTTATAAACCCTATTGGTTTCATTGGGCGACAAGGCTTGTCATCTCGATCTGTGGTTGTTTGATTGTTTATGTTCACGGAGATGTTGCACTGATGAGTTAGGAGGCCTTCATGCGGACTGAACAAATTATTTGTCTAAATCAAAGGGCGAGGATTGTGGCCACGTAAAATCGATTTAAGCCCCATGTGGAATTCGCTTCCGCTGACCGTTCCAAGGCGGTTCTTCTGTCGCGGTTTATTTTTGTTAAGGTTTGTCGTTGGGTGTTTGTGTTTCTTATATTATTTTATTTTGGATAGCCTATTGACCATTTTATGGGAAAGTAACTGTCCTTTTGACTTTCCGCTTTTGATGTTTCCATTATGTCTTTTGTTTCTATGTTTGTGTTTCTTTCCCTTTGGTGTCTCTGATGGGAGCTGTGGGTTGATTGTATCGATTCCTGACCATTGCCTCCACTTCTTTTTTGTGTTGTCATTTCACCTCAAGCAACGTCTCCAAAATGACCTCTACAGTGTTCACGGGAACGTTAAACCTAAAAAAAAAACAAAACAATCCTTTTTATATCGAAGAATGGTTTTACGAAATTGGGTGCTGAAGTCATTGCAATTATATTTTTTTTTCTGAATTTACACACTAAGTCACTATAAAAGTCGTGTTCGGATAGACCTTGTTGCACAAGAGATTAAGTCCAACATCGAGTTTGAAATTAAATCGGAATGACGTCAATAAAATTTTGAAAAGGTTTTGCATAGTTTATGATACCGATAACACTGATTAAGAAGTTTAGCAGTTAACATTTTTTACGAGTATTGAAGTCGGTTACATGACTAGACACTCTGGCAAATCGAATTAAATACGAAATATAAACGCAATAGGATGCCGCGCGAGAAACATGACCGACCAACAAAGGAAAATTTACAATCTCAAATTCAAAATCATCGCATTTGTCATAATTTTTTGCAGGAAACAAACCCATCTACGTGTAACAATAGACAGATGTAAATCCAAAAACGGGGCCTCGGTATCAGAAAAAAATGTTTTATTTAACTGAAGTTCTGGGGGTAAATTTGACTGATCAAACCATCGAAACAGGTATTGTCAATATTTAATAAATCATCAAAATATCTAGAAGTCGAGCTATGAAGTTAAAATGGCTTGTTATTTATATATGATTAGGTCTATCATTTCAGATTATGCGGAAGAAAGCTAGTATCAGTGATATCGTAGAAACCCCTATTTGGTTTGCATTGCATAGACTTGTCAATGTTGAAGTAAAAGCACTCAGTCATATGGGCGCAAACGCGAGCTGTTACCCTTTACATTGTAGTGATCTGAACGGCTCTTACTTGTAAAATACAAACTTTGAATACAGTTAAACACTTAAATTAAGTGGCCGCAAATTTTAACGCTTTTTATGAGTAGACCTTTTTGTGGTTTTATATTTCGGCGGATTTTCGATTTCCAAAGAAAAAAAGAAAATTAGGTCGAATCTCCAAAGCCCTGTAGGATGACAAAAAAGCATCGGAGTTGATCATCAACAGCGTCATGCAGAAACTGTGGTAATTAATTAAAAGTTTTGTGTTCACCGCATGATTAACCTAATGTGCTACCTTGACAATCCAAATGTCTGTCTGGAGGTGTGTCACTTTGCTCTTATCTGATTGGTTTGCCCATCCTATTGAGCTCACAGTTAAAGCCATTAATCAATTACCAATTATATCCACAATTTTGACAATAACTCTCAAGGTGTGTTTGTTTTCATTCAGCAGTTTTGAGATGTCTTATGACTAGGACATTGTCTTTCTTTATTTCGACTTCTAAAGAAGTAACTACACTTTTTCTTTTGTCACTGATGATGTCTATGACTAACTGACACATCATAATTGTGATGTGTAGAATATCTTCTCTTGCACTATTTTAAGATTTATTGGCGGAATTTTATTTTGGCGTTTTTTCCTTGACTGCAAATACCGCAAAAATAAAATGACCGCCAAAAATAAGTGTTTTACGGCAGCTGCACTTGGCCTTTGACGATGACCCAGTTGTGCTATTATTAGATATATCTTCATCATGTACTATATCCTTCAGATATCATTGTGACGTTTAGGAAGAACTCAGACGATTTGGAATGTTACTTATAATAATGGATGACATGTGAAGAATCAACGTATTTTGCAAAATAAACATATTTTGCCAAATATGTACTTAAATGACCTTTGACCTACGGCCGATTAGGTTGGCCATTATGCTGTTTGTATAATGTTTGGGTTTTATGCTTCCTAGATAAGGAAATGGCAACTCACGTGACTTGATTTCAGTTGACATACTAGATATCTCTTTGTACAATAAATATTGATGCATATTTAAAGAAAATTTGTACTTGAATAACCTTTGACCCTGACCAAATTTATGATATAACTTCTTTTCTCACATATAATGCATAAGTGATATGTCCTAAGTACATTGCTGGTGTTTTAGTTAACTTTATTTGGTCTGTTTAGATAGAGAGAGGGTACAAATACCAGTATGTACAAATTTTATTGTATTTTTGCACTCATTTGACCTTTGACCTAATTCTGAGGCTCAGGGGCATTTTCAGAAGTGGCATCCACCCCTATCACTTTTGCAACACACTAAAGAACACAATTAGCATGGATGCCAAACTCTACTCAATTTTGCCATCAGAAGTATTTTTTCGTGGTTTGGATGGCCAACTATATAGAAAACAATGTAGTTCATACTTCCACACATTATTTTCACTGACGTCAAGTGACGACGGTCTAAATTATGGTTCCCTACAGGCGTTGGTAACGTCAACGCTGCTCTGCTCTTTGTAGTGAAAACAGTGTGTAAATGTTTTTCGGCTTCAAAAGTTTGCTCTAAAAGTATTTTTTCGCACAGCGATGAGGAGCAAAGAATGTAATTATAAAAAATAAACTTAATTTTTCTGTTTTTCGTGAGGGTATGACTGACTGCGGGTCGCTAGCAAAGTTTACATGGTTCTTGTGCTTTGCTTCGTGAGTTTGTTACGTTACGTTGGGAGAAAATGTGCCCCAGATTTTTGGCTCGTTACGGTCCAAATGAGGTGCAGAATGTTTTTTTCCCTATATAATCTCTTTGTTACGTGTAACAAAGCGCGCCCCTGGCAAATTTTACGTACTTTTTATGCATTTTCTCAATAAAGTATATCAGTATCAGTTTCATCAATGTCATTCCATTGTTGCTTCAAAACACTGCTTGATGAGCATCAAAATATTAAAAAAAATGTCACCAAAATGTTAATTCTTTACGAATTATTTTGAAAGTGTAAGAATGAACTCACCAACCACCATGGCAGAATGATTATTCAATTAGAAACTGCCATCTTTGAAAGAAACCCAAACGAAAAAAAAACTTTGTCTTTAAATATAATTTATTTCTCTTCTGACAGTTACTTTCTTATTTCTGCTCCAAACATAAATTGTGGGTGCTCGTAAGAACCGCCTCATTGAGATGGTTCTAACGAGTGCCCATAATCTTTTTTTTTAACAAAAAATAAGGAAATTGTATTTACCCTTGCAAAGCCCATTTTTCTCTATATAAAGTTAGGTCTAAATGTATTCATTACACAGTTTGTATGTTTGTTTGAATTGGGGTTTAACCTCCCCATCAACACTATTTAGGTAATTTTGGAGATATTGATTTCAATTTTGTGGGACTTTTACCTGACATTGAGGTTAAATGACATCTTAAGCCCTGCCACCCAATGAAACCAGAAGGCTTATATGCTCTGCGTGGAAACACATGCAGCCAATCTATTTCTCCAAGCCCCGATGGGCGGGGGCGAGTATTCATTACACAGACTTTATAATGGGATGATGCTAGGCATATTCATCTGCCTAAAGTACAATAGCTTCTGAATTTAAAATAAAGATTCAAAAAGCTTTTAATACGAAAACTTAAAATACGTCCCGAGAGAAAATGATTACTTCTTACATTATTATGTCTCAAAGTCTAACCTTGCAGTTAACACAAACCAAAAAGCTTTTGGTGTTAATGATATTTAGTTTAAAATACAGCAACCACTTGGAAATGAGAAAAAAATCTTCTGATTAAATAAGATAAGAAAAGATCGGTAATTTTGTAAGCAACCAGAGTCTCTAAGTTCTCTTAATTTTCATCAAGGGTCTTAAAAACGTCTTAAATTGCCAAAAGCTTTTAGGGATAATTAGGTTAATTTTGATAAAGCTCTGACAGGAAAAGAAAATACTGATATATAAAATTATTTTTGTTTATATCTGTCATTTGAAGCAATGCAGGCCTAGGTTTTAACATATCTTTATGATGCCCCACTGTTTAAATGAGTATTTACTAGTTGAAACTTTGAATTAAGCAGATAAAAAGTTAATTTACAAACACGTTTCTCATAATTTCTGACATATGTCTGTTGCAAATTAAATAATGTTTCTGAAATCAGAAGTTGTGAATTGGGACGAGTAATCATAAATTTCTAGGAAACTTATCTATTATTAAATGAAATATATGACATAAGCTCTCCCCAAGACATAACTCATTACATAAATAGAGTTTCAGGTGTGCCACAGTTCATTATATTAAAAAATCCATGTCATATCAACAAGTCCATGTAATGAACACCCCAGTAAACTCCACTTTATAAAGAAAAAACAAGAGCTCCTCAAGGGGAGGTATAATATGCCTGTGTCAAGTAGTAAGATTGTGCATGGAATGTAACCTCCAAGCAACAAGCTGATGTCTATTAATATTTAGTGCCAACTGCAACCTTGGTTTAACTATATGATCAGATGTAAACTATAAGATACAAGGAGTTAGCTGGAAACAAAAAAAAATACAGAAATTTTTGATGGGGCCTAACTCTATTAGTAACTAGTGATGGTGTATCATCCGCTTTTTCTTAATTTGACCTTTGACCTCACAGAAGAACTTCAATGGCTCAAACACCGATGGCTCGTTATCCACGGCGAGTCGAAACCCGTTTTTTAATCCCTAGGAAATTTCTTAATATAAGAAGTAGTGAGGGAACATTTAGGCTGTTTTCATCTTTTGTTTGTTTGTTTGAATTGGAGTTTAACGGTCCAGGTAACACTATTTTAGGTCTTTTTTGAGCCTGTCAGTTTACCTATCCACACTTTTCCTGGGCAGGCTTATACATAAGCGGTTAACCAGTACAGTGCACATTCTTTCCCCAGAAACTGACAATTTTCATCTTTTATTTTGCAAATGTATGCGTGTGTACTCAATAGAATCGCCTCAATAAGGTTTGTATTTGAGCCCACCAAAAAGAAGTCCCAAAATTATCTGTTATACATCCTGCAAATAGCACTCATCTCAAACAGATATTGAGGTTTGATTGTAGTGGTATACAGTAGAACTTCGATGGCTCGAACACTGATGGATCATTTACCATGGCTGAGTCAAACCCGTTTTTGAGTCCCTAGGGAATTTCTGTACATAAGAAATAGGGAGGGTAAAAAAACAGGATATTTTCGTCTTTTATCTTGCAAATGTATGCTGTGTGTACTCATAAGAATCGCCTCGATGAGGCGATTCTAATGAGTACACACAGCATACATTTTTCATTATAGAAGCCAGAAAAAGATGTCCTAAGGTATGTCGTTATACCCCCTGGCAGTAGCCCTCAGTGGCTCGAACTACCCCTGTCTCGAACAGATTTCCATGGTCCCAAAGGTGTTCGAGCCATTGAAGTTTGACTGTATTACTTTTGTTTGGAATTTAACTGCCCAATTAAAACTATTTAGGTCATATCAAGCCAGTCAGTTACCACACTTTTACATATAAGTACAGTACACATTATTTTGCCAGAAAACTAACAACTGCCCTTCTTGAATTAGTGGATGGGCACAGAAATGAATGAAGAAAAGATTTCATGATCAATCTCCACCAAAGAATGTTGCAGACCAGATAGGTATCACACCCCTGACCTCCTGGGCCCAGTTGTTCAAAGCATCGTTAGCTTAACAAGCTTGTTAGTGGTCATATTGTTAACTGTTCTAGCAAGTGCAATATCGAAAATTGTGGTATTTTTGCTGAAAAAATCTGAGCAGCTTTTGCATTTGCAAAAGCTGCTCACATTTTTTCAGCAAAAATATTAGCATATTTACCATATAGAGGATCTTACATGAGTGTTCATGTATTATTGAATTTATTAAACGAGTTGAGAAAAAGGGATAAAATGCGAGGCTGTGCCGAGCATTTTATCCCTTTTCCTCAACGAGTTTAATAAATTCAATAATACATGAGCACGAATGCAAGATTCTATTTATCATATGACATTTAAAACGCATTTCATTCACGATTGTTTACAAAAATGTCAGTATTCCGCCATTAGTAAACGCTACGTCGTTAAGGACGTCGTACATGTAACGTTACGGAACATATCTAGCTAATTTGCATATTTAATCCACTAGTGTATTATCGAAAATAATACATGGCGTTATTACACTCTCAGACGCGACGTCATATGATAAAATAAATGATCAAAGTTTTAACGATACATTAACTAATGACGTCGTTAGTTTTGAACAACTGGCCCTTGATCTTTATTCCAGGTGGGCAATATTACATACTATCCTGCACTTTTAACTCATTGCATGCAGGGGAAACCCCTAACGGGGTACCTTGGCAAACTGTGCAGGCCCAGATCAGATGCCGCAGAACATGTGTCTGATCAGGGACTGCACTATTTTCTAGCTGAATTTTTCATCAAAAATAGAATGAAAATGGAAAAATAGGCCTGCCACCCTTTATATGACAAATGGACTTGACCAACATATATCAATGGAAGAGTCCACTATAATACAGTGGGTTAAGGAAAACTCTATGCATTTGCACTTTTGTAAAATGTCTGTTCTGTGACATTACAATTTTGTTCTGTTTATGTTTTAATAATACATAACTTTGATACCAATTAAAACTATTTGATTTACAGAATATCATAATTGGTAAGCAAGACATTATTAATTTCAAAATACTTGACATATGTCAAACTTTTCATAATTTGTTTCTGAAAACTGCCATAAATCATTTTCCACAAATTTTAATTCTTGTAAAAATAAATATTTTCATTTTAATCAAACACAAACGAAGATAATTTGCCTGATTTAGTGCTATTAAATTATGAGAGAAAAACATATTGGAAACTGGAATTAAAATCTATTAAGAGACTGCTTCAAAATATATGAGCATTTTCTGAATAAATGAGTATACATGTAAAAATAATTAACCTTTTCAACAATGGTGAGGATACAGATACAGTGAATTTCCTATATTATGACCACCCTTGGGATGGTTCAAAAGTGGTCTTAAAGACCACTTTTGAACAGTCCCAAAGGTGTTCCCTGACCAGAGGACATTGTGTGCAGAAAACATGAAGAAAGAATAACTGCACCCTATTAAATAAGCTTTATAAAGCAGAATTAGTCTCAATTTTAGGTGGATTTAATAGCGAAGTGTTTTTTTTCTCTCATTCTTACACTTTTGGTTAGTTTGGCCGGCAGGGCTTGAGATTTCATTTCATCTCAATGTCGGATAAAAGTCACACAAAACTAGAAGCAACTTCTCCAAAATGACATAAATAGTGTTGATTGGGACATAAAACCTCATTTCAAACAATCAAATTCTCTCATTCTTGTGGCACCAAATAGAACCCTGCAAATAATAAATATAAATCTACCATACTTGCTGTAATAAGAATATAGTGTGCTTAGAAATCTAATTTTAACCCTTATCCTGCTGAATAAATTAACTTAGCCATGACATTTCTGACCATTCACCAATCAAATTAGTATAACAAATTTGGTCAGTTCACAAACTGCATGACAAACAGTGAAGATCCTGATCAGATGGCTTCTTTAGATAACTATGCTCACCAGAGGTCAAGTGTGAAAAACTCGTCCCAGACCCTGGCAGCACTGTTTTTCAAAAAATCATGGTGGCTTGAAAAACCTAGCCTTTCAGTTTCTTTCTTACCATATATGGGCATGGTAGCCATCTTAGCCACAATTATCAACTTCCATTTAGCTGCTGTAAATATTATTTATGATGCCATAGGCTTCAAGAGAATCAGAACAATCAACTGCATTAGAAATGCCCAAGTAACCAACTACGACCTTCCCATAGAATAGGTCATGGTCAACAAAAGGCCACCATTTCAACAAACTTGCTACGAATATTTTTTCTGATGCCATGGGCTGTGACAGAATAAGAAAAATCCATTGTTTTGCCTTTTTCACATGGTGAAATTCTGTTTTTGCCTTTTTCACATGGTGAAATTCTAGTTTTGCTTTTTTCACATGGTGAAATTCTGTTGTAGCCTGTGGCATCAGAACTGATATCTGAAATCAGCTGAATGTTGAAGTTTATCAATTCCAAAGGTCAAGGAATTTTACTGACCTTTGTCCTGGATGGCTCCGATTCAGATTTTTTTTTCTTCTTCACAAAAACTGATTTTGAACAGACTTGGTAGGGCCTTAGTCCCTAATGCTGTATATCAAGTCTGAAGGCCACTGGCTATTTGGTTCCTGAGAAGAATATTTTAAAGGTTTTCACCTGTGTGGGCATCACCGTGGCCATCTTGGACATGTGACTAAGATCACATGAACAAACTTTCTTTCCCTAAACCCATGGAGGCTCCACATGTAATTTTGTAATTTTGTTTCAATTGGCCAAGCAGTTTTTGAGTAGATGTTATTTGAAAAGTTTGACGACAACAGAAACAACAAAGGACAACAGACTACTCTACTGCCTATCCGACGAGCTCCCCCAGAACTTTTGGCTCTGGCGAGCTAAAAAGTAGCAAAATGCATCTCTTCATGAAGAAAAATCAAAGCACTGATAGGACCGGTAGGTCTATTGTGTCTGAGGCAGGAAAAGAATGATCTCTAGTGTGCCACTCATGTAAAAAGCTGGCCCATGGTGCAATGAAACAGTCTAGATTGATTGGACACTGAAAGATGCACAGAAAAGAAGATGGATGTCTATTCTACTTTGGTGCAAAAGCAGACATGACAAAAATGCTTCAAAAATGTTGTCTACTAGTCAGGGTTATAGTCATTGACTTCTTTTTATACTGATGTTAACAAATAACCACCAAATATTCTAGCCCAGTGTTCTTAATTGTGACATTATTAATTTGAATTTATTATAAACACACTGTGACCCAAAATAAATTAAAAAAGTAAATTAGAAAACATTATTTTTCAACTTGAAAAGGCATAATAAGGTGATTATTAAGATATGGAAGGTCTATTAAACAAGACCTGCTATTCATCATCATCAATATGGATATGATTTGAATTAATTATAACATCAGTTATTAACTGCTTTAGAAGGATACCCCAAAAAATGGAACATTGGCAAACACAGTCTCAGATCAGACGCCACATTCTGCAGCATCTGATCAGTGCCTACATTGTTTGCAAAAAGTTTAGCCATTTCAATATATAACTCAATCTTTGAGAACAGGAACTTTCAATGTAAACAGTGGTAGAGTTCATTCAGGACTAAAAATGGGGTAAACCCTTATCCTGCTATATAAATTATCTATAAATGAACTAGGTGGGGGGGGGGGGGGGGTGCATGTTCCCTGGAAAATAAGGTCAAGGTCACCAAAAACTGAACAAATCTTTAGTAATAAGGACAAGTTCACCAAAATCTAGTCAAATCTTTGGTAGGTTGCAATGATATATTGTACCAAGTTTGACCAAATCATTACGCAAACACGCCTATACAAATACATTGCCATCCTTATCGCCGAAAAAATGAAAATTTTATGATGAAAAATTGCGATATTTTTCTTATTTCTGCTCCAAATATAGATTGTGGGCACTCGTTAGAACCACCTCATTGAGGCGGTTCTAACGAGTACCCACAATCTATATCTTAGGGCAGAAATAAGAAAAATAAGGTATACCCCCAGAAACCCCAGTTTTACTATATAAAAGTGGGGTTCAAGGGGGCCAAAATTATATAGGCGTGTTTTCGTGATGGTTCATCAGTTCGTTAATGAGATAGGATGCAGAAAAGCCCAACTTGACAGTTTCAGTGGGGGGCCTGTGCCCTTTAAATTGAGAAGAAGGTCACCAACATGTAATTAAACCTTTGTAGCTTGCAATGATATATTGTACCAAGTTTAACCAAACTTAGTAGGTTACAGTTTGACCAAATTTCATCAATTCATTCATGAAATAGGTTGCAGGAAAGCCACATTTGAGGCTGAATAATTTGACCAAATTTTATTGGTTCATTCATTTGATAGGATCCAGACATGCTAAAATTCACTATTTTGGGGGGCCTGTGTCCTTGACAATAAGGTAAAGGGTCAACAAAATCTAATCAAATCTTTGGTAGGTTGCAATGATATATTGTATCAAATTTGACCAAATTTCATACATTGTTTCTGAGATAGAGTGCAGACAAACCAAAACTGACAGTCTTTGGGGGCCTGTGCCCTTGAATATAAGGTCAAGGTCACCAAAATCTAATCAAATCTTTGGTAGGTTGCAATAATATATTGCATTAAATTTTGTTCATGAAATAGGGGGCAGACAAGCCAAAATTCACGGTTTTTGGGGGCATGTGCCCTTGGAAATTAGTTTTGTTTGTTTGATTTGAGGTTTAATGTCCTTGTCAACACTGTAAAGGTCATTTTGGAGACGTTGCTTCCAATTTTGTGGGACTTTTACCCGACACTGAGATGAAATGACATCTCAAGACCTGTCGCCCAATGAAACCAATATGGTTTATAAGCATGGACGGTTCGACACTCACACCACTTTGCCTGGGCAGGCTTAGATCCTCTAAGCGGTTTACCAGTACTCGTTTGTGGGTCGGATTCAGCTCTGCGTGGAAGCATAGTGCAGCCCATATATTTCTTCAAGCCCCTATGGGTGGGGGCGGCCTTGGAAATTAGATGAAGGATACAAAAATTTAATCAAAATAGAAGTGAAGGCAATGATCAGGAATCAATACAATTAACCCACAGCTCCCACTAGAGACCATACATGTGATAACTTTGCGATGACCATGCTGGAGATTGGGTTTTCATTTCCTGGAGATTGGGTTCTCCTTCCTGGAGACTATTCGACGACAAGTTTGACACATCAATTTGATGCTTTTTTTAGGTAAAATTGAAAAAAAGTAAAAAAATCAAAGAACAAAAGTACAGCTAATTTCAGTTTTGTCTATTTTACTCTTAAATAGAACAAAATTTAAACAAAAGTATATATAGTAAAACTCTTATATTAAGACCACCTTTGGGACTTTCAGGTCCTGACTTGCCCACTGAGCAAGTAAAATACTTTTGCAGTTGCCCAGCTCAAAATCCTACTTGCCCAGGATTTTGCAATTCAAAGTGGGGTGGATGCGGGGGGATAATGGTGTCGACGATGACGACCAATATTTATAAATATAATCCAAGGTTTCTATCAAGTTTCAAGCACAACAACTTTCCATTAGGGTCTAGTTATTTCATGTTTGTGTTTCCCTTTGGTGTCTCTGATGGGAGCTGTGGGTTAATTGTATCGATTCCTGACCATTCCCATCACTTCTATTTATTTCCCTGTGTGCGGTAAAACGGTAGAAAATACTGTAGTTGTCAAGGACAATAACGGTACTTTTTAAGTTAATTGCTGACATGTCATAACACCTTAATCGATCAGCAATTTAAGATACGGTTATATAAACTCATTTAGCTTGACACGCATAATTATCACGAGCTGCAGCCGATATACATGTAAGTGTCAGGGCAGCGAGATAAGAGATTTAAAAAATGCAGTTTAGTTTACAATTTAATTATCCACCCACAATATGAGGACACCCTCCATCCAAAACGAGCCCAAACTTTCACACCCGCCCTACAAGCAAGTTCAATGCTAACATCAAAGTTTTCCGCCATCCAAATCGCCGTCCACAAACCACCGCTACCATTTTTTCGACCCGCGATCGGTAAATGACGTCATCCGACCACAACAACCCCACACGTGTTTAATGTCATTGTATTATTTTAATGGGGCGTTTCTCTTTCATAAAAAACGTTTGGAACCAGTCAAACATATTTTCCCGAAGGCTAGAGATGGATAGAAAACAGCACTTTGCACATCCCCGGAATTTCCGTGTCATTAATCAACATCAACATACAGATGCGTTTACTCAAATTAAAGCGTTTGACTTTTCCTATCAAGCGTCTGCTATTTGGCGCCAAACATAATCGTTCACGAGATAGTCGAATAGTCCGTTTTTTATGCATACATTTTCCGTTTGATGTAGCTAATCGTCTTAGGAGCAATTGAATCATTTTCACATTGATTTTGGATTAAATTTTATGACGCAAATTGGAGACATAACTTGACCATATTTTCACACCTTGTCATGCGGGACATGTAGCGCCGGAGGTACACACTACACCAGAAATGAAAGACACGCGCCGCAGATTAGCAATTATATGACAGGGATTAAAAATAGTGTCATAATTGAACCGTTATAAGTACACAGATTGTTTCTCTTAATTGCCGACACAGCAGGACAGTGCCGCAATTATTGTGATTTACTTACTGGTCTAGTTTTACGGTATTTAAGTACTCAAAAGGCTGACAGTTGTAGACACGATTCCCGACCGGGCGTCGTTAGGCAAAGCGCACCTGCCCGGCGCGATTTCGGACTTGTCCCGGCCGACCGCGCAATGGATTTGTCAGCCCCTGGACTGTGTCATATTAATCACCCATACCCTAAAAAAGATACCTATTCCAGGTATATTGATCGCTGTAACAGGTACCTTTAATAATACGTGAATCACTTTCACACCTCAGTGCATCTTATCAGTGAATACACCGTTAATTTCCAGCAGAATGACAGCGCCGATAATTGCACCCTGCTGTGAAGTTACCCATTTAAGTTATTCTCTTGTCGAGTCGGTACCCTTACATCCCGACAGATAAAAAATGGACGGTTCAGAAAAAAAAGTGATAGGAAAATTCAGTTTCCGGGAGTTTTTGAGTTCTGTCCAGGAGCCCGGGAGATCGTGTCCATTACCGGGAGCCTCCCGGATGATCCGGGAGATATCACATGTATGAGAGACACCCCTGATTTTTTCATGAGAGCCCAAAATCGCAGTCTTTGGGGGCCTGTTCCCTTGAAAATAATGTCAAGGTCACCAAAATCTAATCAAATCTGTGGAATGTTGTAATGATATATTGTACCAAATTTGACAAACAATAACTGATTTGTTCATGAAATGGAGTGCAGACAATCCAATTTTGGCCTCAAGTTGACTGTTTTGGGGGCCTAAGCACTTGAAAATGAGGTCAAGGTCATCATAACCTAATGCCTGTTTTCCCTCATCCTAGTGATGTAACCAAGCAAGTTTGGTCAGAATCTATCCACAGGTTCACGATTTCTAATGTGCACATCCTCCACAACTTTCTCGCTGGATGTGTTGATCCAAAATCAAAAGTAAAAAATGTTTAATATTGCCAAAAAAACGCGCCAAAAAAGATTAAAAGTCAAAGTTTCAGTGAACACAATGAAGCGGAACAGTTTCCAACCATTACCCCATCCACCCTATTCTCCTGATCTGGCATCCAGTGATCACTTTTTGTTTCCGAACTTGAGGAAAGAATTGTGTGGATGTTACTTCTGGTCAGATGAAGAGCTTAAGGCAGCAGTTGGAGGGTGGAGTGACTCTGAAGACCCTGAATTCTACAAAAATGAACTTTCAGTACTGCAGGGTGACTACAGTCGAACTTCAATGGCTCGTACACCTTTGGGACCTCAAAAATCTTGATGAGACAGGGGTAGTTCAAGCCACTGAGGGAGATTGCCAGGAGGTATATGACATACTTTTGGATATCTTTTCTGTGTTTTATAATGAAAATGTATGTTGTGTGTACTCAATAGAATCGCCTCATCGAGGCGATTCTAATGGGTACACACAGCATACATTTGCAAGATAAAAGACGAATATCTTCTAAATTATCCCCCACTATTTCTTATGTTAAGGATTTCCCTAGGGGCTCAAGAACGGGTTCGACTCAGCCATGGTAAACGAGCCATCGGTGTTCGAGCCATCGAAGTTCTACTGTATAAGGAAAAAGCGTGGCTCTAAGTAGGTAAGGCAAGATACTTATTGAACGACCCTTGTATGCCACACATATCTGTTATCATAATGATAAATGGGTTGTGTCATAGCAAAATGTTCTATAGCATGGGCAGCCATGAAAAGCTCAGATCAGCCTGCACATTCCCACAGTCAGATCAGATCAAATCGCAACGGAAGTAAAGGCAAGGATTGTGGCCATCTAAAATGGATTTAAGCGCCCCAGTGGAATTCGTTTCCGCTTACCGTTCCAAGGTGGTTCTTCTGTCGCGGTTTATTTTTGATATGGTTTGTCTTTGGGTGTTTGTGTCGCTTATGTTATTTTATTTTGGATAGCCTATTGGCCATTTTATGGGAAAGTAACTGTCCTTTTGGCTTTCCACTGTTGGTGTTTCCATTGGTGTCTGTTGTTTCGTGTTTGTGTGTCTTTCCCTTTGGTGTCTCTGATGGGAGCTGTGGGTGGATTGTTTCGATTCCTGATCATTGCCTCTACTTCTATTTCACTGTCCGTATGAAATTTCAAGGAAACTCTATCACTATGGCAAGTAGCAATAGCTCCTATCTGACTGAACAGAGACTCAGACTGATCCATTACAATAACATATCCGTGGGACATAGTGCATTCTTTCATATCTCCAAAAATTTAACCCTTCTCTTGCTGAATATTCAGTTTAGCCTCACCTATTTCTGTCTGTGAACCAATCAGATTACTTGATGTAATTAATTCCTAGAAATTCATAAATTGAATGTCAAACAGTGTAGATCCTGATCAGATGGCTTCTTCAGAAGCCATCTGATCTGGATCTACACTGTTTCCAAAGATATGGGTTGTCGTGAATAGCATGATAAGAGTTAATTATCTGATGAAATTTTGTGATATTTTTCTTATTTCTACTTAAAAAGTAGGTTGCGGGTGTTTATTAGAACTGCATCATTGAGGTGGTTCTAACAAGTATCCACAACCTATGTATTGGAGCAGAAATGAAAAAAAAATAATGTTTACCCCGGTAAATCCCAGTTTTTCTCTATAATAAGTGGGGTTTAGAGGGGTGTTCATTTTACAGACTTGCTAACATGATGCTGTATAATCTCTGGTCAAAAGATTCTGATGTTGGTTTGCTTAGAGTCAATGGCCCCGTCAACACTGTCTAGATCGTATCTAGCCAGTCACTTTACCAAACGTGTTTGAGGCCACCGCCCATCGGGGCTTGAAGAAATAGATGGGCTGCATGATGCTTCCACACAGAGCTGAAACCAACCGCACAAAAGTACTGGTAAACTGCTTATAGGATCTAATCCTGCCCAGGGCTCAAAGACAAGTATGCTGTACCTGTAAAGGCCAATCAAGGCTGACTCCAGGGTTGACACAAATGGAGGAAACAACTGATCCCTACATTGTGACGTTCAAAAAGCAGTGGCGACAAAAATAGTTAAATAAATAAGGTACCCCTTGATGAGCTTCAGAGAATCATGTTCCAGCACTGCCACCTAAGGTATCTTCACACCATTGGAAATTCTGAAAAATAATTTACAACTGTATCAAGACAAAGCGGCCATTATCAGGGATAACTCAGATACTGTCACTTAACCCTTGTCATGCTGAATATTCATATATGCCACACCCACTATCGATTATCAACCAATCAGATTACTTGATGCAAATTACTGCAACAAATTCACAATCTGAATGGCGAACAATGTAGATCCTGATCAGATGGTTTCTTGAGAGAAGCCATCTGATCTGGATCTTCATTGTTTGAAAGATAAGACATATCCAGGCTCAGCAGGACAAGGGTTAAAGGGGACTGGACCAAAAACATCTCCAGGGAAGGAAACTCTCAAAAATATTCCATGTCCTTTACCAATATCGGTCTTCTCTTAAAGGAAAGAATTTGCTCCTCAGGAGCAAATTCTTTCCTTTAACAGTAGACCAGTTTCAGAGGGGGTTCAGCATACAAGTGGCATCTGATCTGGGTCTACACTGTTTGCTTAAACTATAGAAAATTTTGTAAAACATACACCAAACAGAACACATCACGCACCCCTAAATTTCAAAATGGACCATTCTTAGTCTATGAAGAGGAAGGTTCCATGACATATACGGGTAAAAGGGTTTCTTTAGAAAATAATTTTCAGCATAAATCATAGGGAAAATGTGGAAAACACGACGGGCAATCAGGCTATAATGAACTGAGTGAAAAAAACACAAAGTTCAATTTTAGCACAAAAGCCTATTGTGTGTGATGCAACAATATAACAATACACAGTGGTAATATCATTATATTTTCATATTCCCATTAACTTGCCATTAATTCAATTAACAGCTGCTACTCCTAATAGAGGAATACCAATGCAGAAATGAACTGTTTCAAGGGAAAATATGTCCTCTTACAAGACTGTGTCAGGCTGTGTGATGACTCCAGCTAGCCTGTGCTCCCTCGCCGAAAAAGATTGGACTGCTTCTAACCGGCCCCGATAGCTCAGTTGGTAGAGTGTCCGCTCCGGGGAACGGGAGGTCTCGGGTTCGATCCCGGCCGCGACATACCAAAGTCGTTAAAAATGGTACTAGCTGCTCCTCGCTTGGCACTCAGATTTACGGGGTAGAGCTAGGACTGGTCGATCCAGTGTCAGGATAATGTGACTGGGTGTGGTATCATGTAATGTGTCTGGGACATGATACTTCAGTGAGGCAGCACTATAAACGTGAGCATTGAGCTCCCTGTCGCAACCAGACACCGTCGTGATATGACTGAAAAGTTGTTGAAAGCGACGTTAAACCCAAATTCACACACACACACTGCATGATGCTTCCACGCAGAGCTGAAACGGACCGAACATGAATTCTGAGAAACCGCTTAGACGGTCTAAGCCTGCCCAGGAAAAGTGGTGCGAGTCGGACCGTTCATGCATATAAACCCTATATTTTTTTCATTGGGCGACAGGGCTAGAGATGTTGGTTTATCTCAATGTCGAGTAAAAGTCCCACAAAATTGGAAACAATGTTTCCAAAAGTGCTGGCATGCTGATAATCTACCCTCAAATCAAACAAAACTAGCCTTCGGAAAGATTTCTTTTTTCTCCATATAGACATATATTGTGAGTATTGAATTGCATCATTGAGGCGATTTCAACAAGTACCCACAACACAAACAGTGTAAATCTGATCAGGATCTACACTGCAAACAGTCATTCAGTTTACAAATTTGGTTGAATAAATTACATTAAGTAAATGTAAAATGGTGTGGCTTAATTAATTTATGCAGCTGGTTAAGGTTAAAACAAACCTTATTAAGCCTTTTTTGTACCAAATGGAATCTTCCTCCTTATATACAGCAGGAGTCCATTTCCCAAAAAAAGGGGTGTCAGGTTGTGTTTTCTTCAAAATTTATTTGTAAAATGACTGAACTTTTAACAAAAAGTGGAGGCCCTGATCAGATGCCACAGAATGTGGCGTCTGATCTGGGCCTGCACTGTTTGCCAGGGTACCCGTTTTGGGGTTTCCAGTAAAAACTGGGTAAAGACCACACTGCTATTAGGAACCATATTTGTCGGTCCTAAATTCAGCCTACCTTAATTTTCTATATCCATTACAAAGACCACCACACTAAGACCACTCTGTACAGTCCCAAAGATGGTCTGAATATACAAATTTTGTCACATGTTTCCAAGAAGATATAATGAAAATTATCCCTCAACCGTTACCACTCTCTCCCAGGCCAACTCAGCAGACGACAAATTGTTGAATTTTTTTTCTTAATATTCTCAGAAAACAGTAGACAAAGTAGAAAATTTGCATGAAACATCAAATCTTGTTTTCTGGATATTTCAAAAATTTAATGTGGTCTGCTGAAAATTAAGTACCCAGCAATCAGAGCGTCCTGCTCTACCTGCATACTCAAGTGTCAAACAACAGCTTTAGAACACCATACAGAACACAGGGAAAACTCCTATCAGACTACAATAATGTGCAGTCTGGTCCAAATCTTGGTTATTTGCACATAACTGAAGACACACTTTCATTTGTCAAGGCTACAATTTAATGATGGTGGGCAATATTTTAATGTAAAAAGATACATAAATTGTCATTTAAATACTACTTTCTGAAATCTATATCTATATATTTCTCTTTTTTTATTGAAGTTTTACAAACTTTTCATGAATATTTTCACTTATATTACTGTTTTTGGGGATTATGAATGAGAGGCCCCCACCCATCAGGACTTGGAGCAATAGATTGGGCTGCATGATGCTTCCAAACAGAGCTGAAACCGACCGCACATGAGTACTGGTAAACTGTTTAGAAGGTCTAAGCCTGCCCAGGAAAAGTGGTGCCAGTCGGACCATCCATGCATATAAACCCTATTTGTGTCATTGGGCGGCAGGGATTGGGATATCATTTCATCTCAATGTCGGGTATAAGTCACACAAAATTGGAAGCAACGTCTCCAAAATGATCTAAATAGTGTTGACAGGAACATTAAACCTCAATCAAACAAACAATGTAAATCAGAGGTACATACAGGAACTATTTTTGATGCAGGCACTATTTTTTGATGTCCGACTCAGCACAAGTGCACCTCAGCCTCTAATTTAGCACAAGTGCACATCAATCTCTGACTTAATTGGCACAAGTACACCTCAACCTCTGACTTAGCACAAGTAAACCCCAACCTTTGATTAAGCACAAACATCTCAACCTCAGACTTATTACAGGTACATCTCAACCTTTGACAAAGCACAACAATTTAGCACAAGTATGCCTCAACAGCATAAGTATATCCCAATCTCTGACTAAGCACAAGTACACCTCAACCTCAGACTTAGCACATGTGCACCTCAATTTCTGAATTAGCACTAGTATACCTGAATCTCTGACTTTACATAAGTATGTCTCAACCTCTAAGCAAAAGTATACCTAAACCTCTGACTAAGCACAAGTACACCTCAACCTCTGACTTAGCACAAGTACACCCCAACCTCTGACTTAGTACAAGTACACCTAAACCTCTGACTTAGCACAAGTACACCTCAACCTCTGACTTAGCACAAGTACACCTCAACCTCTGACTTAGTACAAGTACACCTAAACCTCTGATTTAGCACAAATACACCTCAACCTCTGACTTAGCAAAAGTACACCTCAACCTCTGACTTAGCAAAAGTACACCTAAACCTCTGATTTAGCACAAGTACACCTCAACCTCTGACTTAGCACAAGTACACCTCAATCTCTGATTTAGCACAAGTACACCTCAACCTCTGATTTAGCACAAGTACACCTAAACATCTGACTCAGCACAAGTAAACCTCAACCTCTGACTTTGCAAAAGTATACCTCAACCTCTGACTTAACACAAGTAAACCTAAACCTCTGATTTAATTGGCACAAGTACACCTCAACCTCTGACTTAGCACAAGTACACCTAAACATCTGACTCAGCACAAGTAAACCTCAACCTCTGACTTTGCAAAAGTATACCTAAACCTCTGACTTAATTGGCACAAGTACACCTCAACCTCTGACTTAGCACAAGTACACCCCAACCTTTGATTAAGCACAAACATCTCAACCTCAGACTTAGTACAGGTACATCTCAACCTTTGACAAAGCACAAGTCGCCTCAACAATTAAGCACAAGTATGCCTCAACAACATAAGTATATCCAAATCTCTGACTAAGCACAAGTACACCTCAACCTCAGACTTAGCACATGTGCACCTCAATTTCTGAATTAGCACTAGAATACCTGAATCTCTGACTTTACATACGTATGTCTCAACCTCTAAGCAAAAGTATACCTAAACCTCTGACTTAGCACAAGTACACCTCAACCTCTGACTTAGCACAAGTACACCTAAACCTCTGACTTAGCACAAGTACACCTCAACTTCTGACTTAGCACAAGTACACCTCAACCTCTGACTTAGTACAAGTACACCTAAACCTCTGATTTAGCACAAATACACCTCAACCTCTGACTTAGCACAAGTACACCTAAACCTCTGACTTAGCAAAAGTACACCTAAACCTCTTACTTAGCACAAGTACACCTCAACCTCTGTCTGAGCACAAGTAAACCTCAACCTCTGACTTAGCACAAGTACACCTAAACCTCTGACTTAGCACAAGTACACCTCTACCAATGACTTAGCACAAGTACACCTCAACCTATGACTTAGCACAAGTACACCTAAACATCTGACTTAGCACAAGTACACCTCAACCTATGACTTAGCACAAGTACCCCTAAACCTCTGACTCAGCACAAGTAAACCTCAACCTCTGACTTTGCAAAAGTATACCTCAACCTATGACTTAGCACAAGTAAACCTAAACCTCTGACTTAGCACAAGTACACCTCAACCTCTGACTTAGCACAAGAACACCTAAACCTCTGACTTAGCACAAGTACACCTCAACCTCTGACTTAGCACAAGTACACCTCAACCTCTGACTTAGCACAAGTACACCTAAACCTCTGACTTAGCACAAGTACACCTCAACCTCTGACTTAGCAGAAGTACACTTCAACCTCAGACTTAGCACAAGTACACCTAAACCTCTGACTTAGCAGAAGTACACTTCAACCTCTGACTTAGCACAAGTACACCTCAACCTCTGACTTAGCACAAGTACACCTCAACCTCTGACTTAGCACAAGTACACCTAAACCTCTGACTTAGCACAAGTACACCTCAACCTCTGACTTAGCACAAGTACACTTCAACCTCTGACTTAGCACAAGTACACCTAAACCTCTGACTAAGCACAAGTACACCTCAACCTCTGACTTAGCATAAGTACACCTAAACCTCTGACTTAGCACAAGTACACCTCAATCTCTGATTAAGCACAAGTACACCTCAGAGATCAAAGTACAGCTCAACATCAATCTTAGCCCAAGTACACCTAAATCTCTGACTTAGCACAAGTACACCTCAGTGATCACAAGTACACCTGAACCTCTGACTTAGCACAAGTATACACAACCTCTGACTTAGAACAGATACACCTAAACGTCTGACTTAGCAAAATAACACCTCAACTGCTGACTTAGCACAAGTACACCTAAACCTCTGACTTAGCAAAAGTACACCTTAACCTCTGACTTAACACAAGTATACTCAACCTCTGACTTAGCATAAGTACACCTCAACATCTGACTCAGCACAAGTACACCTAAACCTCTGACTTGCAAAAATATACCTCAATCTCTGACTTAGCACAAGTACACCTCAATCTCTGACTTAGCACAAGTACACCTCAACCTCTGACTTAGCACAACTACACCCAAACCTCTGACTTAGCAAAAGTACACCTAAACCTCTGACTTAGCACAAGTACACCTAAATCTCTGACTTAGCAAAAGTATACGTCAGTCTCTGACTTAGCACAAGTACACCTCAACCTCTGACTTAGCACAACTACACCTAAACCTCTGACTTAGCACAAGTACACCTAAATCTCTGACTTAGCAAAAGTATACCTCAGTCTCTGACATAGCACAAGTACACCTCAACCTCTGACTTAGCACAACTACACCTAAATCTCTGACTTAGCAAAAGTATACCTCAGTCTCTGACTAAGCACAGATATACCTAAACCTCTGTCTTTGTTATTCTGAGGGGACCTTTCATCCGAAAGTCTGGAGAAGCGCGGGATCGATACAGCGACCCCTGGTACTCACAATTTTCAACAAAAATATTAGCAGATTTGCCTTAATAAATTATCAAAGTTTTAATCTGAATCCTGCTGTTCACGACAAACCCTACCTTTGCAAACAGTGTAGATCCAGATCAGATGGCCATCCGATCAAGATCTACACTGTTTGTCATTTTCAGTTTGTGAATTTGAACCGAAACATTATATTGGCTAATGATACATTATCTAGTAACATTGTGAGTTTTGAACAAATTGAAGTTGTTGTTTTCTCCATATACACTGGTTTTCCCAAAGCACTTTCCCTTTTTCTTGATTACTGAAACAGTCCTAAAAATTAGGACACCTTAACAACTTGCCATAATTCTCCTAAAAGTCTAACAAATTTGTTTCACAATCCAGCAAGGTGTCCAAAAGGTGCTGATGGAAAGGCAAACAGTGTACACCCTGATCAGACTGCTCCTTCAGGAGCAGTCTGACCGGGTCTTCACTGTTTTTCTTAGGCCTATCTGTCCCAATACTTAGGATCATTGTCTACGCCCATGGGCATAGTCATTACAAACGTTGGGTTTAACACGGAAGTACAGCCATTATTTACCCACAATGCAGGTTGACCTTTATATTTATGCAACAATAAGTATAAGCTTTCCGAAGATGGAAAAAGCGTCCCATAACAAGTATTAGTTTTCACACAAAAAGGGGCCCATGGTCGGAGCTCTTGCACAGAATTGCTATCACATTTGTACAAGCCCATATATTTGCTGTCATATTTATACAGGCTCATACAAATTATACATCTACATACTCTTGACCACAATGGACCCCTGCCTATCATTTAAGCTCGTCTCTGCTCTGGTGAGCTAAAAAAAACTTGCCTCAAAATTTTGGGCTTAATCTTCAATTTATGTGTAGGAAAGTTGTCTACTTCACTTCTCAAACGATTTTCAAGCATTCCATTTGATAAGGTGTTACAAGCATATTGAAGCTGCATATATGCCTTTTTAAAGATGAAAAAGTACTTTCTCTCAAAATTACAGCATTTGCAACTTTGACATTCCTTGGTCAGACTGGAAATTAGAATATTGCCAAAGACAGTTAATTGTATAAAACACATTTCTGGGATATAACTCTAGCTAAGCATAGACCTAGCTTTTGGTAAAAGCTATACTTGTTAGGGTATTACTGTAATATTTAGTGTTAAGCTACCTGTACAGACCTGCTGCATATGATAAAGTACAAGCTTGTTTAGGTCTTTGTGTTCAATATTATTGGAAGTGCTTTTGTTTTGAGATTACTTCCACTTTCAGTCTTCAATCAACTGTGATCTCTTGCAAGACACCTGTTTTTGAAAGCATCTCTTGTAAAATAACAATACCTGTGTTTATAGCCTCAATATTATCATCTGTTAACCCATGAAATGCCAATCACGACAACTGTCATCTGCTTTGACGTCTGCTGTTTACCTTAAAAGAATTTTTTTGCGAACTCAGGCAGCTCCTACACTGCTCCTGTAGGAGCAGTCTGATCTAGGCCCACACTGTTTGCCTGTATGTAAAAAATATTTTTAAAAAGTTGCAAAAATATTCAGCAGAAGACATAAGCAGACAACATTTTCAGATGTAGTTTTTCTCGGGGTCTTAAGGGTTAAACAGGTTTTATTTTTCTTTAATCCTTAAAGAGCCAAGGAAATGTTTAGAGCAGATGACAATTATATTTTTGCATCATTTTTCAGAGAAAATGAGGCTTGACATTTCATTTTAATTGTCTGCCCAGTAGACAATTCACTTGTAATGTCCTGCCTAATTTTCTCTGAAAAAAAAGAAGAAAAAGAAACATCTGAAAATAAAATGACATCTGCAAAAGTTATTTCTCTATTTATTGGAACTTTAACCAAAAGGAGTTGCACCATGAGGTAACATACACCCTTCATCAAAATATTCAGATCAACTTTCTCTTTCTGAGAATGGAGTTTGTGTTTTGTTTGTTTGTTTGTTTTTTTATTTGAGGTTTAACGTCCCCATTAACACTGTATAGGTGATTTTGGAGACGTTGCTTCCAATTTTGTGGGACTTTTACCCCACATTGTGATGAAATGACATTTCAAGCTCTGCCACACAATGAAACCAATAGGGTTTATATCCATGGGTGGTCCCACTCGCACCACTTTTCCTGGGCAGGCTTAGAACCTCAAAGCGCTTAATCAGTACTCGCATGCAGTCGGTGACAGCTCTGCGTGGAAGCATCATGCAGCCCAATTGATTTCTTAAGCCCCGATGAGCGGGGGCCATTTTGAGAATGGACTTTGTGTTTAGCTTACTTTAGCGACAGTATCCTTAAAGTATCAATAACAAAAACAGCAGATGACTTTTGTTTCTATTTTTTTTTTCCCTAAAGACAAGCTTGACATTTCATGTGCAGATGATTCACCTGAAATGTCAAGCCTGATTTTCTCTAAACATATTTCATAAATTTACAAGTTCCTTCAGCAGGGCAAGGGTTAACTTCTAAAAGAAGTCCAAAAAGTGCATTTGCATCATTTGAACAAGTCTGTGCAATGAATACCCTCATAGACCCCACTTTATATAGAGAAATGTGGAATTTACAAGGGTATATACTATTGTGTTGATTCTTTATCAATCCCCCCAAAATAACTCACTAGTGCTAAGTCAACATGACTATCACTGATTTGCGGAGAATCCAGGTCATGATATTTATAGAAAATGGACGAACTATAGTATGGTACATGTATCGATGTGAGGTCAGAGTGTTACGTAAAAGGGTAATCTGTAGAATCTGGACTGGAATCATGTGTTGAGTTTGGACCCAGATCAGATGTCACAGAACATGGCATCTGATCAGGGTGTACACTGTTTGCTTACATTGCAGGAATTTATGAGTCAGAGATTGCAGAATGCGGCATCTGATCAGGGTTTACACTTTTTGCTTACAGTACATGAATGTAAGGGTTAAACGAAAAGTTAACAGTCTAAGTCACCATTCAGAATCATTTTCCCAGCCTACACTCACACACAGTTGACTCACCAGTACTGTCAGTCCTTCTTTATGTTCATGTATACTGTCATATCATGCCACCTTGCAAGCTCCCTATTCATGCAGAGATAAAAAAAACAACAAAAAAACATCACAATGTATGTAAGACAAGCCTTTCTTCAAACTTTTGAAAAAGACTTATGTAGGCACTTGTTTCATAGTGAAAATCAAAGTACTGGTGTGCTGATCTTTTCTGAGCTAGAAGAAGACTGTGATGAGCCTAAGTATTGGGACAGAGAGGCCTAAGCAAACAGTACAGACCTAGATCAGACTGCTCCTAAATGAGCAGTCTGATCAGGATCTGCAATGTTTGCCTTTCCAACTGCACCTTTTCGACTCCATGCTGGATGAAGAAATTTGTTAAGATTTTAGGAGAGTTGTAGCAAGTCGTAAAGGTGTACAAGTTTTTAGGATTTTTTCAGTGGTCCTGACTGGAGAATGAGAGTGTTTCATTTAATCCTTGTATTTTATTGAAACAGTGAAGACACTGTTCATATTCTGTGTTGTTGGGCATCTGATCTGGGTCTTCACTGTTTGCCAAATTTTTACAGGCAGCTTTCTTCTACACAGCACTCTGAGCTCACAACAACAACAATAGTATGGCTATAAATAACTGTTACCTGGAGTGATAGTCACGTGGACATCAACAATTTAACCCTTATCTTGCTGTTCACGACAACCCCTATCTTTGGAAACAGCGTAGATCCAGATCAGATGGCTTCTGGAAGAAGCTATCTGATCAGGATCTACACTGTTTGACATTCAGTTTATGGATTTGTAGGAATAAATTACATCAATTAATCTGATTGGTTCAGTGTCAGAAATGGGTGTGGCTAAATTGAATATTCAGCAAGAGAAGGGTTAAGCTACTGTGCTTAGTAACTTTGGGTCGTTGACAAACACAAACAACCCCGAAATTCAAGGGATGGTAGGTATGAATATGAGATTCTTACATGGGTGTTAGGGGTGGATAGAAAAATCCATTCCAAGGGTCACTGTCAGGCATCACGAGGCTTGCCTCGTGATGCCAGACAGTGATCCTGAAGGATGGATTTTTCTATCTACCACTCATACCCATGTAAGATTCTTGTTTCTTGCATACCTTTTATTTTTGAGAGTAGATTTTTTATAATGCAGTCACTTTGACTATCGATGTCTGCCATATTTTGATGACAATAATGCAGTTTTGTTTGTTTGATTTGAGGTTTAACGTCCCCGTCAACACTGTAAAGGTCATTTTGGAGACGTTGCTTCCAATTTTGTGGGACTTTTACCAGACATTGAGATGAAATGACATCTCAAGCCCTGTCGCCCAATGAAACCACTAGGGTTTAAAAGCATGGACGGTCCGACTCGTGCGCAACCCTTTGCCTGGGCAGGCTTAGATCCTCTGAGCAGTTTACCAGTACTTGTGTGCAGGTCGGATTCAGATCTGTGTGGAAGCATCATGCAGCCCATATATTTCTTCAAGCCCCGATGGGCGGGGGCCAAACAATAATGCAGTGTTTTTGCCGTCACTTTACGTGCACTGACATTAAATTTATTGACGCTGTATGTTCAACCACTGCACATCAAACTTCTCAATTTTTAACCAATACCCATCCATGGCTGGGATGACCTGGGAAGGATAAGGATTTCTATCCCAGGGCTAAGTCCAGGATTTCCTAGTCTGGTGTGCAAGAATATAAGATTCTTGCACACCAGACAAGCAAATCCGTGATTTTATCCTGGGATAGAAATTTATGTTCTGACCCTGGTGTTCCGACCCAAACTCAAAAATAATCATGTGTTTGATAAATGCACTGGTTGATTACGACCTCGTATGTGCCGTCGTTAAGGTTGACGTCACAGCATGTTATGTGTCATCACAATATGGCGCACGTCGTACTCGAAGTGACTGAAGCATTAAAAACCCGCGCTAAGAAATGGAAGCTATGCAAGAAAAAGAATCCTATATGGGTGTGAGGGGCGGATGGAAAAATCCGTCCCTCGGGATAACCGTCTGGCATCACCCGGCAAGCCTCTTGATGGCAGACAGTGACCCTTGGGACGGATTTTTCCATCCATCCCTCACACCCATATTATCTTATATGGGTGTGAGGGGTGGATGGAAAAATCCATCCCGAGGTACACAGTCCGGCATCACAAGGCTTGCCGAGTGATGCCAGACAGTGATCCCAAGGGACGGAGTTTTCCATCCGCCCCTCACACCCATATAAGATTATAAGAAACTTATATGGGTGTGAGGTTCTTTTCGCAGATTTTTAATGCAGCAGTCACTTCGCTTACCGACATCTGCCATACTGTGATGACACTACAGGAATGTTTAGTGACGTCACGTAACTTGCTGTGATGTCAACCTTAACGACAGTGCATATGAGATCGTATTCACCCAGTGCATTTATCAAACATGCGAGAATATTTGATTTTGGGTAAGAACACCAGGGTCAGAACAGAATTTCTGTCCCAAGCTAAAACTATGGATTTTCTTATCTGGTATGCATGAAGCATGTGTCTGTGCTGTTTAGTCATGCTGCATGACAAGATTTTACTGTAGACAAAAATATGAGTCTTATACCAATGTTTTTCATGTGGAAATTACACACCTTCAATCTTGATAACCCATACTGTACACCTGGCAATTGTCTTCTCATGCTGAAAGACTGACCTGAAAAGAAAAAAAAATAATTTCAACATAATAATTATGATCTGATAGCCTGGATCTCGCAGGATCGATCCCGGGCTTCTCCAGACTTTCGGATGAGTCTTTTCTCCATATGACCTTAGCTGTTGGTGAGAGGATAAACTCACTCACTCACTCACTCACTCTTTATAATACTATTGTTTGGGTTAAAAGTAGATACTGTGTCAGTTACACAACCATGTTCTTATACAGATTACAAAGAAAAATCACCATAAATGGTCATTCTTCTGTATAATCTATTCATTTTTTCTGGTCCATCTCCAAACTTTGGTTTGAAGTCTTAGACAGAGGTTCAGATGCAGGTTTAACCTGACATAACTTTTCAAATGTGAAATTTTTGGCACTACCACAATCAAACAAACTTTTATCATAAACTTGATCAGTTTATGAGAATATAAACTGTATCAACTTGCAAAAAAATGAAATAAACATATATTTTAATCAGGGCCCTTCACAGTGTTATAATCAAAACCATTTGAAAACCAATGTTCAAAGTCAACTATGAACCCTTTCAACCAGATACATAGGCATGCAAATAGTGTAGATCCAGCTGAAATGGCTCATAGTGAGCCATCTCAGCTGGATCTACACTATTTGCCAAACTACTTTTAAATCATAAACGAAATCCCTATTTTATACGATGGTTCTTTCCCAATCTGTAGGTAACTGGGGTCTACTTCAAAAAGGGTAAAAACCCTTTCAATCCCCTGGACTGGTTAAGATACCTATGCAAACAGTAAAGAACAAGATGAGATGCCTTAACAATCAAGATGCCAATCACGACAATTGTCATCTGCTTTGTCGTCTGTCGGTTACTTTAAAAATCATTTTTGCAAACAGTGTGGACCCCGATCTAGGAGCAGTCTGATCTGGGTCCACAGTGTTTGCCCCTATGCAAAAATAGTTTTAAAAAGTGTGCAAGAAAATTCAGCAGATGCCATAAGCAGACGACATTTTCAGGTGTAGTTTTTCTTGGAATCTTGAGGGTTAATATGTGTTGTCTCATCAGGATCTACACTATTTGCCACTATTTACTCTATTTGCCACTATTTACACTATTAATGATTTTTTACTAAAACCCCTATATGGGAAAATGGATGTGTCCAAACTCAAAGATGGATGAGTCTAACTCAGAAACTGATGGAATAAGGGGTTAAGGGTGGCAGAAAGTGATACCTTTGATCAGGGGTATCCTTTTGGTAGAACTAATAAGTAAAAGGTTTCCATGCAACTGTAGCATGACTGTTTGGTGCTAAAATCCTTTGATGAGAAGTTTTTCAGGATCTGGCTCTGCAAATTAATGCAAATTACCAATTACGCCAGTGTGCTACGTCAATTTGCTAACTCTTCTGTTCTCTATGAAGCACAATAATAGTTGACCTAAAACCAATTTTCTTGTTACCATTGCTCCACAGACAAGTTCTGAGATTTTTTCAAAATCAATTAGTACCAGAATGTGTCTTTTTTGTTCATTAGCAGCGCTATTAGTTTTCCTGCTACACATCTATTTTTCGGACCAGTAATCATGGCGTTGATAATCAGAGTATGGTCAAATCTTAATGCCAAGACAAAGACACATCACTTTACCCATAAAATGCCAATAACCGCAATTGTCGTCTGCTTTGCCGTCTGCCGGTTACCTTAAAAGTAATTTTTTTGCACACAGTGTGGACCCAAATTAGACTGCTCGTGTAGGAGCAGTCTGATCTGGGCCCACACTGTTTGCCTGTATGCAAAAATAATTTTTTAAAAGTTTGCAAAAAAATTCAGCAGACGACATAAGCAGACGACAAATTTTCAGATGTAGTTTTTTTTCTCGGCGTCTTAAGGGTTAACAAGGTCCATGTAAAAAACACCCTAATAAACCCCACTTTACACAAAGACAACTGGGGTTTACAGGGGTGTACATCATTTTTCTTATTTCTACTCTTTGACAGTGAGTTAGTGATGGTTTAAAAAGGTGTTTCAGCCATTTGTTAAGGACCTCAATACCTCTCTTCAGTCATCAACCTTGGTAGATTACACATAGCTTATAGCTTTATCACCATTCTCTGACAACTGCGTCAGAATGTCAATTCTTTGGCTCAGTGGTTACAGCATTGGGTTTTCACCTAAGTGGCCCGGGTTTGAATACCCCCATAGGCGATGATTGTTTTTCCAGCTATGCTTCTTTCCTTTGTTACAACTTTCATGTGGTAAGATGAGGGCTCTTCCGGGATAGGACTTCACATCATCACAAATGATGACTTTCTCAAAACCGCAATTCCTCCTTTTCATTATCTACCTTGTTAGATTATGTATAGGTTTATAACCACTCTGTCAACTGTGTCAGGGAGTTAGTTGGTTCTTAGACTCAGTAGTTATTGTTTGTTTTAATTGAGGTTTCATGTCCCCATCAACACCATTTAGGTCATTTTGGAAACTTTGCTTCCAATTTTGTGGGACTTTTACCAGATATTGAGATGAAATGACATCTCAATCCCTGCCCCCCAATGAAATCAATAGGGTGTATATGCATGGACGATCTGACTCGCACCACTTTGGCTGGGCAGGCTTAGACTTTCTAAGCAGTTTACCAGTACTCATGTGCCCAACAGGCAGCCCAATCTATTTCTTTAAGCCCTGCTGGGCGGGGCTGGGCTCAGTGGTTAGAATATTGGATTTTTCACCCGAGCAGCCTGGGTTTGAATCCCACCATGGGCTGGAATTTTTTTACAGGTATGCATGCTTCTTTCATTTGTTAGACTTTCATGTCGTAAGACATTAAAGTTTATGTCGTAAGACATTAAAGTTTAACTGTAGGAATTGTGACTCTGGGCCATTTTACTAAGCCTGATTTTGTTTCTGAAAAATAATTTCAAAACCATTTAGCCTTTCATCTGCTGCTTTTTCAGTGGTGCTTTGTGGGTGAACATACAAATTCCTTATTTTGGATAATATCTGCAAACAATAATCACTTTTTATTGTATGAAATATGACATTCCAGATATCTTAACCCTTTTTGTACCAAATGGAATCTTCCTGTTTATATATAACAGGAGTCCACTTCAAAATTTATGGGTGTCAGGTTGTGTTTTCTTCAAAATTTATTTGAAAAATGGCTGAACTTTTAGCAAACAGTGGAGGCCCTGATCAGACGCTGCGTTCTGCAGCAACTGATCTGGGCCTGCACTGTTTGCCCAGGTACCCATTTTGAGGTTTCTGGTACTGAATGGGTTAATGAATTGCTTAACATTTAGTTCTAAGAAAACTGCAAATATTATAGATATATTTTAATGACAAAAACAATCAGAATGTACTGAAAAACTTATCTCTTTCAATCCTGACTTTCTAAAGGTGAACTTGTCCATCTTTGAAATGGGATGTGTCCATTCTTGCGATTTCGGAGATGGATAAGAAAACAGCAACAGGATGATAAACAGTGTAGATCAAGATGAGACGGCTCATTTAGAGCCTAGAGCCGTCTCATCTGGATCTACACTGTTTGCAAAAGTATCTGTACCAGTCTAGTGGGTTGAAAATTTTAATATGTATATATGAGTAGGCATTAGTGTCAGTTACAGAAATTAATTCGTCGTTATTGCCATGCTAACAAAGGTAAGTTTCTCGTTTTATTTCATTCTATTCTGATTTATTATTGCATAACAGTTCAAATTTTCTTTGAAAACTGATGAAGCAGGTCTTTTGAGTCATTACGCTCTTTATCTATAATAAAGCTTATATGAAGGTTCAAGAATGTAAGGTTTCTAAATTAGAAAATATAAATAATAAAACTTATACACAATTAAAATCAACTACAGGCAATATTACATTTAATGGGTATAGAATAGGATAAAGTAGTCACAGATAAGATTGGCAAGGAGGAGAAGTTCAGGTCTTGTCAAAACAGTAAAATTCCAATGTTAAGACCTTTGGGAAAAGGTGGTCTCTTATTAGGAGATACTGGGTGTAGAAAACACAAACAAAGAATACCAGAAACCTTCTCAATAAGCTTTTAAGAGCAGAATTAGTCATAATTTTAGGTGGTCAGGTCTTAATAGCCCAATTTTACTATCTATCTATCTATCTATCTACTGATACTGTGTCGGTCACATTTGACCATTTTACATACACTCCAGGTTTGCAGGATGAAAGTCTACACAATAATCATGCAATTAAGGTAGGGATCTTTAACCTGCACAGGGGATGGTTCTCCCTGCACAGGGGGCCTCCAGTTAATTTCCAGATCCGAAGGACGGTGCACTTTATGACATTCATCACTGTATATGTCAAATTTACTGAGTTTACAAGAAGATTCGTTAGAATGCATTTCACATATTTTTTTCAGGTGGAACAAATGGTCATATACACCATAGCCTTGTTTGTGTTACAGCTGAATTAACATAATATTGAGTGACTTCGTTTACCGTTATGTTAAGGCAGATGCAAAAGATAGCTTTACATCTGTTGCTGCCCCCATTGGGGCTTGTAGAAAAGGACTGAGCTGCATGGTGCTTCCACGCCGAGCTGAAACTGACTGCACACAAGCACTGGTAAACCACTTTGGACGAATCCTGTACATGCAAAGTGTTGTGAGTTGGACCATCAAATGCATATAAGCCCTATTGGTTTCATTTGGCATCAGGGCTTGCAATGCCATTTCATCTCAATGTCCGGTAGAAGTCTCACACAATTGGAAGCAACGGCTCTAAAATGACCTAAATATTGTTGGCAGGGACTTTAAACCTCAATTCAAATAAAGAAAAGATTGGCATCTTAACCCTTATCTTGCTGTTCACGACAACCCCTATCTTTGCAAACAGTGTAGATCCAGATCAGATGGCTTCTGAAGAAGCCATCTGATCAGGATCTACACTGTTTGACATTCAGATATGAATTTGTAGCAATAAATTACATCAAGTAATTTGATTGGTTGATAGACAGAAATGGGTGTGGCTTAAATGAATATTCAGCAAGATAAGGGTTAAGGGTTAAAAATGATACAAAACTGAATTTCTCCATAGAAGATTCTGATTTTTCCGAATAAAGTATTCCCAAAGCAGACAACATTTTCTCTGAAAAATATTTTGAAGTAAAATTTAGAACATAATCCCAATATATATTCAAATCCCCAAAACCATGCAGGTTCAGATCAGACACCACAGAAAGTGGCGTCTGACCTGGGCCTTTACTGTTTGCAAATTGTTCAGCCATTTTCCTGAATAAATTTTGAAATACCGTATTCGACCTATTTACCACACATGCTCCTATAAGCGCACACCCAAGCTTTTTCTGGAAAAAATACACAAGTGCACACTTTACAGTAACCTCCCAACAAATTCATATTGAGTTTTGCTGCATCTTTGACCTGGACAATCATATGTTTATGTGGTGAACCCCTATGCTGAAATTTGGCTCTATAAAATAATCATATCGGAAGCTTTTTTTCGTATTGTGTGTGCGCTTATTAGGTAGATTTTTCACCACAATATTTTCATACAATTTTGAAAAACTAAGCGCACGGTGCGGTAAATAGGTCGAATACGGTATAATAAATTATTAGCCCTCATCTTCTATACAGATTTTCCTTGTATTACAACAAAAAAATTCTGGTCAATAAATCTTGCTTTTATTTGACCAACTATTCACTGGATCAGGGGCTAGAGTTGTTCAAAACTAACGATGTCATTAGTTAACATATTGTTAACCCTTATCTTGCTGAATATTCATTTAAGCCACACCCATTTCTGTCTATCAACCAATCAAATTACTTGATGTAATTTATTACTATAAGTTCATAAACTGAATGCCAAACAGTGTAGGTCCTGATCAGATGGCTTCTTCAGAAGCCATCTGATCTGGATCTACACTGTTTGCAAAGATTGGGGTTGTCGTGAACAGCAAGATAAGGGTTAAACTTTGATTACTTAATATATGGCAAATATACTAATATTTTTGCTGAAAAATTGTGAGTAATGCAAAAGCTGCTCACAGTTTTATAGCAAAAATATCACTGTATTACATTTTATTACATTTTGTACTCACTAGAATAGTTAACATTTTTTACCACTAACGAGCTCGTTAAGCTAATGATGCTTTGAACAACTTGGCCCAGACCAACATTTTGAGACCCAATGACTGATCAAAATTTGCAGTGTAGTCTATGTGGCTTCCTACAGTAAGTAGCTTTTGCAAACACCCTCATTGTATAGGTCTGAGAAGCCTCTGGGGAGTCGGGCTGGGGGTTGCACCATCTCCCAGAGAAATGGCAAAGGACATAGAAGAGATACTAGAGGAGATCAAAGACAGGGATAGGACAGAAGGAGGAGAAAACTAGAAATGGTGTTTATAAAACACTATGCCCCCAACCATATGCTTGTCCATAAATGCCCAAATTTTCAAAAGGCCATTATTTTTTTTTTTTTTGGTTTTGGTTTTACGGCCCTTTCAAGATTATTTCACTCATATCGAGCCGATCGTTAATCAGAGGTGGGCGAAAACCGGAGTACCCGGAGAAAAACCACCTCACCTTCCGTTGCAGAACTTGGCATCTCACATGAGACCCCAGCGAGGCTCGAACCACAGCGGTGAGAGACCTACTGATTAAGAAAAGTAGAAGTAAAACAAAGATCAGGAATCGATACAATTAACTTACTCCATCTATCAAAGACACCAAAGGGAAAGAAACACAACCATTAAGCGACAAGACCATAATGGAAACCTAAACAAAGGAAGGCCATAAGGACAGTTACTTTCCCACAAAATGGCCATATGGCCATCCAAAATAAAAAGACACAAGTGATACACACAGTAAGTAACAAACAACACCATAAATAAACCGCCACAGAAGAACCGCCTTGGAACGGTCAGTGGAATGATTTCCACTGGGGGGCTTAAATTGATTTTACGTGGCCACAATCCTCGCGATTTTACGTGGCCACAATCCTTGAGTCAGCGCTCTTAACCACTAGGCCACGGAGGCCCGTTAAAAAGGCCATTATCACATACACACAAAAATAAAATCAGATTTTTTTTCAAATGTTAATCAGGTTATATACTAGTAACACACTGGTAAAGGCAAGCGCGCAGGATAAGGAACAAACACACCGGATAAGGAAATTTTTCCGCTCAGGATAAAAAAGAAAATGGCGGAATGGGTATCACATGTGCAGGTTTGTTGTTGTTCTAGATCTCGTGTTATGGTTACTAAGCAATACGGCTGCTCACATAAGCTTCACGGAAGACACATATTATTCACAAATTTATATTCGATGGTCCGAATTCGACAGTTACATCCAGTCAAACGGAAAACCGGACACAGTGGAGCTAACCCACCGCGAAATCTCATTATTTTACATGAAACGCTCTTCTGGGAAGATGGCATGCACTTTTTGTTGGTTGTAGACATACACATGATAACTCGGATTGTTGCAAATACGATTTAAGGAAAATTTGAAATTAGAAGGCTCACAGTGAGAAATCCTAGTTCAATTTTCAATACAACGCCCACGGGCAAGGGAATGGGTACAACGCATATGATAAGACACAACATTTTCCGGGAACAATGGTTGTTGTATGGTCATAGCACTAGTAAATTTCGATCTCAGATTAGGTTTTCCGATATTAATAAATAGTCCTACATAGTTTAAAGCACCAATTGTGACCTTTAGGAATCATCCAAAGTTTGTGTGAATTGTCTTGGCATGCGCATTGCTGTGGTTCTAGCAATATAATCATCCCCCATGGAGATAGATGGATTGGGTTCATCGCGATCATGAATTAGAGAAATGATGTATTTGTCCATGCAGTATTTCTGGTAGAAAATTGTATGCTTGTTCTTTTGACTGAAAATAAGGTAGATAATTTCGCCAAATTCGTGAGACATACCTATTACATGGTCATTAAAGGGCCTGATATGATTTGGCTTTTTTTTGACCCTCACTCAAATCCTCTTCAGTGTGCGACGTTTCACGTGCTAACAGGCTTCGTTTATGGAAACATACACAGAAACGAGTTTTTTCGTCTTCAAGTACTTTCAGAAGAACTTGACGGTTGATTTGTCTGTATTGAGTTAATAAATTATGACGAAAATAGTAAGAAAAGTGTGATAAAAGTATACTCCTTCGAAAGAAAAAGACAATAGAAAGTGCCCTTAGAAACCAGGTTTCAATTGGCACATTAATATATCAGATAGCACTGCTCATCGTTTGTACACTAAGTGAGTCGTATCTTGTTAACCCACCCACTTGCGTTATCATGGAGATATACGAAAAATGAAAAATTACAGGATCAAAATGATCAAAATGAAACAGGTATCAAATTATTCCTTGGTTTCTAACTAAGAAAATAAGTAATAACAACATATATTTAGCTTTACTATGAACGGAGTTATGGCAATTTTATGTTGACATTTCTGACAATGACCAAAATTTAATTTATGAAAAAATAAACACAGAGGCCACCTTTCATTTTTTTTTATATTTTCACCACGTGTTAACATATCAAAACTTAATCTGTATACAAAATATAAAATATGTACAGGCAAGGCTAGGCTGTTATATGTTGAAAGCCATAAAGGTGACAAATTTTGCAATTTTGGTAAAAATCAGCTGGGGGTAGGGGTAAAGTCATGGTAAAAACATACCTTATTTGTGAATGCCCAGACCAAACATTTTATTGATTTGTTTTTCTTTAAAGCTGTATTTTTTCATATAACTTCCTTTGGCTATCGGTCACCATACAACATTTATAAACTAAATATTCCCGTGGAGGGGGGCAGATATAATTGGATATCTTAACAGGCCCTTTGCACGCAGTTCGTCGTCCAATATGAGACAAATATTGTTTGTCTGATTTGAGGTTTAACGTCCCCGTCAACACTGTAAAGGTCATTTTGGAGACGTTGCTTCCAATTTTGTGGGACTTTTACCCGACACTGAGATGAAACGACATCGCAAGCCCAATGAAACCAATAGGGTTTATAAGCATGGGCGGGTCGACTCGCACCGCTTTGCCTGGGCAGGCTTAGATCCTCCAAGCAGTATACTAGTACTTGTGTGTGGTTCGGTTTCAGCTCTGCGTGAAAGCATCATGCAGCCCATCTATTTCTTAAGCCCCGATGGGCAAGGCAACTATTAAAGTATGTGCATGTATTGGTAACTGAATGATTATACCGGCCCCGGTAGCTCAGTTGGATTTGCGTCTGCTGGTGATCAGGAGGGCACGGGTTCGACACCTGCCGGGGTCGGCAACATTCTTTCGTGGAGATTGATCATGAGACCTTTTCTACGGTCATTCTCTCCCTTCCGCAGATTCAAGAAGGGCAGTTGTCAGTTTCTGGCGAAAGAATGTACAGTGTACTTGTTAACCGCTTACGTATAAGCCGGCCCAGGAAAAGTGTGGGTAGGTAAACTGACCGGCTCAAAAATGACCTAAAATAGTGTTGACAGTGCCGTTAAACTCTAAAACAAACAAACAAACCAAGAGGCATTACTGAAAACAAAGCCAAAAAAATGTAAATGTCAATTTGCACAGGACATTATATTAGCCTTGTCAAGTTGTCCTACCCAATATTTTTACGGACTACATTCTCCTTGGCCGAATTCTCCTAGGTCAAATCGTCCGGGCGAATTCGGCCATAGATTCATAGTGTATGGGTGTGTGTGTGGGGGTGGGGGTGGGGATGGAGTACATTGCTAGAACCAGAGCAATGCACATGCCAAGACAATGCACAAAAACTTTGAACGTTTCCTTAAGATCACAATTGGTGCTTTAAAACTATGTAGGACTATTTATTAATATCGGAAAATCTAATCTGAGATGGACATTTCCTAGTGCTACGACCATAAAACAACCATTTCCCCCGGAAAATTTTGTGTCTTATCACATGCGTTGTACCCATTTCCTTGCCCGTGGGCGTTGTATTGAAAATTGAACTAGGATTTCACACTGTGTGCCTTCTAATTTCAAATTTTCCTTAAATCGTATTTGCAACAATTCGATTTATCATGTGTCTGTCTACAACCAACAAAAAAGTGCATGCCATCTTCCCAGAAGAGCGTTTCATGTAAAATAATGAGATTTCGCGGTGGAGTAGCTCCACTGTGTCCGGTTCTCCGTTTGACTGGATGTAACTGTCGAATTCTGACCATCGAATATAAATTTGTGAATAATATGTGTCTTCCGTGAAGCTAATGTGAGCAGCCGTATTGATTAGTAACCATAACACGAGATCTAGAACAACAACAAACCTGCACATGTGATACCCATTCCGCCATTTTCTTTTTTATCCTGAGCGGAAAAATTTCCTTATCCGGTGTGTTTGTTCCTTACCCTGCGCGCTTGCCTTTACCAGTGTGAGTAATTCCAAGTCTGCCTGTCAAGTTTTTAGGCAACAATTTAACGTTTTTTTTTTAATATCTTGCAACAAGAAAAAAACACAATTAAATGACCTGAAAATGCAAAGGGCAATCACTCCAACAAAATTTCATTAAACTGGTTGAAAATTTAATAGGTAATCTCCTTCTCAGCCCAAATCAGTATACCAAATTTCAAGGCTCTAGCCCAAATACTTTTTGAGATATCTTGCTAACAAGATTTCTATGTTATTTAATTAAAATGGAAATAATGCGAAGGGGAAATAAGTCAGATAAGAAAAAAAATACTGGTCAACTATTTTTTCATGAGGAAACCATATATGAAATTTCAAAACACTAGCATACATAGTTCTTAAGTAATACTAAGCACAGGAAATCAACACAATTAAATGGCCAGAAATTGTAAAAGGCCATAACTCTAACAAAATTTCATTGAATTGGTTGAAAACTTAATCAGGTAATCGCCTCCTTAGTCCCAATAAGTAAACCAAATATCATGGCTATAGCTCAACTACTTTTTTGAGATATCTTGCTAACTAGATTTAAATGTTATTTAATTAAAGGGGAAATAACTCAAAAAGGGGAGATAATTTGGAAAAGAAAAAAAATATGGGTGAACTATTTTTTTCATGAGAAATCCATACATGAAATTTCAAAACACTAGCATACATGGTTAAAAAGTTATGCTATGCACCAGAAAGCAACACAATTAAATGGCCAGAAATTGCAAAGGGCCACAACTCTAACGAAATTTCATTAAATTTGTTGAAAATTTAATCAGGTGATCTCCTCCTCGGTCCGAATCAGTATACCAAATGTCAAGGTTCTAGCTCAAATACTTTTTGAGATATCTTGCTAACGAGATTTAAATGTTATTTAATTAAAGGGGAAATAACTCAAAAAGGGGAGATAATTTGGAAAAGAAAAAAAATATGGGTCAACTATTTTTCCATGAGAAATCCATACATGAAATTTCAAAACAATAGCATACATGGTTATAAAGTTATGCAATGCACCAGAAAGCAACACTTAAATGGCCAGAAATTGCAAAGGGCCATAACTCTAACAAAATTTCATGAAATTTGTTGAAAATTTAATCAGGTGATCTCCTCCTAAGTCCCTTTCAGTATACCAAACATCAAGGCTCTAGCTCAAATACTTTTTGAGATATCTTGCTAACGAGCTTTCTATGTTATCTAATTAAAAGGCAAATAATTCGAAAAGGGGAGATAATTTGGATAAGAGAAAAAAATATGGATCACTTATTTTTTCATGCAGAATCCATATATGAAATTTCAAAACCCTGGGATATATGGTTATAAAGTTAGGCTAGGCTATGCACAAGAAAGTGTGACGAACGAACGAATGAACGAACAAACGAACGGACAAGCCAGAAGCAATATGTCCCCCAACTTATTCAAAGTTTGGGGCATAAAGTGATTAGAAGTGCAGAAAATAAGAAATAAACATCTTCCTTCTTCACTTACTGGCTGTAAGGACCAGCAGGCCTTGCCCAACTGTAAGTCAATAGCAAGTTGGATGCCAATAGATGCATGACACTCATAGCAGTTACAAGAATAAAGATTGACACAAAACTGTGTCATCAGGTTTTAAAGCAATCTGACCTGGTGACTTAGTCAGCCGACATGACCCATATTCGAACTTGAACGAGATAACATTAAGACAAACATTCTGGTACAGTTTCATGAAGACTGAAGCAAAACTGTGGCCTCTAGAGGGTGACAAAGATTTAAAAGAAATCTGACCTAATGACCTAGTTTTTTTTATCTGACATGATCCATATTAGAACTTGACCAAGTTATCATTTAAAAAATGTTCTGAAACAGTTTTATGAAGATCGAAGCAAAACTGTGACATGTAGAGGATGAACAACATTTTAAGGCAATTTGACCTAGTGACCTAGTTTTTGATCTGACATGACCTGTATTCGAACTTGACCAAGGTATCATCAAGAAAAACATTCTGGTATAGTTTCATGAAGATTGAAGCAAAACTATAGCCTCTAGAGGGAGAACAAGGTATAATAAGTAATTTCACATAGTGACCTATCACAGTGGGGGTATTACTGAATAATACTTTGCACCAATAATAAAAATATGAATAATTCTTTGGACCAATATCAAGCATCACACCAAATATGAACCAAATCCACCATATGGTTTGGAAAATATGAGTTCTTAAAACGGTTTAAGCTTAATGTGGGCCAGGCTGACAATGCTGGGGTTACAGGTGAGCTGAAAAAGTCTTGTATCTTGTTTTTTTATTCTCAATTTACTGTAGCTCGCATCATGTCTTGATGTCCTTTTTGGTATCCCCACACCAATTTATTCATTCTATTATCGCCAGCAATCAGTTATTGTCTTCAAAATATAATTCCGCAACATTATTCCTAAGAGCCGCAAAAGAAATTGCCTCCGAGGTTTAACCAAAAGCCTGTGACACCGTGCAATTATAAGACTACTAATTAAATCTCGAGGCATGCGAGTATTTACCGCTGGAGTTAGATTGTTCCTCTAGCTCTTGAGAAGACTATAATTTGCATATCATTAGCAAATGACGCAGACATACTGTTCGCGCTTACCAAAAACAATTACAACCTATCAGCCGAGGCAAGCAAAAACACGTCTTCAGATATGTGCCTTCAACTACTCAGTCATAAAACAATTAAACTTACCTGTCTGCATTTCACAGCTTCGGGTCAAAGGGCATATTTTTAGTGCACAATGAAGTCTCTGATCAGACTGCGCACAAGCCCAGTCTGATCATAGACTTCACTGTGCACACATTTCAGAAGGCATGTTCGCTTGATAAAGCCCATATATAGACATTCAAACTGTATCAGCTTTATAGTGATAAAAGAGAAATAAAGAGAAATACTAAGGGGAGTTAATTCACCTGACATTTCCTTCTTTTTACAAGGGAGACAACTTTTGTCACTTCCTGTTTGCATTCTTGTAAGCCAGCCTTGGTAGCTCAGTCGGATGCAAGTCTGACTGGTGATCAGGAGGTTGCAGGTTCGATACTTGTCGGGTCGGCAACATTTGTTAATGGAGATTGATCATTAATTCGTTGATATGATCATTCCTATCCTTCCACTGATTCAAGAAGGGCAGTTGTCAGTTTCTGGCGAAAAAATGTGCATGGTTCTGGTTAACCAATTATTTATAGGCCTGCACAGGAAGTGTGTTAAGGCAAACTGAATGGCTTGATATAACCTAAATAGTGTTGACTGAGCCGTTAAACTCCAAGTAAACAAGTTGACACTTGAAGTAAGAGCAAATTCTCTCTTTTAGAGCAGACTCATACTATTAATAGAGGTAAATCTATTTTCAACAGAGCTGACACCACTCATATAAGTAAGTTATTCCTGAATGGGTCATAAAATAAAAATCAAATCAGAAATATCAGAAGTGACCAGTCCCACAGCAAGACTGTAAGAAAGGTTAAATCAATGGATTTGGTTTGGTCTGGAGTTTAACGGCCCAGCCTGTACTATTTAGGTCATGTCGAACTGGCCAATTCACTTAACCCTTCTCTTGCTGAATATTCAGTTTAGCCACACCCATTTCTGACTTTGAACCAATCAACTTACTTGATGTAACTTATTCCTACAAATTCATAAATTGAATGTCAAACAGTGTAGATCCTGATCAGATGGCTTCTTCAGAAGCCATCTGATCTGGATCTACACTGTTTCCAAAGATAGGGGTTGTCGTAACAGCATGATAAGAGTTAACTAGACTTTTCTTGATCAGGCCTATACAGGCCTATACAGAGGTGGTTCACCAGTGCACTGCATATTCTTTTGCCTGAAAATGACAGCTGCCCTCCTTGAGTCAGGGGAAGGGAGAGAAAGACAGTAGAAAATATTTCATGATCAGTCTCCATGAAACTATGTTGTTGTACCTGGAGATCAGTTCTGCACACTGATGAGTATACTACTCTGAGGTGTCGCCTTCTTAACCCTTGTCCTGCTGAATATTTAAAGATGTCACACTCACTACTGATTATCAGCCAATCAGATTACTTGATGCAAATTATTGCAACAAATTCATAAACTGGATGGCAAACAATGAAGATCCTGATCAGATGGCTTCTTCAGAAGCCATCTGATCTGGATCTACATTGTTTCAAAGATATCCGGGCTCAGCAGGACAAGGGTTAAATGTCACACAGGGTTCTAACAGGGCTGTATAGAAAGAACAGTCATAATGTCTAAAGGAAACCTTGTTTCAGAAAGAGGCATGCGTATGAAATGACCATAAAGTCAAAGTGGAAGCTTGCCTTATTGGCATTCAAGGAGTCCTGGTTTCAAATCCCAGGTGAGCCACAAATACCATAAAAATTTCTATGGCTATTTTTTGTCCCTTAATTCCTCTAATACTGGACCCGCCCCCGCCCAGAGGGGCTTGAAGAAATATATGGGCTGCACGATACTTCCATGCAGAGCGGAATCCGGCCCGCACACTAGTACTGGTAAACCGCTTAGAGAATCTACGCCTGTCCTGGAACCGCGGTGCAAGGCGGACCGTCCATGCTAATAAACCCTATTGGTTTCATTGGGCGACAGGGCTTGAGATGTCATTTCATCTCAATGTCGGGTAAAAGTCCCACAAAATTGGAAGTAACGTCTCCAAAATGACCTTTACAGTGTTGACGGGGACGTTAAACCTCAAATCAAACAATCTAATACTGGACAGAATTATGCTCTTACATAAACACATCATGATTTTATACTGGACAGAAGTATGCTCTTACATAAACACACCATGATTTTTACAAAACGGTTAACTTTTTAATGGTTGTACCATTATGATTCTAAGTATTGGAACCAATAGGTCTAAGCAGACAGTGCAGTCGCTATCAGACTGCTCCTTCTACACCTTATTGGACTCCTTGCTGGATCATGAAATGAATTAGTTAAAATTTTTGGAGCATTACAGCAAGTTCTCAGGGTGTCCGAACTTTTAGTATTTTTATAGTAATATCTGTGCTGTGACATAATGCTGTCACCCAGAGGGGAATGCTGCTCAAAGGCATAGTGCTCATTACGCATATTACGTGACGCATGTGCGTTATCAGAATATTTTTGTGACGCATGTGCATTATCAGAATATTTTTGCACCACAGAAAAATCTCTTTAACCCTTATCCTGCTAAATAAATTAATTATGTTGCACCCATTTCTAAATATCAACCAATCAAATTATTCGATATTGTGCATTCATTCAAATTTATCAAACAAATGACAAACAGTGTGGATTCTGGTTAAATGGCTTCTTCATTTGATCTGAATCTGCACTGTTTGGTTAACATAAACCATTTTCTTTCCACATCATAAGCCCCACACATAGTTCTTAGAACATGCATCCACCCGATCCTAACAAAGTTGTAAAACAGGCAGCGATCGGGGCTCAAAATGTAATTTCTACCAATAATGTCTACAGTGGAGTGCTATGGTGCAGTGGTAAAGCATCGGATTTCAGATTGAGAGGTAGCCGGTTCAATCCCCATTCCCCGCAAGCGCCAAAAGTTGTTTCCTTGAGCAAGAAACTTAATCCACATTGCTTTATTACTAATAGAATTGGTTTCTTTCCACATGTACTGCTAGCTGATGCCCAACTGCACCGGGTCATTCACCATATTTGCATTATTTGCTGGCTCCCAGCTTGCACATGTCAATATTGGAAAAACAGGTAACCAGACCCCCCTGACCTTTCAAGGTCAGGGGGGTCTGGTTACCTGTTTTTCCAACTCTGATAACCTTCAGACTAGGAACCAGCAGATAATGCAAATAAGATGAATAACAACTCCTTAATAGGATTGAAGCACACCAGTTACATTCATATTATGGCGATTGCAGGACAGGATGGACAGTAAAGTATTTTTAGCAGCTTCAACATTCTGCAGTGATGGGCCTCTGTGGCCTAGTGGATAAGAGCACTAACTCTTAATTATTAGGTCTCTCACCCCTGTGGTTCGAGCCTGGCTCGGGTCACGTGTGAGACGCCAAGTTCTGCAACGGCAGGTCAGGTGGTTTTTCTCTGGGTACTCCGGTTTTCGCCTACCTCTGATTAACGATCGGCTCGATATGAGTGAAATAATCTTGAAAGGGCCGTAACCCCCCCCCCCTGAAAGGGCCGTAAACCCAACCCCCCCCCCCCCCCAAAAAAAAAAAAACATTCTGCAGCACTCTTCCCGACCAAGTCCTTCCAAGCCTATCAATGAATGGTTTGAACACAGTTTCAGCCTATTTGGTAACAATTTTCACCATAACATAGGGACAAGTTCAGTGTGATGGGGGGTGATAGGTGAAGAATTTACTTTCCTTTCAGAGAGCAACAAATTCTTACATTTTACCAGTTTCTTACTGGAAACCTCAAAATGGGTAACTGGCAAACAGTGCAGGCAGAGATCAGATGTGTCTGATAAGACGTTTGATGCTGCAGCAATAATCACTATATTAGATATTGTACCTGCTGAAACAGTTAATAATTTGACCAAAAATAAGCTCGTTAAACTAACAATGCTTTGAACAACTGGGCCTGGTATTTGACAATGCCATATACTTGAACTTGTAGGTAGTAAGGGCACAGGGATGATGTTTTCTTCACAAAGTTATGGAGAATTTTTTTCTCCACAAAAAAAAATTAACCCTTATCCTGCTGTTCACGACAACTCCTACCTTTGCAAAACAGTGTAGACCCAGATCAGATGGCTTCTAAAGAAGCCATCTGATCAGGATCTACACTTTTTTACATTCAGTTTGTGAATTAGCAGGAATAAATTACATCACGTAATCTGATTGGTTCAGAGTCAGAAATGGGAGTGGTTAAATCAATTATTCCCTGGGATAATGGTTTAATGAATATCGGGAACACTGAATTTAGACATTCTCCCTCCATGTTGTGGGTACTCTTTAGGGGATCTTTGAATGAGTTTTGCAAGCGCTGGGGTGGTAACAGAATGACTGGGGTATTACAATGTCAAGGAATTTGGTGTCTGTCATGCATTCCCTATACTTCAGTCAGTTGTGCCTGCATCCCAAAGACTGGAAAAACAGTTTTCATTTTGCGATTATTAATTTAGTGTTTCTTCCCTCCACAAAAGCCTAAATGTCTATTTCTATTAACCACAAATGAACGAAAGATGCCATCACGCCTTGCGTATTAATGTAATATAACATCATTAATGCTTAGTAGCCTATATTTATGCAAATAAAGTGCGGAAAAATATTCATTTTGCAGCTTGTCTTTGCAGAATCAATAGTAATTTAGGTACAATATCCCAGGCCTGATTAGATTATACAAAATGAGTATACATGGCCGACTGATGAAAGAAATGGATAACACATGTTGGCGACGGTATAAAAACGTTTGTAGCTTTCGTACCATACCAAAAAGAAATGTTATGGGTACTCATAAGAATTGCCTCTGCGAGGCAATTCTAATGAGTACCCATAACATATGTTTTCAAGGAGAAAGGAAACAAATTATTAAAAAAATTATTTTTCTCGTTGGAGATCTGTTTTACGAAAAGAGGAATTAACTCTGGTTGTAAGGAAGAATGAGCAGCAAATTCACATGGTTTTTAAATCCCTATTCTTATCGATAAAGATGAAATTACATAAAACACAGTAGGTGGATAATCTCTTTCACACTTGTTTAAGAACTCGTATCATTAAAATCTCCAAAAATGCTTTGCAAACACGTGTTTAACAAAATGTAATTATGCACTTTATTTATAATTTTTACCTACCATATTTTCTTTGTGTAACCTTCATATTTCAATTTATTTGGTTATTAGGTCATGTTAACCTTTAAACAGCCGCAGCCTCATCATAAAAACACACCTATATAATTTTGACCCTCTTAAACCCCACTTTTATTAACAGGGGTAAACCTTATTTTTCTTATTTCAGCTCTAAAATATAGATTGTGAGTACTCGTTAGATATGCCTTGAGCATTTTGAACAGAAACAAGAAAAATATCAGAATTTTTTATATGAAAATTTTAATTTTTCAGTGGTAAAATTTACCATGTATCTGAAAAGGCATGTTTTGTACTGGAAAAAAACGGCCCCGATAGCTCAGTTGGTAGAGTGTCCGCTCCGGGGAACGGGAGGCCACAGGTTCGATCCCGGGCCGCGACATACCGAAGTCGTTAAGAATGGTGCTTGGCACTCAGATTTACGGGGTAGAGCTTAGGACTGGTCGACCCAGTGTCAGGATAATGTGACTGGGTGTGGTATCATGTAGTGTGCCTGGGACATGATACTTCAGTGAGGCAGCACTATAAAAGTGGGCATTGAGCTCCCTTTCGCAACCAGACACCGCCGTGATATGTTGAAAGCGACGTTAAACCCAAATACATACACACAAACATTTGTACTGAAAAATTCTACAGCAGATCACCTCTATATTTTTTACTGATTTTTCAGCGTATGTCATGAAAATTATTCTCTGTCCATGAAAACAAGGATTGATATTTCATATGATCACCTGCCCAGCAAATGCTTCACATGTAATGTCAAGCCTTATTTTCTGGGAAAAACAAGAAAAACTAGAAATGGGGTTTGTAAAACACTATGCCCCAAACCATACGCTTGTCCCTAAATGCCAATATTTTCAATGGCCATAGCTGAAGAACAAGATTTCATCCAAAATGTCTCAGAATTTATTCAAAAGTTAATCGGGTTAACTTCTAATCACAACCAATCCATTCATCGAATTTCAAGGCTCTAGCTTCAATAGTTTGAGATATTTTGCCGGTAAGATTTCATCCAAATTTTTTCAAAGGGCCATAACTCAGGAAAGGGGTGTAATCCTGACGAGAAAAAAAAATATGTGTTAGCTATATTTTTTCATGAGGAATCCATATAAGAAATTTCACAACCCTAGCAGACATGGTTCAGAAGTTATGCTATGCACCAAAAAGGTGTCAGATGGACTGACACATGCATGAACATCCCAGAAGCAATATGCCCCTCCAAGTTGGAGGGCATAAATATCTTGTATAAATGTCATCTGCTAGTGAGGATTGATGATTTATTGGTTAATCCATGAAAGGAAACAAGGATATGATTGGCAATTGTCCTACTGCATAAATTAATTTAGCCACACCCATTTATATTTAAACCAATCAAATTACTTGATGTAATTTATTCATTCAAATTTGCAAACTGAATGATAAACAGTGTAGATCCTGATCAGCTGGCTTCTTCAGAAGCCAGCTAATCTGGATCTACACTGTTTGCAAAGGTAGGGGTTGCTGTGTTCAGCATGATAAGGATGAACCATTGTCCTGCTGAAACATTATGAACCCTTCCTTTGCAAGCAGTGTTGATCCCGCTCAGATGGCTCTAGTTTGCTAATTTAAAGGAATACCTTATATGAAGTAAACTGATTGGCTGATATTCACAACTTGATGTGACAACATCAAATTTACCCTGCAGAATATTCACCTGTAATGCCTAGTGTCCCCAAAAAGAGCTTTGGCAAACAGTGTGGACCCAGAACATCAGTTGCAGAATGTGATGACTGATCAGGGTCCACTCTGTTTGCCTGAAGTGCTAGAAGTTAATGGAACTTACAATAAATGGAAATAACCAGACAACCCTTAAACTGATAAGACACATCAAGCTATGTATTCTGACAGACAGGCCTGAGCAAACTGTTACACCCAGATGAGACATTGCAATATGCAGCATTTCACCGGGGTCTAAACTGTTTGCTTTATTAACCATTATCATGCTGTTCACAACAACCCCTATCTTTGCAAACAGTGTAGATCCAGATCAGATGGCTTCTGAAGAAGCCATCTGATCAGGATCTACACTGTTTGACATTCAGTTTATGAATTTGTAGCAACAAATTACATCAAGTAATTTGATTGGTTGATAGACAGAAATGGGTGTGGCTTAAATGAATATTCAGCAAGATAAGGGTTAAACTAATAAGACACCTCAAGCTATGTATTCGGACAGACAGGCCTGAGCAAACTGTTACACCCAGGTGAGACATTGCAATATGCAGCATTTCACCGGGGTCTAAACTGTTTGCTTTTTAAGACAGAATAACTGGTAGTAAACGCTACTTGTTTTTTAGGACAGAATAACTGGTAGTAAACTCTACTTGTGTTTTAAGACAGAATAACTGGTAGTAAACTCTACTTGTGTTTTAAGACAGAATAACTGGTAGTAAACTCTACTTGTGTTTTAAGACAGAATAACTGGTAGTAAACTCTACTTGTTCAAATTTTAGAACAAGTAAGGTAAGGAGTTGGGGTGTCCAAACAGGATCGTTATGGTTACGTTGTCATACATGGGATAAGCCTTATCATCACGAAAACACGCCTATATAATTCTGACCCCCTTGAACCCCAATTTTATATAGTTAAACTGGGGTTTACAGGGGTAAACCTTATTTTTCATATTTCTGCTCTAAAATATAGATTGTGGCTACTCGTTAGAACCGCCTCGATGAGGAGGTTCTAGCAATTACCCACAATGTATATTTTGAGCAAAAATAAGAAAAATATCACAATTTTTCATCTTCAAATTTTCATTTTTTGGCGAAAAATGTTACAGTGTAATTGTATAGGCGTGTTTTCGTAATGGAGGCCAAGAAAACCTGCATTGGAAAATGTCATCTGTTTATATGGTCTGCTGAATCTTCTGTAAACTTTTAAAAATATTTTCTGCATACAGGCAAACAGTGTGGCCCCAGATCAAACTGCTAAAGATGTCTGATCTGGGTCCACACTGTTTGCAATAAGGACTTTTAAAGTAACCCGCAGACGACAAAGCAGACGGCAATTGTCGTGATTGGCAGCTTATGGGTTAACCACGAGGAATGATAAAGAAACAGTGAGCATGTTTATTTCACCCTTAAGGGAAATGGGAACCCCTGGCAGATTTTTCCACCATTTTTCAAAGGGAGACAACTTTTGGGACTTCCTGTTCGCTTTTCTATAAGCCCTGTCACACTGAAACAAGAGGGCTTAATGGCCCTATATTGCTCACCTGTGCACCAGAAAATTATTAGTGTAGGAGACCACTTGACATTGCTACACTGAATATCTAAGCTCTGGGCCTTATGACTTCGGAAAAGAAGATTTTTGAAGCTTTTTTCCATTATGAGTCTAAAGGAGCTAAGGGGCCCCGGGGTGTGGCCGGATCCCAGGGGCAGGGTTAGCAGGATTTATGTAGGTGACTATTTTATGTTGCTAGATACTAAATGTCTAAGCTCTGTGCTTCACAGTTTCAGAGAAGAAGATTTTTGAAGCTTTTCTCCATTATGAGTCTATTGGAGCTAAGGGGGTCCCAGGGCGTGGCCCATTTGGACCCCAAGGGCATGATTGGCAGGATTTATGTTGGTGACCACTTGCCATTGCTACATATTAAATATCTAAGCTCTGGGACCTGTGGTTCATGAAGAAGATTTTTGAAGTTTTTTTCCATTATGAGTCTATGGGAGCTAAGGGGCCCCGGGGCATGGCCCATTTGGACCCTAGGGGCATGATTGGCAGAATTTATGTAGGTGACCACTTGCCGTTGCTACACGTTAAATATCTAAGCTCTGGACCCTGTGGTTTCAGAGAAGAAGATTTTTGAAGCTTTTTTCCCATTATGAGTCTATGGGAGCTAAGGGGCCCTGGGGGGTGGCCTATTTGGACCCCAGGGGCATGATTGGCAGGATTTATGTAGGTAACCACGTGTCGCTGCTACATGCAAAATATCGAAGTTCTGGGCCCTGTGGTTTTAGAGAAGAAGATTTTTGAAGCTTTTTTCCATTATGAGTCTATGGGAGCTAAGGGGCCCCGGGACATGGCCCATTAGGACCCCAGGGGCATGATTGGCAGGATTTATGTAGGTGACCACTTGCCGTTGCTACATGCTAAATATTTAAGCTCTGGGCCCTATGGTTTCAGAGAAGAAGATTTTTGAAGCTTTTTTTTTCCATTATGTATCTATGGAAGCTAAGGGGCCCCTGGGTGTGGCCAATTTGGACCCCAGGGGCATGATTGGTAGGATTTATGTAGGTGACCACTTGACATTGTTACAAGCTAATTATCTAAGCTCTGGGCCCTGAGGTGACCACTTGATGTTGCTACATGCTAAATATCTAAGCTCTGGGCCCTACGATTTCAGAGAAGAAGATTTTTGAAGCTTTTTTTTCATTATGAATCTATGGGAGCTAAGGGGCCCCAGGGTATGGCCAATTTGGACCCCAGGGCCAAGATTGGCAGGATTTATGTAGGTGACCACTTGACATTGTTAAAAGCTAATTATCTAAGCTCTGGGTCCAGTGGTTTCAGAGAAGAAGATTTTTAAAATTGTTCCCATTATAAGTCTATGGGAGCTATATGTTGCCATGGCAACCAGAATTCCAATCTGAACAGCCCAAAAACCTTATGCAGCCTTTCCCCCTACCTGCTGATGCTGCACATGAAATTTGATCAAGATTGGCCATGGGGTATTAGAGATATACTTATTTGAAATTGTTTACGATGCATGCTCGCACGACGAATGACAGACAAAATGTGATCACAAAAGCTCACCTTGTCACTACGTGACATGTGAGCTAAAAAAAGGTCTGCTCTTAATGGAAAGCATTTGCTCCTCAGGAGTCACCTCCCCTGAACTGTTCCCATTCCACTTAAGATATGCCAATCACAACAATTATCATCTGCTTTGTCGTCTGCTGGTTAATAAACAGACAACATTTTCTGATGCAGGTTTTTTAAGCATCTTAAGGGTTACAGTATTTCTAGGCTCAGATAAACAGAGCATGAACTCTGTCCTCCTGATAAAAATAAAGGAAACTTATGTATATACAAACAAGAGGGCCATGATGGCCCTGGATCGCTCACCTGATCCATAGTGTAACAAGTGGGCCCCAGGGAGGGCCATTATTGGCCCAAGGCTTTTAATGTGCATAATGTTGAGGGAGGTCTTAAAGGTGAAGCTTCATACCAAACATCAACAAAGGCTATAATTTGAACAATCTTGGCAAAGGTCCACTAGATGAAGCTACACACCAAATATAAAGACCTGGGCCTTGCGGTTTCAGAGAAGAAGATTTTTATAAAGATATTCCCTACATAAGCCTATACACCAGGGCTATAAAAGTCTATGTAAAACTAAAGGGCCCCGGGGTAGGGGGCATTTTGGCCCCAGTGCTATAATATGAACAATCTTGGTAGAGGTCCACTAGATGACGCTTCATACCCTATTAATCCATCCACTGGTTAGGCAGAAGAAGCTCTGGTGGCCATTTTGTTCACCAGAGCGGGTCAGTGTGAGCAATTTTGGTAGCGGGTCAACCAACGAACATTCCTGCGAAATAATTTAACCAGAGGACCAGTGGTCCTGAACCGCTCACCTGTCTGGTGACAATTTTCCTACTTAGATCAGCAATTTTTTCATTTGTTCAACTCACAAAGGCTCCATATTAAAATTCACTTAAATTGGCTCAGCAGTTTTGGAGAAAAAATATCTGAAATATGGATCCTGAATGACCTTGGTCTAAGGCCAATGAATGACCTTGACCTTTCTCACCCATAGATCTTCATGTATTCAGTTACTTTACCTGATCTACAAATTTTGGTGACACTGTCTTCAATGGTTTCCTATAAATCCATTATTTTCACTTTGCCCCATGCAAAAGCCTAAGTCGGCAAATTTGACATTGCTGTAAAATAGGTCAAGGTCAACCCAGGGTCACCAGTTGTACAAACCGTGATGGGCCCGAGTACCATATGCTACATGCCAAGTTTCAAGGCCACTGGCTTTATGGTTCTGGAGAAGAAGATTTTTGAAGGCTTTTTACCATATATGGGCATGGCGGCCATCTTGGGTCTAAGGCCAATGAATGACCTTGACCTTTCTCACCCATAGATCTTCATGTATTCAGTTACTTTACCTGATCTACAAATTTTGGTGACACTGTCTTCAATGGTTTCCTATAAATCCATAATTTTCACTTTGCCCCATGCAAAAGCCTAAGTCGGCAAATTTGACATTGCTGTAAAATAGGTCAAGGTCAACCCAGGGTCACCATTTGTACAAACCATGATGGGCCTGAGTACCATATGCTACATGCCAAGTTTCAAGGCCACTGGCCTTATGGTTCTGGAGAAGAAGATTTTTGAAGGCTTTTTACCATATATGGGCATGGCGGCCATATTGGTCATGTGATCCAGACCCCGCGAACAAACTTTGGTTCCCCGATCCCACTGAGGCTCCATATGAAATTTGGCTTTGATTGGCCCTGTAGTATAGGAGAAGAAAATCTTTGACAAGAATTCCGCTGAAGGCTATGTCGCGCCTGTGGGGGCGCAAAGTCACCCAACTATGATATGTAGGTCAAGGTCAAACATAGATGCTTGCACAAAAGTTTCCATTCTTAAATGCAAGCTTGTACTAAGTATCATTAAGCTCTAATAATTCTTGAGAAATGAACTTAATCATTAGGGTGAACGCTAGGGTGGTCGCAATATTTTACAATGTCAGTGAACCATGAAATGTAGGTCAAGGTCAAATATGGACGCTTGCATTTAAGTTGCCATCCACAGATACAAGTTTGTGCCAAATACAATTAATGTAGCTCTTATAGTTCTTGAGAAATAAACTTGACCATTAGGGTGGTTGCAATATTTTACAAAGTCAGTGAACCATGAAATATAGGTCAAGGTCAAATATGGATGCTTGCATTTAAGTTACCATACCCAGATACAAGTTTGTACCAAGTATCATTAATAAAGCTCTGATAGTTCTTGAGAAATAAACTTTACCATTAGGGTGAACGCTAGGGTGGTCACAATATTTTACAAAGTCAGTGAACCATGAAATGTAGAACAAGGTCAAATATGGATGCTTGCATATAAGTTGTCATCCCCAGATACAAGTTTGTACCAAGTATCATTAATGAAGCTCTTATAGTTCTTCAGAAATCAACTTGAACCCCAGGGTGAACGCTAGAGTGGTCGCAATATTTTACAAAGTCAGTGAACCATGAAATGTAGGTCAAGGTCAAATATGGATGCTTGCATGTAAGTTGTCATCCCCAGATACAAGCTTGTACCAAGTATCATTATTGAAGCTCTTATAGTTCTTCAAAAATAAACTTGAACCTCAGGGTGAACGCTAGGGTGGTCGCAAATGTTGACGCCTTGACAAACGGACGGACCCACATTTTGGGTTTGTTTGGCTGCACCTGTCCATATTTTATGGGGCTAAAATTTTTATGTGGCTAACGGTTTATGTGGCTATAAGACACACAAATCTGTACATCTAATGTGGCTAGCCACACAAACTTTGGACATCAGCCACATAAAGGCTGTCTGTACAAAACCGTCTTTGTCTAAACTTATGTGGCTACCAGAGGTTGTGATATCTAGCCCTCTAAAGGTAGAACAGAACTTTCTTTATAGTGCACTGATACATCTTATGGGTCTAGCTCCTCACATAGAGGGACTTTTTCCTACTGCAGCATTCAGCCCCAGGACAGCCAGTTAAATTTATGTGGCTCAGCCCCATAATCTCAAAGTTTAGCCTCATAATCCTGGACATCCATGTCCAAGGATGTCCAAGGTGATGGACATAAATTTATGTGTCTTTTTTTTATTTGATTTTTCTAGTCCCCCTGAACCCCTCTGTACTAACAGAAAAATGGGTTTGTGAGGCTAGCCACACAAACCCATTTTGCCACACAAAACCCTTCTGTACCTAAAAGAAGCCACATAAACCCATTTTGTAAGAACGGACGAACGAACGAACGAACGGACGCACGGACAAACCGACAGAAAACCGGGCGCCTATATCACGCCATGCTAATAGCAGGCGCGACAAAAATGGTGGACGGACGGACGGACGACGGACGACGGACCATGGCTATACTATAAGCTCACCTATGAGCCTAAAGGCTCAGGTGAGCTAAAAATCCATTATTTTCACTTTTTCCTATGCAAAAGCCTAAGTCAGCATATTTGACATTACTGTAAAATAGGTCAAGTTCAACCCAGGGTCACCATTTGAACAAATTATGATAGGCCCGAGTACCATATGCTACATGCCAAGTTTCAAGGCCATTGGCCTTACGGTTCTTGAGAAGAAGAATTTCGAAGTGTTTTTACCATATATGGGTGTGGTGGCCATCTTGGTCATGTGATCTCGACCATATTGGCAGCTTTTCATTTGTTCAACTCCCAAAGGCTCCATATTGAATTTCACTTCAATTGGCTCAGTAGTTTCTGAGAAAAAATGTTTGAAATATGGAACCTGCGTGACCTTGGTCTAAGGTCAATTAATGACCTTGACCTTTCTTACAAGATCTTCATGTATTCAGCTACTTTACCTTATCTACTAATTTTGGTGACACTGTCTTCAATGGTTTCCTAAAAATCCATTATTTTCACTTTTTCCCATGCAAAAGCCTAAGTCGGCAAATTTGACCTTGCTGTAAAATAGGTCAAGGTCAACTCAGGGTCACCATTTGTACAAACTATGATGGGCCTGGGTACCATATGCTACATGCCAAGTTTCAAGGCCATTGGCCTTACGGTTCTGGAGGAGAAGAATTTTTAAGGCTTTTTACCATATATGGGCATGACGGCCATTTTGGTCATGTGATCTAGACCGTATTGGCATTTTTTCATTTGTTCAACTCACAAAGGCTCCATATTAAATTTTACTTAAATTGGCTCAGCAGTTTTGGAGAAAAAATGTTTGAAATATGGATCCTGAATGACCTTGGTCTAAGGCCAATGAATGACCTTGACCTTTCTGACCCATAGATCTTCATGTATTCAATTACTTTACCTGATCTACAAATTTTGTTGACACTGTCTTCAATGGTTTCCTATAAATCCATTATTTTCACTTTGCCCCATGCAAAAGCCAAAGTCGGAAAATTTGACATTGCTGTAAAATAGGTCAAGGTCAACCCAGGGTCACCATTTGTACAAACCATAATGGGCCCGAGTACCATATGCTACATGCCAAGTTTCAAAGCCACTGGCCTTATGGTTCTGGAGAAGAAGATTTTTGAAGGCTTTTTACCATATATGGGCATGGCGGCCATCTTGGTCATGTGATCCAGACCCGCGAACAAGGCCAATGAATGACCTTGACCTTTCTGATCCATATACATTCATGTATTACTTTACCTGATCTACAAATTTTGGTGACACTGTCTTCAATGGTTTCCTATAAATCCATTATTTTCACTTTGCCCCATGCAAAAGCCTAAGTCGACAAATTTGACATTGCTGTAAAATAGGTCAAGGTCAACCCAGGGTCACCATTTGTACAAACCATGATGGGCCCGAGTACCATATGCTACATGCCAAGTTTCAAGGCCACTGGCCTTATGGTTCTGGAGAAGAAGATTTTTGAAGGCTTTTTACCATATATGGGCATGGCGGCCATCTTGGTCATGTGATCCAGACCCCGCGAACAAACTTTCGTTCCCCCATCCCACTGAGGCTCTATATGAAATTTGGCTTTGATTGGCCCAGCAGTATAGGAGAAGAAGATCTTTGAAAATAGTGGACGGACGGACGGACGGACGGACGGACGGACGACGGACCATGGCTATACTATAAGCTCACCTATGAGCCTAAAGGCTGAGGTGAGCTAAAAATCCATCCACTGGTCAAGGAGAAGACATCTTTTAAAGGATATTCTATTTTTAGCTCTGGTGGCCATATTGTTCAACCGAGCGGAACGGTTTGAGTAATTTTGGTAGAGAGTCACCCAAGGAACATTCCTGTGAATAAATTTCAAAATCCATCAACTAGTTAAGGAAAAGAAGTCATTTAAAGGTTTTCTATTTATAGCCCTGGTGGCCATCTTGTTCACCCATGCAGAACGGTTTGAGCAATTTACGTAGAGGGTCACCCAAGGAACATTCCTGTGAAGTAATTTCGAAATCCATCCACTGGTTAAGGAGTAGAAGTCCTTTAAAGGTTTTTCTTTTTTTTAGCTCTGGCGGCCATTTCGTTCACCCGAGCAGAATGGTATGAGCAATTTGGTAGAGGTTCACCAAAGGAACATTCCTGTGAAATAATTTCAAAATCCATCCACTGGATTAGGAGAAGAAGTTGTTTAAAGGTTTTTCTAATTTTAGCTCTGGCGGCCATTTTGTTCAACCGAGCAGAACGGTTTGAGCAATTTTGGTAGAGGGTCACCCAAGGAACCTTCCAGTGAAATAATTTCAAAATCCATCCACTGGTTAAGGAGAAAAAGTCATTTAAAGGTTTTTCTAATTTTTTAGCTCTGGTGGCCATCTTGTTCACCCGAGCGGAACGGTTTGAGCAATTTTGGTAGAGGGTCAACCAAGGAACATTCCTGTGAAGTAATTTCAAAATCCATCAACTAGTTAAGGAGAAGAAGTCGTTTAAAGGTTTTTCTATTTTTTAGCTCTGGCGGCCATCTTGTTCAGCCTAGCGGAACGATTTGAGCTATTTTGGTAGAGGGTCACCCAAGGAACATTCCTGTGAAGTGATTTCAAAATCCATCCACTGGTTAAGGAGAAGAAGTCCTTTAAAGGTTTTTCTATTTTAAGCTCTGGCTGCCATTCTGTTCACCCGAGCGGAACGGTTTGAGCAATTTTAGAAGAGGGGCACCCAAGGAACATTCCTGTGCAATAATTACAAAATCCATCCACTGGTTAAGGAGAAGAAGTCGTTAAATGGTTTTTCTATTTTTAGCTCTGGCGGCCATTTTGTTCACCCGAGCAGAACGGTTTGAGCAATTTTGGTAGAGGGGCACCCAAGGAACATTCCTGTGCAATAATTTCAAAATCCATCCACTGGTTAAGGAGAAGAAGTTGTTTAAAGGTTTTTCTATTTTTAGGTCTGGCGACCATTTTGCTTACCCGAGCGGAACGGTTTGAGCAATTTTAGTAGAAGGTCATCCAAGGAACATAACTGTGACATAATTTCAAAATCCATCCACTGGTTAAGCAGGAAAAGTCATTTAAAGGTTTTTCTATTTTTAGCTCTGGCGGCCATCTTGTTCACCCGAGAGGAACAGTTTGAGCAATTTTGGTAGAGGATCACCCAAGGAGCATTCCTGTGAAATTAGATCAAAATCTGTCCAGCAGTTTTGGAGAAGAAGTTGTTTAAAGCAAAAGTTGACGACGGACGCACGGATGACGGACAAAGACCGATCCCAAAAGCTCACCTTGAGCACTTTGTGCTCAGGTGAGCTAAAAATTACATTTCAAAATTTAGTGGTGTCAGGTTGTGTTATCTTAAAAATTAGTTTGGAAAATGGCTGAACTTTATACAAACAGTGAAGGCCCTGATCAGATGCCGTGTTCTGTGGTGTTTAATCCGGGTCTGCACTGTTTGTCAGTCTCCCATTTTGGGGTTTTCCAAATAAAAAAGGTTACGGTTAAGGTGACCATAGAAATATTATAGAACAGTAAAATTCCTATATTAAGACCACCTTTGGGATTGTTCCAAAGGTGGTCCCTGACCACATTCTGTGCAAAAAACATGAAGAAAGGATAACTGCACCCTTCTAAATAAGCTTTTGAAAGCAGAATTAGTCTCAATTATAGTTGGTCTCACTAAGTAACAATGGAGTTGCCTTCATGTGTGTTTGCAGAACAGAAACTCAGTCAGATCTTATAGAAGGGAAGTAACTGCGTCTGAAACTGTGAAAATAAATAACCGTATATACAAAGACAGTGGGGATAATAACAGGATAATTGTCAATTCTCACTAAAAACCTATGTTGTGGTTATTCATATGAGCAGCCTCAGAAAGGCCGTTCAAATGAATACCCACAAAGCAAGCACAACCATAAGCTGTTGCTCCTCAGAAGCTTGAATGGTATGCTTGTACCATGCCTTTACAACTTTTTGCAATAATGGAGAACTAGTTCAGGGTGACAGGGGTGTAATCATAACTATCACTTCGACATGTATGTACTGAATCAAATCTCTCATTGGGGTTCCATTTATCCCATTTTGTACCGGAAACCCCTAAACGGGTACCCTGGCAAACAGTGCAGGCCCAGATCAGACCCGTAGAATGCGGCGTCTGATCAGGGCCTATACTATTTGCAAAAAATTCAGCCATTTACCAAATCAGTTTTGAAGAAAACACAACATGACACCCCTAGATTTTGAAATGGACTCCTGCTATATATAAGGTGGAAGATTCCATTTGGTACAAAAAGGGTTAAAATTTAGCAGTGGCAAAGCGTTTTTTTTTTCTTAGAAATTTATTCAGGAAGATATCCAAACTGTTTTAAACGGGCCTCCGTGGCCTAATGGATAAGAGCGCTGACTCTTAGTCATTAGGTCTCTCACCGCCGTGGGTTCGAGCCTCGCTCGGGTCACGTGTGAGACGCCAAGTTCTGCAACGGAAGGTCAGGTGGTTTTTCTCTGGGTACTCCGGTTTTCGCCCACCTATGATTAACGATCGGCTCGATATGAGTGAAATAATCTTGAAAGGGCCGTAAAACCCAAATCAAAAAAAAAAAAAAAATCCAAACTGTTTTGCAATAAGTGAAAGCCCTAATCAGATGCCATGCTCTGCAGTGTCTGATCTAAGCCTAAACTGCTTGCCAGTGTTCTTGTTTTTGGGTTTCACATATAAAATGGGTTAACTCATGTCCTGCTGAACACAATAAGACCTTCGGCCCCCGCCCATCGGGGCTTGAAGAAACAGATGGGCTGCATGATGCTTCCAGGCAGAGCTGAAACCGACCCGTGCACGAGTACTAGTTAACTGTTTAGAGGATCTATGCCTGCCCAGGCAAAGCGGTGTATGTCGGTCCGTCCATGCTTATAAAATCTATTGGTTTCATTGAGCGACAGGTCTTGAGATGTCATTTCATCTCAATGTTGGGTAAAAGTCCCACAAAATTGGAAGCAACGTCTCCAATGACCTATACAGTGTTGATGGGGATGTTAAACCTCAAATCAAACAAACAAACAAAACACAATAAGACCTAACTTTACAAACAGTGTAGATCCAGATCAGATGGCTTCGGGAGAAGCCATCTGATCAGGATCTACACTGTTTGTCAATTAGTTTGTGAATTTGAACAAATACATAAGATAAAGTAATTTGATTGGCTGATAGTCAGAAATGGGTGTGGCAAAACTGATTATTCAGCAGGATAAGGGTTAAACATAAAGGAACAATCTAACCTTTAGCTGATCCATTCATTCCTCCCATTTCAGACATGAAATCTTCATCCCAGATCAGTCAAGCATCTTCATCATTTTTTCCTGAAAAAGAAATTTGTAAATCAATAGTTGAATGAGTTCGGCCCCTTTTCAAACATACATGGAATAAACTTAAAAATTTGTGACCTAACCTTGGGCCACATTTACACCAGGGATAACCCATACCAGTATGATCTAGAAGAGTTTCATAGAGGTGTGTGTGAGAATTTGGGTTTAACATCGCTTTCAACAATTTTTCAGTCATATCACGTCGGTGCCTGGTTGCCACAGGGAGTCTCATAGAGGAAACAATCTGGTCCAATCTGTACTTACATTGTCCGGGCAAGATTTGCAATTACTGTATGGATCCTAAGTACAGGCCTAAGCAAATAGTGCAGATCCAGATCAGACTGCTCCTTCAAGACTGCTCCAGAGCAGTCTGATCAGGGTCTACACTGTTTGCATTTTCCATTTTGTCTGCATGTTTTGGACTCCTTTTTGGATCGTTAAACATGTGTTAAAATTTTATGAGAATTACAGCAAGACCTCAAGGCATCTCCTCAGGTTAACAAGTTTGTAAAATGAACACCCCTCTAAACTCGACTTTACACGGAGAAGAGCTGTCGCATGACAGCATAGCTCGCCTGTTTCGCGACTTCAAGATATAAGGTAAATATAGGTCACACTCACCTAGATATATTTGAGATCAATAATCAGGTCACATGGAACATATATTCCAGATACTACATTTCAGAATCAAATTGTGTCTGAATTATAAGGCAAAATCATTGAACCATGAAAATAGGTCACACTGACCTAGATATATTTCTATGTCAATCATTGGCTCACATGGAACTAATAATCCAGGTGAGACATTTCTCCATCAAATAGTATTCAAAATAATAGGCAAAATCACTGAACCATGAAATATAGGTCACACTGACCTGGATATATTTTGCAGTCAATTATCGGGTCACATGGAACTAATAATCCAGGTATGACATTTCTCTATCAAATAGTATTCAAGATAAAAGGCAAAATCACTGAACCATGAAATATTGGTCATACTGACCTAGATATATTTTGAGGTCAATAATGGGGTCACATGCAACTAATAACCCAGGTATAACATTTCTCCATCAAAAAGTGTTCAAGGTAATAGACAAAATCACAGGACCATGAAATGTAGGTCACCATGACCTAGATATATTTTGCGGTCAATTATCGGGCCACATGGAACTAATAATCCAGGTATGACATTTCTCCATCAAATAGTATTCGAGATAATAGGCAAAATCGCTGAACCATGAAATATAGGTCACAGTGACCAAGATATATTTTGAGGTCAATCGTGGAGTCACATGGAACTAATATCCCAGGTATGACATTTCTTCAACAAATAGACTTCAAGATACAAGACAAAATCACTGGACTGTGAAATGTAGGTCACCATGACCTTCACCCTTTTACACTTGAACCAATGTCACTTGATTGGCTGATGTATAACCAATTGTGTCTATAACTTGTTAGTTTAATGGAAAGGTATTCAACAAATCACAAAGGTGTCCTGGATTTTGACCCCTAGCCCCACCCCATCCCCACTCCCAGGCATGAACCCAAGGGTGTGTTGTCTTGGAATCTCCGAAGACACTGCCAAGTATCCAAGTTGTAAATATGAATGCTTTGTGATGAGTGACTGTTGAGATATAAGCATTTCAAAAACTTTAACACAGAATTACAAAGGTGTTCTAGATTTTGACCCCTAGCCCCACCCCGGGGCATGAACACAGTGGTCTGTTCTCTTTGAACATCAGAGGACCCTCCCAGGTACTTAAGTTCCAAATATGAATGGTCTGTGTTGAGTGACTGTTGCTATATAAACATTTGAAAAACTTTAACGCAGTATGACGGGAATGCAAATGCAAATGCAGATGTGCACCCCAACCGAGGTGACAACAACAGCTCTCCATGTACTTTGTACAGGCGTGCTAAAAATGGGGTTTATGGGGATATTCATTAATTTTCCTTATTTCTGCTCAGAAACATAGATTGTGGATACTCGTTAGAACCGCCTCATTGAGAGGGTTCTATCGAGCACCCACAATCTATATTTGGACTAGAATTAAGAAAAATATCAAACATTTTCACCTGAAAAATGTTCGTTCTAGATATAAAATAGATGCCATTTTAGCGGATGGTGTGTTATTGTAATACGAAGTTTTAGGATTTTTATGTTATGCTGGCAATATCTAGAGGGTCCAATCATTAGCTTGTTAGTGGTCAAAATTGTCAGTACAAAATTTAAAGTAGGATCCCACCCATCGGGGCTTGGAAGAAATAGATTGGGCTGCAATGAGCTGAAACCGACTGCCCATGCTCACAATGTCGGGTAAAAGTCCAACAAATTGAAAGTGACATAGTGTGTTCCTTCATTTGTTTGTTTGGACTGGAGTTTAATGGCCCTGTTAAAATTATAAAGGTCATATTGAGATGGTCCTTTTTTCTATCCATACTATTCCTGGGCAAGCTTATTAAACATAAGCAGTAAACAAGTACAACCCATTCTTTTGTCAGAAAATGACAACTGCCCTTCTTGAATCAGCAGAAGGGAGATCTCCAAAATTATAAAGGTCATATCGAGATGGTCCTTTTTTCTATCCATACTATTCCTGGGCAAGCTTATTAAACATAAGCAGTCAACAAGTACAACCCATTCTTTTGTCAGAAAATGACAACTGCCCTTCTTGAATCAGCAGAAGGGAGATCTCCAAAATTATAAAGGTCATATCGAGATGGTCCTTTTTTCTATCCATACTATTCCTGGGCAGGCTTATTAAACATAAGCAGTCAACAAGTACAACACATTCTTTTGTCAGAAAATGACAACTGCCCTTCTTGAATCAGCAGAAGGGAGATCTCCAAAATTATAAAGGTCATATCGAGATGGTCCTTTTTTCTATCCATACTATTCCTGGGCAGGCTTATTAAACATAAGCAGTCAACAAGTACAACACATTCTTTTGTCAGAAAATGACAACTGCCCTTCTTGAATCAGCAGAAGGGAGATCTCCAAAATGGTTCATTTTCTGATGAAAAAAAAGGTGATATTATTCTTATTTATTCTTAACCTTTAACCTGCTGAATATTCAATTAAGCCACACCCATTTCTGACTTTGAACCAATCAGATTACTTGATGCAATTTATTTCTACATATTCATAAACTGAATGTCAAACAGTGTAGACCCTGATCAGATGGCTTCTTCAGAAGCCATCTGATCTGGATCTATACTGTTTGCAAAGAAAGGGCTTGTCGCCAACAGCAGGCTAAAGGTTAAAATACAGGTTGGGTGTGCTCGTTAGAACTGCCTCATTGAGGGAGTTCTAAAAAGGTCTTGGAGCAGAAATAAGAAAAATAATGTATACCCCTGTAAACCCAAGATCCTCTATATAGCATGGAGTTTACATGGGTGTTCGTTACATAAGTAATGTACAGCTGAGTATGGCTATGTACAGCTGAGTATGGCTATGTACAACTGAGTATGGCTATGTACAGCTGAGTATGGCTATGTACAACTGAGTATGGCTATGGCTATGAACAGCTGAGTATGGCTATGTACAGCTGAGTATGGATATGTACAACTGATTATTGCTATGTACAGCTGAGTATGGCTATGTACAACTGAGTATTATTATATACAGCTGAGTATGGCTATGTACAACTGAGTATGGCTATGGCTATGTACAGCTGAGTATGGTTATGTACAACTGAGTATGGCTATGTACACTGAGTATGGCTAAGGCTATGTTCAGCTGAGTATGGCTATGTACAACTGAGTATGGCTAAGTACAACTGAGTATGGCTATGGCTATGTACAGCTGAGTATGGTTATGTACAGCTGAGTATGGCTATGTACAGCTGAGTATGGCTATGGCTATGTACAGCTGAGTATAGCTATGTACAGCTGAGTATGGCTATGGCTATGTACAACTGAGTATGGCTATGGCTATGTACAGCTGAGTATGGCTATGTACACTGAATATGGCTATGGCTATGTACAGCTGAGTATGGCTGTGTACAACTGAGTATGGCTATGTACAACTGAGTATGACTATGGCTATGTACAGCTGAGTATGGCTATGTACAACTGAGTATGGCTATGTACAGCTGAGTATGGCTATGGCTATGTACAGCTGAGTATGGCTATGTAGAGCTGAGTATGGCTATGGCTATGTACAACTGAGTATGGCTATGGCTATGTACAGCTGAGTATGGCTATGTACAAATGAATATGGCTATGGCTATGAACAGCTGAGTGGGCTATGGGCTACAGCTGAGTGGGCTATGTAAAGCTGGGTATGGCTATGTACTGCTGAGTATGGCTATGAACAGCTGAGTGGGCTATGGGCTACAGCTGAGTGGGCTACCACTTTTGTTTTTGGTTTTTTGTCTGTACATAGGCTTTGTTAGGAAGTCTAACATTTTTTCCTAATGGCTGTTATTTTCCATGGTATCATAATGTATCAATAATTATACGCCAATTATTGACGAGAATATAACACATCGAAGCAAACAACATCTAAGATAATTGTTTTTAGTTGATCATTAAGAGTTTATGTCACGTCAAAAGAAAAATTTACTTAAGCCATTATGCAAACATCAATTGCCCTGATCAGCCGGTGCACATGCCTGTGCACCCGCTGAACAGAATATTTGCTGTTTGGAAGAACAACATGGAGATTCTCAATGTATTTTAAGAAATGTGTGAACTTGCTGGTTAGACTAACTACATGTACCACATGACTTGCATCTTACCTGGTCAAATAGGTTGCAAGAAATTATTCATCATGAAACGGCTCATTTTAGCACTGTCACCACGGAGATAATTCTACCTGGCTGCTTTTATGTTTTCGTTAAAGGGATAAAAAAGCGAGTTAATTATTTCCTTATTGTTACATAGGAAGTTTGAATAATTAATTCCTTCATTCGTTTGTCTTGTTTCCATAGATCAATCACTGTGCACAGAAATTGTTAATCATCAGTGATATAAGTTTTGAAAATATATCAATATTAATATTATACATTGAAAACCATTGTGATGTCATATAAATGTTCAGTTTTGGGGTACCAGTCTAATCTCCCCTACTCTCTCTTCTGTACCAGTCTAATCTCCCCTACTCTCTCTTCTGTACCAGTCTAATCTCCCCTACTCTCTCTTCTTTACCAGTCTAATCTCCCCTACTCTCTCTTCTTTACCAGTCTAATCTCCCCTACTCTCTCTTCTGTACCAGTCTTATCTCCCCTACTGTCTCTTCTTTACCAGTCTAATCTCCCCTACTCTCTCTTCTTTACCAGTCTTATCTCCCCTACTCTCTCTTCTGTACCAGTCTAATCTCCCCTACTCTTTCTTCTGTACCAGTTTAATCTCCCCTACTCTCTCTTGTGTATCATTCTAATCTGCCCTACTCTCTCTTCTGTACCAGTTTAATCTCCATTTCTTCCGTACCAGTCCAGTCTCCCCTACAATCTCTTCTGTACCTGCCTTATCTCCCTACCATCTCTTCTTACCCTACTGAGTACTCTCTCTTCTGTACCATTCAAATCTCCCCTACTATTTCTTCTATACCAGCCTCCATACTAATCTCCCCTACTATTTCTTCTGTACCAGCCTTATCTCCCTACCATCTCTTCTGTACCATTCTAATCTCCCCTACCATCTCTTCTGTACCAGCCTTATCTCCCTACCTTCTCTTCTGTACCAGTCTAATCTACCTACTGAGTACTCTCTCTGGCCGACTTCGACTCGAACCAAGTTCCTACTATAGTTACTAAAACTACACCCGAACATCGATGGTAGCTACCAAAGTGATATCGTAAAATATACCAAAGTGAACCATAGGCTGGGGTAGGTTTAGTTTGGTAGCAAGATGGCGGATATGAGATTCTCGCGAGATCGCATCTAATTGCAATCACATCGACAGAAAAAAATTAACATTTCTGACTGTTCCAGAAATAAAACATTTCAATTTATGTAAAATCTTTCATATTCTAGATAGAGTCAGCTTCTTTTCATGTGTTCGAACATGAACTTGTGATGTAAATGAGTTTTAACTTTCATATTTTCATATTCCGCATGTCCAATATTTTTCAACAGAATAATTCTATTCAGACTTTAACAAGCATGTAAAGTTCCGAAAAAGTGATGAATAATGATCTAATGAATATCAAATTTTTAGAAAATAGAACAAAGCAGCCATTTTGTTTCCAAGGCAATCTACCAAGACAGCTACCATGGGTGTTCGACTGGTAATGCCATTGCGCATGTCTCTGGAATCTACTATAGTAGGAACTTTGGTTTGAGTCAAAGTCAGCCTCTTCTGTACCAGTATCTACCCTACTGAGTACTCTCTCTTCTGTACCATTCTAATCTCCCCTACTATTTCTTCTGTACAAGCCTTATCTCCCTACCATCTCTTCTGTACTAGTCTAATATCCCTCGAACTGTCTCTTTTGTACCAGTCTAATTTTCCCTACTATCTTTTCTGTAGCAGCCTAATCTCCCGTAGCCTTGAGAAGGTCTCAAGAACCACTGAAGTCCAAATTATTTGGTTACTGCATTGGGGGGGAGACTCTCAAAGGATAGACTCCTTTGCTTGTTACAGAAAACAGTGAGTTGTTGGTTGATGGCTGGAATACTAGGGCTTGAAGAAATAGATGGGCTGCATGATGCTTCCAGGCAGAGCTGAAACCGACTGCACACGAGTACTGGTAAACCGCTTAGAGGATCTAGGCCATCCCGGGCAAAGCGGTGCGAGTCGGACCACCCTATGTCATTTCATCTCAATGTTGGGTAAAAGCCCCATATAATTGGAAGCAATGTCTTCAAAATGATCCGTATTGAGTTGACGCGGATTTTAAACCTCAAATCAAACAAGCAAAAACTGTGCTGCCAGCAGTCCCACTGATGCCATTGTTCCCTCCAGCTAGTCGCTGTATAAATCACCATTCACTGGAGTTTCAGACCCCTACTGCAAGAACTGACATTAATTTTACAAAGATTCCTTCTTCCCTAGGACCATTAGAGATTGGAATGCCCTTCCCGATTCAATCATTTTCATGGCTGAAGGTGCTGAGGATAGTGAAGCTAAGTTTACCTCCTTTGTGAAAGCTAGGGACTAATTTCCCACATCACAGGTCTTGGTGTATGAATGTCATTTGACATGTCACCAGAAAACAATTCTGATTCAACTAGAGCCTGGTAGCTTAGTGATTAATGCACTTGCATATAATGCTAGAGTTTGATTCATAGCAGTGGTAATAAAACATGCTCAGAACATGCTCAGAATCAGATGGTAGGTACAACTACAATATTCCAAGATTGGGCGAACAAGTCCTTTATAATTAAGCAGCTGAAGACACTGGTGAAGATTCAACCTCAGGAAACCTAGCATTCTATTTGCCTTAGTACACATGTTGCTAATATGTGTATTCCACCACAAATTGTGTGTGATTGTCACACCAAGGTATTTAATGGAATCCACATTCTCAAGGACTGTTTCCTCTAGGGTGTATGACGCCTCAATTTTATTTGTTATCTTTGTGCTCCACTTGCATCATTTGCAGGGATGAATGCCACAAAATGCACTGTCCTTTAGACATTAACAGGAGGCCCCCTGTGCAGGGACAACCATCCCCAGTCAGAGGGGTCAGAATGATTTTGAAATTGAGCGCCGAAGGCGTGAGGGGAGAGCACAAGAGGGTGGAGAGCACGAGAGAAGGTTTTCCTCCCTCTCCAAGAAAAGTTTGAAATTTGATGGCAAAAAAAACAAGAGGGCCATGATGGCCCTAGATCGCTCACCTGATCCATAGGGTATCAAGTGGGTCCCTGGGAGAGCCATTATTGGCCCTGGGCTATAATATGATTAATCTTGGTAGTGGTCTAAAAGGTGAAGCTTCATACCAAATATCAAAGAATGGAGAGTTCTGGTTTCAGACAAGATTTTTAAACGTTTTCCTTATATAAGTCTTTATAAACCTTAGGGTTCCCGGGTCGGGCCATTTTTGCCCCCAGGGCTATAAATTGAACCATCTTGGTAGAAATCCACAAGACAAAGCTTCATACCAAATATCAAAGACCTTGGCCTTCTGCTTTCAGACAAGAAGATTTTCAAAGGTTTTCATTGCCTTGACTTCTATTTCCTAGGGCTATGTAAAACCAAAGGGCCTGCAGGTGGGGGTATTTTTCGCCCTAGGCCTATAATTTGTACAATCTTGATAGAGGTCCACTAGATGAAGCTTCACACCAAATATAAAAGAACTGGGCCTTGAGGTTTCAGAGAAGAAGATTTTTAAAGATTTTCCCTATATAAGTCTATGTAAAACCAAAGGCCCCCGGGGTGGGGGCATTATTGGCCCCAGGGCTATGATTTGAACAATCTTGGTAAAGGTCCACTAGATGAAGCTTCACACCAAATATCAAAGAACTGGGCCTTGTGGTTTCAGAGAAGAAGATTTTTAAAAATTTTCCCTATATAAGCCTATGTAAAACCAAAGGCCCTCGGAGCAGGGGCATTTTTGGCCCCAGGGCTATAATTTGAATAATCTTGATAGAGGTCCACTAGATGAAGCTTCACACCAAATATCATAAACCTGGGCCTTGCAGTTTCAGAGAAGAAGATTTTTGAAGATTTTCCCTATATAAGCCTATGTAAAACCAAAGGCCCCCAGGGCTGGGGCATTTTTGGCCCCAGGACTATCATTTGAACAATCTTGGAAGAGGTCCACTAGATGAAGCTTCATACCAAATATTAAAGACCTGGGCCTTGTGGTTTCAGAGAAGAAGATTTTTAAACAGTTTCCCTATATAAGCCTATGTAAAACCAAAGGGCCCCAGGGCGGGGGCATTTTTGGCCCTAGGGCTATAATTTGAACAATCTTGATAGAGGTCCACTAGATGAAGCTTCACACTAAATATCAAAGACTTGGGCCTTGTGGTAAAAGAGAAGAAGATTTTTAAAGATTTTCCCTATATAAGCCTATGTAAAACCAAAGGCCCCCAGGGCTGGGGCATTTTGGCCCCAGGACTATCATTTGAACAATCTTGGAAGAGGTCCACTAGATGAAGCTTCATACCAAATATTAAAGACCTGGGCCTTGTGGTTTCAGAGAAGAAGATTTTTAAACAGTTTCCCTATATAAGCCTATGTAAAACCAAAGGGCCCCAGGGCGGGGGCATTTTTGGCCCTAGGGCTATAATTTGAACAATCTTGATAGAGGTCCACTAGATGAAGCTTCACACTAAATATCAAAGACTTGGGCCTTGTGGTAAAAGAGAAGAAGATTTTTAAAGATTTTCCCTATATAAGCCTATGTAAAACCAAAGGCCCCCGGGGCGGAAGCATTTTTGGCCCCAGGGCTATAACTTGAACAATCTTGGGAAAGGTCCACTAGATGAAGCTTCATACCAAATATCAAAGACCTGGGCCTAGTGGTTTCATAGAAGAAGATTTTTAAAGATTTTCCCTACATAAGCCTATGTAAAACAAAGGCCCTCGGGGCAGGGGCATTTTTGGCCTCAGGGCTATAATTTGAACAATCTTGATAGAGGTCCACTAGATAAAGCTTCACACCAAATATCAAAGACTTTGGCCTTGCGGTTTCAGAGAAGAAGATTTTTAAAGACTTTCCCTATATAAGCCTATGTAAAACCTAAGGCCCCCCGGGGCGGGGGCATTTTTGGCCCCAGGGCTATAATTTGAACAACCTTGGTAGAGGTCCTCTAGATGAAGCTTCATACTAAATATCAAAGACCTGGGCCTTGCGGTTTCAGAGAAGAAGATTTTCAAAGATTTTCAGTAAAAAAATCTATTTTTAGCTCCTGTGACCTAGATGTGCAACAGACCGGAACCATTTGAACAACTTTGAAAGGGGACCATCTAAGGATCATTCCTGTGAAGTTTGGTAAAAATCCGATCAGTGGTTTAGGAGGAGATGTTGTTTGAAGAAAAAGTTTACGGACGCAAGCACGGACGCACAACGGACAAAAAGTGATCCCAAAAGCTCACCTTGTCACTACGTGACAGGTGAGCTAAAAAAAACACAAAACAAGCGATAAAAATAACTAATGAAAAATAACAAATATTTGTCATCATTTCGTCATACTGACATAATAATTTGTTTGATCTGAGGTTTACTGTCCCCATCAACACTGTATGGGTCATTCTGGAGATGTTGCTTCTGCTTGTTGGGACTTTTACCCGACATTGAGATGAAACGACATCTCAAGCCATGCCGCCCAATGAAACCAACAGGGTTTATATGAATTACTCCTGTGTGGTCGGTTTCAGCGCTGCGTGGAAGCATCATGCAGCCTAATCTATTTCTTCAAGTCCTGAGTTTGGGATTCTTCTGTCCAAAGGAACGTTTTGGAAATTTAAAATTTCCTGGCTTGGTTTTGTTTATCATCCATGATGATACGTTGAAGACATCGACCCCACCCATCGGGGCTTGAAGAATGGTGCTTACACGCAGAGCTGAAACTGACCGCACATGAGTACTGGTAAAACACTTAAGAGGATCTAAGCCTGCACAGGCAAAGCGGTGCGAGTCGGAATATCCATGCTTATAAACCTTATTGGTTTCATTGGGCGTCAAGTCTCGAGATGCCATTTCATCTCAATGTCGGGTAAAAGTCCCACAAAAGCGGAAGCAGCGTCTCCAAAATGACCTATACAGAGTTGACGTGGATATTAAACCCCAAATCAAACAAAAAAATAACGGTGAAGACATATAGTTAATTTAATATACTGCAATAATTTTTTTTTTCAAAAGTGATTGCTTTCATCTTCATATGTTTCCACCATCTTGTTGTTTATAAGGTAATTGTTTATTTATCACATTGTTTTATTAAACGAAGTGCGAAAATCCATTGATGAGGTACAGTTAATCATTAGCCACCTACAGGTAATTATCACAGTCAGCTTGGGTTTGGTAACAAACTTTCTCTCATGTCTGTGTGAGTTTCATTTTCTTTGTACACTGATTTTTATAATTGGGCAAAATATTGGGGCAGCAGCCGCTGCCACTCCTATTCCGACGCCCATGCCTGTGCAAGTTAAAGATCCCTACCATAATTACAAGATTACTCTGTAGGCTTTCATCCTGCAAACCTGGAGCACCTGATCAAATGTAACTGATTTCTGTATCAGTAGAGTCTTCGGCAGTAACAACTCAAATCAGTAGAATCTTTGGTGAATGTCTGTCGCCAGTAACAACTAAATTCAGCACCCCATGGCCCACCTTGATAGACGGCGGCTGTTTATTTAAAGCCAAATGCCAGCCCTTGAAGTTGTTGAATCAACTCGAGATTTCTTTGGCGTTTTACTGTCAAACGTTGACATTTCGCGGGGGAAAAGGAATTGTGGGTACATGGTTGGTTGGTTTCCCAATTTTGAGCTTACAGTATCGGTATTAGCGCTAAAAATTCGGGTACCAGAAAATGTGGAATGGTGGTGCATCGCTAGTCGCATTTTTTGGCAGATTTTCACTGTTTTGGCAATACTTAGAGGTAAAACAGCAATGACGACTTCTTTTTTGACAATTTTGGTTACATATGCTTGTTTTTACAACTGATTGTTTGTCTTGATCTGCAGTAGAATTCTAATTCTTCCCTGAAAATTTCCGAAGATGACAGAATTCGAAGGCCTTATTGATTCGACACTTACAAGATACAAGATACAAGAAACTTTATTTAACGTCGGATATGAATATAACAAATAACATTAGCTGCATGAGCTATTTTCCGACAAACAAAGCATATAAAAGTAACATAAATATAAAAGCTGCAAAGGAAGAGGATCACAGTTAAATGATTAAATATACATATATATATAGTTACAAAAGCAAACATATAAATTGACTAGACTGTTGCTTGAGCAAGTATGATCACATCATGCCTCATCAGCAAGTAAAATAACGGAATCACAGTTAAATAATCTTGACTAATAAAATGAGATGTGTAAATATGTATATATATACACACATACATACACACACACACACATATATACATACATACATATACGTATATATACATATACATATGTATACATATATATAATGAGGGTATAAGCAATAGGATAGTGTCAAAGCCATAGAGATCCATAATTAGAAAGTCTTATACCGGAAAGAACGAAAAAGACAAAAAAAGAGCGAAAGTACGAAGACACCTTGAGAACCCGGTTGAGTCAAGGTATCTTTGTCGAAAAGGCGAAAGGAGGCACAAGACTTCAGATGGATGCAAATTCTTTCATGGCAGCTCATTATACATGTGACCTTGATAACAATAAGACTACAACGAGTAAAACTGAAACATAAAAGCAAACACATAAAAACAAACTGAAAATATAAAAGCTCATGCCTTGAGCTTAAGTAACTTAATATATGGGTTAATATTTGAAGCAAAACATAAAAAGAACATAAAAACGGTCAGTTGCGACAAATGGCACAGCCACAATTAGGGCCTGTCCAGGTGCGGACCAGCCTCTGGAACTCCCTGAAATGATTTACCTTTCTCAGTTCGTTCGGGAGGCTGTTCCACACCCGTGTTGCCTCAAAACGAAAAGACCGCTGTCCATAGGTCACAGTTCTGACCGTGGGTACCTGCAGGGTGTTTTCGTACCTGAAAGAATAAGAAGACGCTTTAATATGGACAAGATCTCTGATATATGCTGGAGCAATATCATGAATACATTTGAAGGTTTCAATAGCAATTGTTCTGAGTCTCCCCAGATGTAGTGTGGGGAGGTTTACCCTACTTAACAGATCTAAGTATGATGAACTGTAGTCGTTAAAAACTATTTTCAGGCCTCTGTGTTGGAGTTTTTCTAATTTTTCAGTATTGGCCTTGGTGCAGAAGTGCCATATCACAGGGCAGTAATTAAAATTTGACCTGATAAAAGACTTAAAAACTATTAATCTTGTTTCTTGTGAGAGGAATTTACTTATTCTTTGGAGTACGTTGAGCTGCTTTGAGACTTTCTGGCAAATCCTGGAAACTTGCTCATCAAAATTTAGCCGATAGTCTAATTCGACTCCCAAGAGCTTCACTGTCTCCTCACAGTCAATGTTGCTGTCGGCAACAGTGAAACTCTTGAGCTCGGAAAAGGTCTTTTTTCCAATGGCAATCGCCTGAAACTTTTCCGGATTTGCCTGCATCTGGTTATCATTGAACCATTGCAACAGATTTTTACTTTCATTTTCCAGGACACTTTTCATTGTCAAAAGATTTTTATTTGAACAGGAAGCCGTGTTGTCATCGGCATAATTGTAGAGTGTTATTTTCTCTATAAAGAGAAAGATGTCATTTATGAAAATATTAAAAATCAGAGGTCCCATTATGGACCCTTGGGGGACTCCTTTAATAATTTGGAGCCAGCTACTAATATGATCCCCGAGTTTCACTCTTTGGTGTCGATTTGAAAGGTAGCTTTGCAGTAAATTTCTTGAGTGTTGTGTGACCCCATAAGCCTGTAATTTAATAAGTAGAAGGTCATGCGGAATGCAGTCAAAGGCTTTACTTAAGTCCATTAAAATTGCGCCTACATACATATTTTGGTCAAGTGCCTCTTTCCAATCCTTGACGACAGGGTTCAGAATCAGAATCAGAATTGTTACTGGTGATACGTCAAATGACATTCATACATCTATCTCGGACCTACTATACACGAACTAGTGGAATGAAGACAATTCACTGACAAGACAACTCCTGGAGCGCTTTGGTGCTGTGGTAGTGCATCGGATTTGTGATCAAGAGGATACGGGTTCGAGCCTCACGCTGACCAAAGTGTTGTGCCATTGAGCAAGACACTTCATCCACATTGCTTAAAAAAAAAGTACTGGTTACCACCAGGAAATTCTGCTCGTAATGCTCAGATGTGAGCGAGAATAGGAGAAAAAAAGAAAAAAAAAAGAGAGCTACCTTCCCTTTTCACAGATCCTGGTGAATGAATGTAATGATTCATCATCAACAGATTTTTGATTAACATGCAGGTACAGGGGCAATGGCCACATAAGTGGGCCCCCTTCCAGCTGGCTTGTTGCACGCATAGCAGATCTTATACCAGATCTCCAGGCTTGTCTATCATGAGAATTGATAGCGGAGAGCTTCCATTCTCTGCAATCTCTGTCAGCTGCTTCCCTGTCATCTTGGGCCTTCCAGGCCCCCGCTTTCCACCTACCTGTATGTCACAGGCAGTCTTGACTACACCGCTGGAGTGTTCCACATGTCCATACCAGTGGAGCCTTCTCTCTGGTCCTCAATGCCAAGACGCTCAAATAACTTGCTGGACCTGATGGTGACAGCGTCCTGTGGCTTGACATTGCAGATCTGTCTGATCATTGCCCTGTCATTCCGCTGAAGCTGGAGGTTTAGCTTTGTCAATGGCCATGTCTCACTGGCATGGTGCATTGCGCTCCGCACACAAGAGCTGTACCCACGGCCACGTGTCTTGAACGAGAGGTGGCGGGAAGAGAGAACTGGTAGCAACTCTTTGAATTTCTTCCAGGCTGTTTTCACACATGATGTGGTTGAAAGGGCGCAACCACCCGCTGCTGAGAGCATATCACCTAGGTAGCAAAAGGAAGCTACAACCTCCAGCTTGTTGGATCCGACTTGGACTTCCCTCTGTGGTCTGCCATCTAAGGGTCGTGCAATTCCTTGGCATCGTGTACACCTGTAATCATGGTCCTCTATCAAGTGCTTGAGCCCACTGCATTTCTTGTGCACCCAGAATTTGCAGCCAGTACAAAAGATACTGTAGCTGGCCACTCCAGTGCGACATACAGCACATGGGAACTTGCCTGTACTCTGCAGGAGGTCCAAACCTGAACCACAGATCATGATCTTGTCTTTCCTGCATTCACTCTCAGCCCTTTCACCTCCATTGCGTCTTTCCAAGTTAAGAGCTTCCTGACACATTCCTCAAGGGATTCAGCTTTTATGACAAGGTTATCAGCATACAGGTCCTCCCAGGGGACTCCAGAGCGGAACTCGCATGACAAGGCTTCAAGCACAATGATGAAAAGCAGTTTTTAGAGACAATTCACCCACAAAATTGAACATAATTCACCAACACTTTTTGAAGACAACACATTTGTTCAAAGACAATCGACTTGTGACTGATAATTTTGATTGGTAATTAAAGGTAATAATGTATAAAGTCATTTTAATGGTTATTCCAAATAACTACAATTTTCATTATGTAGGAAATTTCGGAATATGAAATCCCTGTTTTGTTGTGCACGTAAGTGTAAAATACTTTTTCGTTTTACCAGGTTTGTGATTAGTAAAACCTGTCGGATCAAAGATGCAAAAATATAAAATTGTAATTCTTCATTCTGTTTTGTTAATCACTTAACTGGTCAATTAAGCATGATATAAGTAGCTGCCCAAATAATAATAATAATAAAACAATCAAATTTAAGTTCATGCATCTTGATTCACACAACTGACTGCCGTGACAATTAAGATTATAGCACTCTGCCGAAAGATTGCAGAATATATGCTTTTGATTTTTAAGACAATTTCGATAATCCCATTTAATGTGCTAGCTAGAAGTTGTTAGCGTAGCATAAAATTATTTTTTGTATTCGCATCATTGTGGCCACGGACCCATCAATACCACTGGCAGGCACATGACGTAATTGTGACATCACATCAATGTCCGTACAGCGTCATAATGTTTATGCAACGTCGTATCTACGTCAGTGCAACATTGCATCAACGTTGATTTGACGTGTCCTAACGATGTGTGCCTGCTGGGCCCGGACTTGAATCTGTCCGTTTCCATCAATTTTCATGTTGCGGGTGCTGAAGTTGCTTACCTCACTTCAAGTGTCCATATGTAGTTGCTGAAAATCAGTCGAGTAGAAAGCGATAATCATCCGCGAAAAACTGCCACATTATGAGTCATCTATAACCTTGACAACTGGCTTGGGTCACATGTGAGACACCAAGTTCTGCAAAGGAAGGTGAGGTGGATTTTCCCCTGGTACTTCGGTTTTCACCCACCTCTGATTAATGATCAGCTTGATATAAGTGAAATAATCTATCTTGAAAGGGCCGTAACCCCCCCCCCCCCCAAAAAAAAAACAAACAAACAAACAACAATGACCATGACAAGTGATAATCCTGGAAAAAATGGAGCCTGTATGGGGTGTTAACTAGGAACCCTTAGCGCATACGACAAAATATCATGGAAGCTTTTTAGACCTGGTTAAAATTCCTGACTGTAATTATGTGAGTGTCTGTCTGCTTTCATCTCGTCATCCCGGAGTGTGCCCTTACCCAAGTATTCCTTTAAACGGGGCATTGACAAGCAGTGTAGGCCCAGATCCGACATGGCAAAAAGCTGCATCTGATCAGGGTCTTCACTGTTTGCAGATAGATAGATAGATAGACAGATATATAGACAGAGCTATTTTTCACATGTTTATGCTTCAGCATTCACAATACAGACCTTGATTAGCTTTGATTGCATGAGAAAGCAGAGAATAAAGAGTTTAACTTGCCCAGGCAAAGTGGTGTGTGTCGGCCCGTTCATGCTAATAAACCCTATTGGTTTCATTGGGCGGCAGGGCTTGAGATGTCAATTCATCTTGAGGTCTGGTAAAAGTCTCACAAAATTGGAAGCAACGTCTCTAAAATGACCTTTACAGTGTTGACGGGGACGTTAAACCTCAAATTAAACAAACAAACAAACAATTTCTATCATTAATTATCTGAAAATGGAGGCAAACTCGGTCCATATTAAACACTATTTATTGCAAATAACCCAGTTAAAACTATTATAAAATGTTTGAGTCACCTGACTCCTAATAACAGATAATCGTCAAATTTTTCACATACCCCTTAACGAAAAAGTCACCATTTGTGGGTCAGATTCGAAAAAATCTGCATTTGCAACAGACAATATTTCATTTTTGTCGCACCTGCTTGTAGCAGGGTGCGACATAGGCGTCAACTTTTCCGTCCGTCCGTGCGTCCGTGCGTCACATTTATGTCGAAGTTCGACATTTATGTCAAACTTTTTATTTTACAAACCTCAGCTACCATCAAACCTTACAAGAAACATCTCATAGACCTTCTCACTTTGTAAGCACCTTGACCTGGTGATTTTGACCTATATTTTGCGCTCCATTGACTTTGAACATTACGTCGAAGTTAGACATTTACGTCAAAGTTTTTATTCACAGACCTCAGCTTCCATCAAACCTTACATGAAACATCTCATAGACTTTCTCACTTTGTAAGCACCTTGACCTGGTGACTTTGACCTATATTTTGTGCTCCAGTGACTTTGACCGTTACGTCGAAGTTCGACATTTACGTCAAAGTTCGACATTTACGTCAAAAATTTTATTTTACAAACCTCATCTACCATCAAACCTTACATGAAACATCTCATAGACCTTCTCACTTTGTAAGCACCTTGACCTGGTGACTTTGACCTATATTTTGCGCTCCACTGACTTTGACCATTACGTCGAAGTTCGACATCTACGTCAAAGTTTGTATTGTAATCAACTATAAGACTAAACAACCATCAAACCTTTCATGAAACATCACCCTGAGCTCCTGACTAGGCAAGCACCTTGACCCGGTGACCTTGACCTATATTTTACTCTTCAGTGAGTTTGACACAAATTACGTCAATGTTCCAGATCTTCTCAAATAAAAAGCCTACACCAAGAAAATCTTGAATAGTGTTTCTCCTAGATGAATTGACTCTGCAGGTACCTTGACCCGGTGACCTTGACCTATATTTTACGCTCCAGCGACTTTGACAAATTTTTATGTTGAAGTTCCAGATCTCTGCAAATAAAAGGCCTACAACCATCAAACCTTGCATAATGCTGCTCCTGGATGTACTGATTCTGCAGGTACCTTCACCTGGTGACCTTGACCTATATTTTACGCTCCATTGACTTTGACACAATTTGCGTCAATGTTCCAGATCTTCTCAAATAAAAGGCCTGCAACCACCAAATCTTGCATAGTGGTTCTCCTTATTGTACTGATTTGGCACGTAGCCTGACCTGGTGACCATGGCCTATATTTTTGTTCCAGTGACTTTGACACATTTTACATCAACTATCAACTGCTATGAAATTTACTTGATTAATAACAACATTCTGATTGTGGCTTCTATGACTTTTGCCCCCAGCAGGTGCGACGCCGCCTTCTGCGGAATTCTTGTTTTTGATGGAGGTTTGAATCAGTGTGTTCATAAAGCATTGAAACAAAACCAGTTAATTCTTAATAAGTTTGGTTTTACAATTGATTTTAATGAGGAAATGCAACAAAAGGCATGGGAGTACTGTTCAGCGATGGTCGCCATTTTTCTTCCGCAACCTGTTACATTCACGAAACAGTGTTTGTTAATTATGAATAAATATACCATGTTTGTGATCAATATTCAACAATTCTAACACAGCACGCCTATATAGGCAATTTTGTTTTAATCAAAATCGTGATAAAACATCATTTAATTCTCAAAATAATGTTTTCTTTTTATCATCTGGGCTATGAATGCAATTTATAAATGTGTCGGTGAATTGTCTTCAAAAGATGTCGGTGAATTGTCTTCAATTGTGTCGGTGAATTGTCTCCAAAAACCGCGTCGGTGAGTTGTCTTGTCGATGAATTGTCTTATTCCCAGACTAGTAACTGACTAAGTTGCCTTTGTTAGATCACATTAAAACGAAAAACGCTGGTATGATACTCCTTGACCTGCAAAAGTTTTTTGATACTGTTGATCACAGCATTTTATGCAATAAACTGAAACCTATGGGTATTAGGTCAACTAAGTGGTCCGGATCCTACTTGAGTAACAGAAGTCAGTTAGTCAATGTTGGTAGGTTTAAATGGGACACAGCAGCCGTAATTTGCAGTGTCCCCCAAGGAAGTATTCTCAGGCCATTTCCGTTCTTGTGTTTTGTGAATGACATGGTGATAAGCATTGACCACACTTTAAACTTTTGTGATATGCCGATGATGGCACAATCCTGTTTTGCCATAGAGATCCAGATCAGATTTCTAGCAAACTAGGAAACCTCAGAATGGCTAGTTGATAACAAACTGTCACTTCACCTTGGTAAGACTGAATGCATATACTGTTTGGGCCAGAGAGGAAACTTGAGAAAGTCAAATACTTCAAGGTTGCTTGTTGTGATCACACAATTAAACCTACAACATCAGTAAAATACCTAGATGTCAATAGTGATAATTTTCTGTCTGGGGTGTTGGTTGTTAATAAAATTCTTTCCAAAATTAATGCTTGTCTTAAATTTATGTATCAACACAGTAATAGTCTCTCTTCATGGATAAGAAAAAACTGGTGTTCAGCCCTGATTTTATGCCTCTTTGATCATTCTTGTTCTTCTTGGCCGCAACGAAGGTCTGAAGAAAAAATTGCAAATTGCCCAAAATAAGTTGTTAGATTCTTCATTAATTCACTAGGTTACTGCTGATATTCTTACAGAACTGAATTTGCTGAACATTGAAACTTGGGTAAAGCAACAGAGACTAAATCATGTGCATAAAATTTTCTGCAACTTGAGTCCTACTTATTTGAAAGAGAACTTTGTTTGGTTGAATGATATCCATCAGTATAATACAAGGTCCAGTTGTTTTAACTTCAAAGTCCTTCATTGTCGAAGTGTTGAAAATTCTACCTTTCATTTTAGATGGATTGCAGATTGGAATTCTCTTCCTGAAAGCTTGAAAAAATTAGAAAAACTTTATAAATTCAAAGCAGCCATCAAAAAATATCTAATTGAGCATCATGGAGAAACTGAGACATGAATTTTAGCTCACCAGAGCCTTCTTTGGCTCCTGGGGAGCTAATAGGATAGCAGTTGTCTGTCGTCGTTGTATGTCCTATATCTTCAACACTTTCAAATGACATCTCTGAAGCCACTGGGCCAATTGGACCCAAATTTCATCTATAGCATCCTTGGGCTGGGGGATTGATTTTTTTTTATGAAAATAGGCCCTTTGGTTTGTTTGCTATGGCAACTTTGAGTTTCCATAGACTTATAAAGGAAAAAATTGAGAAATGGTATTTACTGCCCAGCCTTTCATGGTCATTTTTCTGTACATTTTTTGGATCCATCTTGAAACCATGAAATATCCAAAACTGTGTTATAAAGAACAGTATTATAATGAGTTTGTTGTTGTGTTCACTCTATAGAATTGCTAATGAGTTTTTCTTGATAAAAAAGAAAAAATTCCGAGGGTCTCAAGCATGCACTGGAATCAGCAATGGTAAATGAGCCATCAGTATTTGAACTATTGAAGTTTGACTCTACATGGAGGCTTTCTGAGAGGTGAAGACAAACAGAAACAGTTCGTAATAACTCTGAGAAAAAATCTGTGACTTTCCATTGCCATATGCAAGAGTAAGAGACACCTTGGGTAGCTGCTCAGGGCCCAGGGGCCGAGATCATAATACTTTTCATGCTCACCTCACTTGAGCATTAACCCTTGACCTGCTGAATATTTAAATATACCACACCCACCACTGATTATCAACCAATCCGATTTCTTGATGCAAATCATTGCAACAAATTTATAAAATGAATGACAAACAATGAAGATCCTAATCAGATGGCTTCTGAAGAAGCCATCTGATCTGGATCTACATTGTTTGAAAGATAAGACATATCCGGGCTCAGCAGGACAAGGGTTAATTAAGTTTGTCCTGATGATAAATATTAAAATATATTGTTGACATATCAGAACAAATGCCATCTTCTAGTATATAAATACGAAAAATCCTCAGATGTTGTTATTTCTATAATTATTAGCATCTTGAACTTTTTATATAGGTTTTGATCTGTCTGTCTGCCCGTCTGTTCGTTTGTCTGTCCGCAGAAATCTTAACATGGGGCATAACTTTTGAATAGTAGCTGATAGGGATTTGATATTCCTCATGTGCATTCCTGGTCACAAGACTTCTATCTTTCTATCTATCTTCTCATACTGAGTCTGTCATATTTGGCCATTACCTCAGTTAGGTGGGTGGCTAAATTTAGAATTTAGCTTAAAAAAGTCATCACTGAATGAGCCCTTAAAACTATTTACAACCCGGACACAGAGGTATCCTAAAACGCATACCTCTGAGTCTCAATCTTATACTGTGCGGGCTTTGAACTCCTCTGCAGTCTTGGCATTCACCGCTGAAGAGGGAAGACTATTCCATACTATTAAATACGGCCCCCGTCCATAGGGGCTTAAAGAAATATATGGGCTGCATGATGCTTCCACACAGAGCTGAATCCGGCCCGCACACTAGTACTGGTAAACCGCTTATAGGATCTAAGCCTGTCCAGGAACCGCGGTGCGAGGCGGACCGTCCATGCTAATAAACCCTATTTGTTTCATTGGGCGACAGGGCTTGAGATGTCATTTCATCTCAATGTCGGGTAAAAGTCCCACAAAATTGGAAGCAACGTCTCCAAAATGACCTTCAAAGTGTTGGCCGGGACGTTAAACCTCAAATCAAACAAACAAACAAACAAATCCACTGAGGAATAGTTCAAGGGAAGAAAGAATTTTTCAGAGCATCACTATAGGACTGGTACCTAAGATACTGAAACTTATTTGCTTTTGATGCCCTTGTTTAGGTTGACACTGTTGCATGGGTCAAGTACCTATCCTTGTTAACTGATACTGTACCAGAATGTATCTTGTAGAAGAAGGTTAAGGAGGACTGCTCACGACGGGTCTCCAGGGATGGCCACTCTAGCTAATCAAGCATGTCACCGACGCTACTTCTATTTCGCCATCGTCTGCAGGTCCATCAAGCAGCTGTCCTCTCCACCTTCTCCACCTGGTGAATCTGAGTTTTAACATAGGGATGCCAAATGGGTGATGCATATTCAAGTTGAGGGTGAACCAATGTTTTATATGCAACATCCTTTGTCTGCCGAGGTGCAAAAGTCAAATTATGTCTAAGGAATCATAAGGTCCTAGTTGCTTTAGATGTTATCTCCGAGATATGTTGACCCAATCAAGATCGTCAGTGATGGTGATACCAAGATATTTGGCGGAATGAACCTGCTCCAAAATTTGCTGGTGAAGTGTATAATGAAACTTAATTTGCTTGTCCAGTTGGTGTTGTGACACCCTCATTGAATGGCATTTGCCCACATTGAATTTCATCTGCAAATCTGCCTCCCATTGTGCAAATCGATCCAGGTCATCTTGAAAAATGCGACAGTCAGAAGGAGAATATATGTCCCTATACAGGACACAATCATCAGCAAACAAACAGACAGATGACCTGATATTATCATTGATGAATACCAAAAAGAGGACCGGTCCAAGGACCGAAACTTGTGGGACACCGGATAAAACAGGGACTGGATCAGATGCTTGGCCATCAAGTACAACTTGTTGAGCGCCCTGAGAGCCATGGGCTAATCCAACTATGTGTGGACCCTCTTATCCAACAGAAGTCCAATTTGTACAATAGCCATCTGTGAGGTACCTTGTCAAAGGCCTTGGCGAAATCCATGATGATCAAGTCAGTCTGTTTGTGGCCATGGTTATGGCCCCATCCAGATAGCTCACAATGTCATGGAAGAATTGAACTAGTTGAGTTTCGCAAGACCTTTGACTTCGGAAACCATGTTGACAGTCAGCAAGAATGCTCTCAAAGGCTAAGTGCTTGTTAATGCTGCTAACTTATATATGCTCCAGGGTTTTGCAACAGACCTTTGACTTTGGAAACCATGTTGACAGTCAGCAAGAATGCTCTCAAAGGCTAAGTGCTTGTTAATGCTGCTAACTTATATATGCTCCAGGGTTTTGCAACAGATGCATGTTGGCGACACTGGTCTATAATTTGCTGCATCATATTTTTCCCCTTTTTAATAGACCGGGGTAACACTTGCTTGTCACCAGTCATCTGGTACAGTGCCCTGGGCAAGTGATTCATTGAAAATAAAGGCCAGCACAGGAGAAATTTCAGCACTACATTCCTTAAGCACCCTGGCATTCAGGCCATCTGGCCCAGATGTCTTATGTATTTTGACCAACATTTTAGCGACCCCCTTGGGGTCAACTGTTTGTCCCCCATAGTAGGGAACTAACTATTACCTTTAGATGGTAGCTCACCGTCAGTTTCTGGCGTAAATGCAGATTGAAACTGTTTGTTGCATATGTTAGCCTTATCACGCGAGTCTGTTTTCAGAATTCCGTTTACCCTTAGCGAAGTGATCCCAAACACGTCTTTTAGGGACTTTACAAATGACCAAAACTTTTAACCTTACCATTCTTCTGGGGGCTATCAGGATCTATGTTGTCATCTTCAAAGGTAAATATGCTGGCAATGTGCTTCCAATATGCATCCTTTTGCAGTGGTACCATAATTTTTGATCTCTTGACCTTGACCTACTTTTTTAAAATTTTAACATTGGCAACATTAGACATAACTTTTGAATGGTAACTGATAGGGCTTTCATATTTCACATGTGTATTCCTTCTTACAATACCTTTCCAGTATTTCCATAATTTTTTACCTCTTGACCTTGAGGTTTGACCTACTTCTGTTTGACTGCAAAAACCTCATCATTGGGCATAACTTTTGAATAGTAAATGATAGGGCTTTCATATTTCACATGTGCATTCCTTGTCACAAGACCTTTCCAGTGGTACCTTAATTTTTTACCTGGTGACCTTGACATTTGACCTACCTTTTAAAAACTTTAACATTGGCCATAACCTTTGATTGGTTAGTGACAGGACTTCCATATTTCACGTTTGCATTCCTTGTCACAAGTCCTTTCCAGTGGTACCATAATTTTTCACCTCCTGACCTTGACTTTGATGTTTGACCTACTTTTCAAAAATCTTAACATTGGCCATAACATTTGATTGGTTAGCGATAGGGCTTTCATATTTCAAATGTACATTCCGTATCACAAGACCTTTCCAGTAGCACCATAATTTCGGACCTTGTGAACTTGACCTTGACATTTGACCTACATTTTAAAAACTTTACTATTGGCCGTAACTTTTGATTGGTAAGTGATAGGGCTTTCATATTTCATGTGTGCCTTCTTGTGACAAGACCTTTCTAGTGTTACTATGATTTTTTACCTTGTTACCTTGACCTACTTTTAATAAACTTGATCATCAGCCATACCTTTTGATTGTTTAGTGATAGGGCTTTCATATTTGACATGCGCTGTCTGGGGGCATCAGCATTTCACAAACACATCTTGTTTTTATGACATGGGCTGTTCAAAGCTGATGATGGCATTGTTGAAATTTCGATCATTTGATACTGTAAACTCACTACATTTGCTGAAAAAAGTGAGTTTCTCTTAAACCTTTAAGTGCCGCAGAACATTGTTGTTTTTTCAAGAGAAAATAAATCTTGTCATTTCATGTGAATTGTCTTCACATGTAATGACAAGCCCCATTTTCTCTGAAAAATCAGAAGAAAAATCCTTAAAAGTATGCTTTGCTAGTCGCGGTAAGTGCTTCCAGGATTATTGAGTACTGTAAGAGCATTCTAGATTTTAAACCTTCAAGCACTAAACACAATTGCCGGCCTCGGTGGCTCAGTCGGATGCGCGTCTGACTGGTGATCAGGAGGTCGCGGGTTCGACTCCCGCCGGAGTCGGCAAAATTCTTTCGTGGAGATTGATCATGAAATCTTTTCTACGGTCATTCTCTCCCTTCTGCTGATTCAAGAAGGGCAGTTGTCAGTTTCTGGCGAAAGAATGTGCACTGTACTGGTTAACCGCTTACGTATAAACCTGCCCAGGAAAGTGTTGATAGGTAAACTGACCGTCTCAAAAATGACCTAAATAGTGTTGACTGGGCCGTTAAACTCCAATACAAACAAAACTAAGCACAATTAGCAGACAGCCTTTTCAATGTGAAAACACGCCTATACAAATACATTGCAAACTTCATCGCCAAAAAAACAAAAGTTTTAAGATGAAAAATTCTGATATTGTTCCCATTTCTGCTAAATCTATAGATTGTTGGTACTCGTCAGAACCGCCTCATCGAGGCGGTTCTAACGAGTACCCAAAATCTATATTTTAGAGCAGAAATAAGAAAAATAAGGTTTACCCCTGTAAACCCCAGTTTTACCGTATAAAAGTGGGGTTCAAGGGGGTCAAAATTATATAGACGTGTTTTTGTGATGGTGACATCACATGTGAATTGTCTGATAAGCAGATGATTCATATGAATTGTCAAATCTTATTTTTGCTGAAAAGCGTCACCGTGAAATTAACATCCCTCTAAACTCCACTTTCTGTAGAGAAAAAATGGGGTTTACAGAGGTTTATGTTATTTTTCTTATTTCTGCTCCAGTACATAGGTTGTGGGTATTTGTTAGAAACGCCTCAGTGAGGCGGTTTTAACGAGCACCCACAACCTATGTTTGAAGTATAAATAAAAATAATAAACAAAATTTCATCAGAAAATTAACCCTTGACCTGCTGAATATTCATATATGCCACACCCACTACCAATTATCAACCAATCAGATTATCTGATGCAAATTATTGCAACAAATTCACAATCTGAATGGCAAACAATGTAGATCCTGATCAGATGGCTTCTTCAGAAGCCATCTGATCTGGATCTACATTGTTTCAAAGATAAGGCATATCCGGGATTAGCAGGACAAGGGTTAACCATTTTTTTTAGGTGTGAAAGAATGCACTCCATCACTTGGATTATTGTTATGTAATAATTTTTGTTTGTATTGGAGCTTAACGGCCCAGTCAACACTGTTTAGATCATTTTTGAGCCGGTCAGTTTTCCTATCCACACTTTTCCTTGGCAGGCTTATATGTAAGCGGTGAACCAGTACAGTGCACATTAGATTTTTTTCTGTCATCTGCCTTATAATCTTCAGCAGCTCTTGAAGGAACAAAGCTTCAGTTTTGAGGTCTTATTCTCAAAGACATATATTAACAGTGTAAAACAATCCAAACCGTGAAGGTCTCCTATAAAATAACAATTAAGGAAGACATTTTTAAGAAATTTCCAATGGTGTGATCAATTTGGCACAGTCATCTGAAAATGTAGTTTATTGTTTATTTGGAGAGTTTAGACATGAGTTGTCCCTCTTTGCCCAGTCTGATTTTTGTTTTGACTGACTGTAGTCCATAAAGCATTTGCGCCACACGACCGAGGGTCGTGTGGCACAAATGCTTTATGTACGAAACAATGTTTCACTTATTTGTTACCAAAAAAACAAAATAGATCTTTACTTTGCCGTGCCCAATTTAAGTCTCAGCGTCAGAGCTCCGGAGTTAATTTCATTTGTCAGAATGTTCAGTGTCTTTTCTCCGTCTTTATCTGAACTGACAGTATGGCTCTATAGCAGATTTGATGAAAAATTATGTAATCTGCTTTTATTGATTAGAATAATGTTGCTGAAAGTCACGGAGCACACTAATTAAACAGAAAAGAAAAAGTGCAATTAGCTGTCTTTTGAAGATGTCCTGGTCTAGTAGCAGTCTCTGCAGAAGCACAGGAAAAAAATAGTATTATTTCAAAAGGTCTTATATTTCTGACCGCTCTGCAGGACTGCTGAGTTTGTGCTGGGCACTCTGCACTTGAAGTTTCTTGAGTCTGCAGTACAAAAATGCATTATTGAGCTACCGGGTCTCAAAATTTTTTTTCTGGTTTTTATCTTCAATGCATACTCCTTTGTCATGTGTACACTTTTCGAGCCAAATACAGCTTCAGAACTTTGTGAAAATGGTTGTTTTCATTCGTGTTTACCCTTCGCTCTGAACATGTGTTCGGAATTTCTGTACTAAAAATAAATCTGTCACTTTACACATACATGGGGACAGTATCGTCTCTGAGTGTCATTACTTATGGCATGGTATTCTTAGTCATATTTTTTTCCGATTCAGGCATGGCCTAAGCAAACAAGGCCAAAAATGAATGTCGCATAACGTCATATATGGGGATTCTATTTTTTGTCACGAACTAAAAATAGATCTATCTAGTGTGCAAAACCTAGTTAGGGAATCCCTCTCAAACTTGTTTTCCTGTCATCATAATTGTTCGCATTTTTGCATAAAATGCATTCATTTGTATTGTTTTAAAGAAAAATACCGGCTATATGTATTTTATTTTTGGAAGCATTTTTTCCAGATAGCTCAATAATGCACCTTTAAAGGCACTACATGTTCATTCAGTGATGGATTTTCTTTGGCAAACGTTCCTCAGCTTGTATGGAAGTTGTTCAGTTTTTGGCATAGCATTGGTAAACTGTCCATGTTTCACATGCCTTTGCACAATGCAGCTTTGTATGAAGTCTGATTCCACTTCGATCCCAAACACTACCACATAGTAGGCCAAATGCTGCATTAGCTTTGACAATCCTGGCATTGACTTCATCATCAATGTGGACGACTCTTTGACAGTGTGCTCCCATGGAAGGTGAACTTGTCTATCACGTGAGCTCCTTGTTAAGCTTGCCAGGTACTGGCTGATAGACCATCTCAGTATTTTTGATGCTGATTGTGAGATCATAGCTGTCACAGCAGTCAGATACTTGATCTTCATATTTTTCCATCTTCTCTTCTCTTGGGGCACCCTTTGCCATGTCATCAGCATCATGAAAACACTCCTATATAATTTTGACCCCTCTCGAACCTCACTTTTATATAGTAAAACTGGGGTTTGCAGGGGTAAAACTTATGGGTGAGCTTTTGGGATCACTTTTCGCCCGTCGTGCGTCCGTCCGTAAACAATTTCATCAAACAACATCTCCTCCTAAACCACTGATCGAATCTTGACCAAACTTCACAGGAATGATCCTTAGGTGGTCCCCTTTCAAAGTTGTTCAAATGGTTCTGGTCCATTGCACATCAAGGTCACGGGAGCCAAAAATAGATTTTTTTAATGAAAACTTAAAAAATCTTCTTCTATGAAACGCAAGGCCAAGGCCTTTGATATTTGGTGTGTAGCTTCATCTAGTAGACCTCTACCAAGATTGTTCAAATTATTGTGCTGAGGCCAAAAATACCCCCGCCCCCAGGGCCCTTTGGTTTTGCAGAGGATTATATAGGGAAAATCTTTAAAAATCTTCTTCTCTGAAACTGCAAGGCCCAGGTCGTTGATATTTTATATGAAGCTTCATCTAGTGGACCCCTACCAAGATTGTTCAAATTATAGTGCTGGGACCAAAAATGCCCCCGCCCCGGGGCCCTTTGGTTTTACATGGGCTTATATAGGGAATATCTTTAAAAATCTTCTTCTCTGAAACCTTAAGGTCCAGGTCTTCGATATTTGGTGTGAAGCTTCATCTAGTGGACCCCTACCGAGATTGTTCAAATTATAGTGCGAAATCTAAAAATGCCCCCGCCCCGGGGCCCTTTGGTTTTACAAGGGCTTATAAAGGGAAAATCTTTAAAAATCTTCTTCTCTGGAACGGCAAGGCCCAGGTCTTTGCTATTTGGTTTGAAGCTTCATCTAGTGGTCCCCTACCAAGATTGTTCAAATTATAGTGCTGGGGCCACAAATGCCCCCGCCCCGGGGCCCTTTGGTTTTACATAGACTCTTTACAAATCTTCTTCTCTGAAACCGCAAGGCCCAGGTCTTTGATATTTGGTATGAAGCTTCATCTAGTGGACCTCTACCGAGATTGTTCAAATTATAGCCCTGAGACCAAAACTGCCCCCTCCTCGGGGCCTTTTGGTTTTACATAGACTTATATAGGGAAAATCTCTAAAAATCTTCTTCTGTGAAACCACAAGGCCTAGTTCTTTGATATTTGGTGTGAAATTAATCTAGTGGATCTCTATCAAGATTGTTCAAATTATAGCCCTGGGGCCAAAAATGCCCCCGCCTGAGACCCTTTGGTTTTACATAGACTTATATAGAGAAATCTTTAAAAACTTTCTTCTCTGAAATTGCAAGGCCCATGTCTTTGATATTTGGTATGGAGCTTCATCTAGTGGACCTACCAAGATTGTTCAAATTATAGCCCTCTGGCCACAAATGCCCCCACCCTGGGGCCCTTTGGTTTTACATAGACTTATATAGAGATAATCTTTGAAAATCTTCTTCTCTGAAACAGCAAGGCCCAGGTCTTTGATATTTGGTGTGTAGCTTCATCTAGTGGACCTTTGCCAAGATTGTTCAAGTTATAGCCTTTGTTGGTATTTGGTATGAAGCTTCACCTTTTTAGACCTCCCTCAACATTATGCACATTATAGCCCTGGGGTCAATAATGGCGCTCCCCGGGGCCCACTTGTTACTCTATGGATCAGGTGAGCGATCCAGGGCCATCATGGCCCTCTTGTTCTTATTTCTGCTCTAAAATATAGATTGTGGGTACCGTTAGAACCGCCTCGATGAGGCGGTTCTTACGAGTACCCACAGTCTATATTTTGAGCAGAAATAGAAAAATATCGTAATTTTTCATCTTAAAATCTTTATTATTTCGGCGATAAAAGTGGCAATGTATTTGTATAGGCGCGTTTTCCTAATGAGCGAAAAGGAACTCGTCTAGCACATCTGTCTGCACCTTGGACTTGTCTTGCAGCTAAAGCTTCTTCCAATTAAATTGACACCTTGTCACCATCCTGAAAATAGTGTCTGTGAGCATGGCAGAAAACATGCTGAACAGTATTGCGGCTAGAACACAATCATTCCATTTGCTACAGGAAATGGCTCAGAAAACTCACCATCATTTTGGACCAGTGCAAGCATACCATCACGGAACTGCCTCACCATGATTTTCCAAAGACCCACGACTGACTGCTTTAGTAAGGTCAACAGAAGCCATGTAAAGGTTCATGTTCTGTTCCTTGGCATTTCTCTTAAAGCTGCCATGCTGTGATTGTTCCTCTGTCCTTTCTGTGTTCCTCTGTCCTTTCAGTTAGGTTAGGCACAGGAGCTTGAAGTTATGTCCATATATAATTCATAAGTTTCAAAATCAAAAGTGACACTAACTTTGACTAAGCCATTTCTTAACTTTCTGTGTTCCTCTGTCCTTTCAGTTAGGTTAGGCACAGGAGCTTGAAGTTATGTCCATATATTATTCATAAGTTTCAAAATCAAAAGTGACACTAACTTTGACTAAGCCATTTCTTAACGAAATGGCTTAGTGTCACTTTTGATTTTGAACCTTATGCACTACTTATGGACAGAACTTCAAGCTCCTGTGGGTTAGGACGGCAGTACCCGCTCATCGGGGCTTGAAGAAATAGATGGGCTGCATGATGCTTCCAGGCAGAGCTGAAACTGACCGCACATGCGTACTGGTAAACCACTTAGAGGATCTAAGCCTGCCTAGGCAAAGCAGTGCGAGTTGGACCTTCCATGCTTATAAACCCTATTGGTTTGATTGGGCGTCAGGGCTTGAGATGTCATTTCATCTCAATATCAGTTAAAACTTACTAAAAGTCCAACAAAATTAGAAGCAACGCTCCGAAATGAGCTATACAGTGTTGACGGGGACATTAAGCCTCAAAACAAACAAACAAGGTCAGGGCGAGAGAGTGAGGTTGACTTTGCGCGCCTCTCCCTCACTATAATCCAATTCACAGCGCATGTCATCTTAATTATATGCACACAGTCATGGCAATCACATATATGCAAGCCAGACAAAAAGCCCTGTGGTGATGGGCGAGCTCCTGAAGAGCAAATTCTTTCCTTTAAGAGTTGGTCCCTTTTTCCGTTGGACAGAGCTTATATAAAAGCAAACAGGAATTTCCGAAAGTTGTCTCCCTTTGAAAAATGGCAGAAAAATCTGCCAGGTGTTCCCATTCCCCTAAAATAGTAGATGTTTTTTCCTCAGGAGCAAACTCTTGTCTTCAGTAGTAGAGTTTGCTCCTGTTGAACAATGTCTTTACTTCAATAGTAGACAAAGCTCCTCAAGAGCGAATTCTTTCCTTCAGTATTAGACAGTTTGTTCCACAGGAGCAAATTCTTTTCTGTCATTAGTAGACAGTTTGCTCCTCAGGTGCAAATTCTTTACTTCAGTAGTGGACAGTTTGCTCCTGAGGAGCAAATTCTTTTCTGTCATTAGTAGACAGTTTGCTCCTGAGGAGCAAATTCTTTACTTCAGTAGTGGACAGTTTGCTCCTCAGGAGCAAATTTTTTACTTCAGTAGTGGACAGTTTGCTCCTGAGGAGCAAATTCTTTACTTCAATAGTATACAATTTGCTCCTCAGGAGCAAATTCTTTTCTTGAATAGCAGACCCCTTCTTTTCATTAATAGTTGACCCCATTTTCAGAGTGACTCAGTTTAAAGGAATGTAAACAGGGAGTTACAAAAGTTGTCGACCTTGTAAAAAGGGGTCAGAATTGGGCAGGTGTATTGTATTCCCATTAACCCTTATCTTGCTGAATATTCTTTTAAGCCACACCCATTTCTCTCTATCATCCAATCAAATTACTTGATGTAATTTATTGCTACAAATTCATAAATTGAATGGCAAACAGTGTAGATCCTGATCAGATGGCTTCTTCAGAAGCCATCTGATCTGGATCTGCACTGTTTGCAAAGATAGGGGTTGTCGTGAACACGAAGATAAGGGTTAAGCTTGCACAAGAAAAGTGTGGATAGGTAACTGAGTAGTCCAATATGACCTAAATAGTGTGGACTGGGTAGTTGAAATTCCAAACAAAATAACCAGAAGCCGTGTTGTTATGCAGTTGAGTATTTTGTATTGGCATGCATAACATTTTCACTGCATATGGCCAGTATGACAATTTCTTCAATAGGATGGGATTAAATCAGTGCAATTTCTCATTTCTGCTTTTCTGGATGGACTCTGGTTTTCAATGAATCATCGCTTAAATGGGATATAATTTTGATTTTATCATCTTTTCATGTTAATTGCAGATCTTGTTTTTGGTTTCATCTTTCAAGCTTTTTCGAAAGTGCCACATTTCATCATAGCTTTAGATTAGGTGGAGTAATGTGAATAGTGTTGGGGCAATTTTTTTGTATTTCTCTATGAAAACATATGTTGTGGGTACTTGTTAGAATTGCCTCATAGAGGCAATTCTAACAGGTACCCACAACATAGGTTTCTAAACATGCTACATGTACTTTTAGAATTGCCTTGTAGAGGTGATTCTAACCAGAACCTACAACATGAGTTTCTAAATAGGCTGCAAATATTTGTTAGAATTGCCTTGTAGACCTACGTAACAAGTACCCACAATGTATTTATTTGTTTGATTTGAGGTTTAACGTCCCCGTCAACACTGTAAAGGTCATTTTGGAGACGTTGCTTCCAATTTTGTGCGACGTTTAGCCGACACTGAGATGAAATGACATCTCAAGCCCTGTCGCCCAATGAAACCAATAGGGTTTATTAGCATGGACGGTCCGCCTCACACCGCGGTTCCTGGAAGGCTTAGATCCTCTAAGCGGTTTACCAGTACTAGTGTGCGGGCCGGATTCAGCTCTGCGTGGAAGCATCGTGCAGCCCATATATTTCTTCAAGCCCCTATGGGCGGGGGCGGGATTAGGAGGAGTAATGTGAATAGTTTGGGGGCAGTTTTTTTGTATTTCTCCATGAAAACATATGTTGTGGGTACCTGCTAGAATTGCCTCATAGAGGCAATTCTAACAGGTACCCACAACATAGGTTTCTAAATATGCTACATGTACTTTTCAGAATTGCCTTATAGAGGCGATTTTAGAGGCGTTTCTAACCAGAACCTACATGAGTTTCTAAATAAGCTGCAAATATTTGTTAGAATTGCCTTGTAGAGCTACGTAACAACTACCCACAATGTAGGTTTCTAAATATACTGCAGGTACTTGTTAGAATTGCCTTGTATAGCTACGTAACAAGTACCCACAATGTAGCTTTCTAAATATGATGCAGGTACAGTCCAACCTGTATTAAGCAAGCACCTATGGGATAATCAAAAAGTGCTTGCTTAAGACAGGTGCTTGCTTAACACAGGTGAAGTTTGATACATTTTCCTTTTTTGGGGAACTGAAAGCCTGCTTGCTTAAGACAGGTTGCTTGCTTAATAGAGGTGGCCACTAAGACAGGTTTTACTGTACTTATTAGAATTGCCTTGTATAGCTACGTAACAAGTACCCACAATGTAGGTTTCTAAATATGCTACAGGTACTTGTTAGAATTGCCTTGTACAGGAGATACCAACAAGTACCCACAAAATGGGTTTCTAAATATGCAGCAGATACTTTTAGATGCAATTCTAACCAGTAACCACAATGCAAGTTTCTAAATATGCTGCAGGTACTCATTAAAATAAAACACCCATGCGACATAGTGCATTTTTTGTGCATTTTTTCACCTCTCTTAAATAGCTACATTTCTGATGAAAATCCATGATATTTTTCTTATTTATACTGCCAGCATAGGTTGTGGGTGCTCTTTAGAACATACTCATCAAGGCCGTTCTAATGAGTTCCCACAATCTATGACTCTGCTTGGAGCAGAAATAAGAAAAGTAAATTATCACCCGGTAAACCCCTGTTTTCTCTATATAAAGTGGGGTTTAGTGGGGTATTTATTTCCCTGTCTTGTTCATGGCCTTGTAGAGACGATTCTAACAAGTACGTACAACATATGTTTCTCAATATGCTGCAAGTTCTTGATAGAATTGCCTCATAGAGGATTGCCTAACAAGTACCTACAACATAGGTTTCTAAATATGCTGCAAGTTCCTGATAGAATTGCCTCATAGAGGATTGCCTTACAAGTACCTACAACATAGGTTTCTAAATATACTGCAAGTTCTTGTTAGAATTGCCTCATAGAGGATTGCCTAACACATACCTACAGCATAGGTTTCTAAATATGCTGCAAGTTCTTGTTAGAATTGCCTTATAGAGGATTGCCTAACACATACCTACAGCATAGGTTTCTAAATATACTGTAAGTTCTTGTTAGAATTGCCTCATAGAGGATTGCCTAACACATACCTACAGCATAGGTTTCTAAATATACTGCAAGTTCTTGTTAGAATTGCCTCATAGAGGATTGCCTAACAAATACCTACAGCATAGGTTTCTAAATATACTGCAAGTTCTTGTTAGAATTGCCTCATAGAGGATTGCCTAACAAATACCTACAGCATAGGTTTCTAAATATACTGCAAGTTCTTGTTAGAAATGCCTCAAAGAGGATTGCCTAACACATACCTACAGCATAGGTTTCTAAATATGCTGCAAGTTCCTGATAGAATTGCCTCATAGAGGATTGCCTTACAAGTACCTACAACATAGGTTTCTAAATATGCTGCAAAGTAGAAGTAAAACAAAGATCAGGAATTGATACAATTAACTTACTCCACCCATAAAAGACACCAAAGGGAAAGAAATACAAACATTAAGCGACCAGACCATAATGGAAACCTAAACAAAGGAAGGCCATAAGGACAGTTACTTTCCCACAAAATGGCCATATGGCCATCCAAAACCAAAAGACACAAGTGATACACACAGTAAGTAACAAACAACAACATAAATAAACCGTTCTTGTTAGAGTTGCCTCATAGAGGATTGCCTAACACATACCTACAGCATAGGTTTCTAAATATGCTGCAAGTTCCTGATAGAATTGCCTCATAGAGGATTGCCTTACAAGTACCTTCAACATAGGTTTCTAAATATGCTGCAAGTTCTTGTTAGAATTGCCTCATAGAGGATTGCCTAACACATACCTACAGCATAGGTTTCAAAATATACTGCAAGTTCTTGTTAGAATTGCCACATAGAGGATTGCAAAACACATACCTACAGCATAGGTTTCTAAATATGCTGCAAGTTCTTGTTAGAATTGCCTCATAGAGGACTGCCTAACACATACCTACAGCATAGGTTTCTAAATATGCTGCAAGTTCCTGATAGAATTGCCTCATAGAGCATTGCCTACCACGTACCTACAACATAGGTTTCTAAATATGCTGCAAGTTCTTGTTAGAATTGCCTCATAGAGGATTGCCTAACACATACCTACAGCATAGGTTTCAAAATATACTGCAAGTTCTTGTTAGAATTGCCACATAGAGGATTGCAAAACACATACCTACAGCATAGGTTTCTAAATATGCTGCAAGTTCTTGTTAGAATTGCCTCATAGAGGATTGCCTAACACATACCTACAGCATAGGTTTCTAAATATGCTGCAAGTTCCTGATAGAATTGCCTCATAGAGGATTGCCTTACAAGTACCTACAACATAGGTTTCTAAATATGCTGCAAGTTCTTGTTAGAATTGCCTCATAGAGGATTAGCTAACACATACCTACAGCATAGGTTTCAAAATATACTGCAAGTTCTTGTTAGAATTGCCACATAGAGGATTGCAAAACACATACCTACAGCATAGGTTTCTAAATATGCTGCAAGTTCTTGTTAGAATTGCCTCATAGAGGATTGCCTAACACATAGCTACAGCATAGGTTTCTAAATATACTGCAAGTTCCTGATAGAATTGCCTCATAGAGGATTGCCTAACAAGTACCTACAACATAGGTTTCTAAATATGCTGCAAGTTCCTGATAGAATTGCCTCATAGAGGATTGCCTTACAAGTACCTACAACATAGGTTTCTAAATATGCTGCAAGTTCCTGATAGAATTGCCTCATAGAGGATTGCCTAACACATACCTACAACATAGGTTTCTAAATATGTTGCAAGTTCTTGATAGAATTGCCTCATAGAGGATTGCCTTACAAGTACATGTACCTACAACATAGGTTTCTAAATATACTGCAAGTTCCTGATAGAATTGCCTCATTGAGGATTGCCTTACAAGTACCTACAACATAGGTTTCTAAATATGCTGCAAGTTCCTGATAGAATTGCCTCATGGAGGATTGCCTAACACATACCTACAACATAGGTCTCTAAATATACTGCAAGTTCTTGTTAGAATTGCCTCATAGAGGATTGCCTAACACATACCTACAGCATAGGTTTCTAAATATGCTGCAAGTTCCTGATAGAATTGCCTCATTGAGGATTGCCTTACAAGTACCTACAACATAGGTTTCTAAATATGCTGCAAGTTCCTGATAGAATTGCCTCATAGAGGATTGCCTTACAAGTACCTACAACATAGGTTTCTAAATATGCTGCAAGTTCCTGATAGAATTGCCTCGTAGAGGATTGCCTAACACATACCTACAACATAGGTTTCTAAATATGCTGCAAGTTCTTGATAGAATTGCCTCATAGAGGAATGCCTAACACATACCTACAGCATAGGTTTCTAAATATGCTGCAAGTTCTTGATAGAATTGCCTCATAGAGGATTGCCTTACAAGTACCTACAACATAGGTTTCTAAATATGCTGCAAGTTCCTGATAGAATTGCCTCATAGAGCATTGCCTACCACGTACCTACAACATAGGTTTCTAAATATGCTGTAAGTTATTGATAGAATTGCCTCATAGAGCATTGCCTACCACGTACCTACAACATAGGTTTCTAAATATGCTGTAAGTTCTTGATAGAATTGCCTCATAGAGCATTGCCTACCACGTACCTACAACATAGGTTTCTAAATATGCTGCAAGTTCTTTTTAGAATAGCCTCATAGAGCATTGCCTAACATGTACCTACAACATACTTTTCTAAATATGCTGTAAGTTCTTGATAGAATTGCCTCATAGAGAATTGCCTAACAAGTACCTACAACATAGGTTTCTAAATTTGCTGCAAGTTCTTTTTAGAATAGCCTCATAGAGCATTGCATAACACGTACCTACAACATACTTTTCTAAATATGCTGTAAGTTCTTGATAGAATTGCCTCATAGAGAATTGCCTAACAAGTACCTACAACATAGGTTTCTAAATATGCTGCAAGTTCTTTTTAGAATAGCCTCATAGAGCATTGCCTAACACGTACCTACAGCATACTTTTCTAAATATGCTGGAAGTTCTTTTTAGAAAAGCCTCATAGAGCATTGCCTGTTAAAGGGGATGCTAATGCAGTACCCACAACATAAGTTTCTGACAAGAAATTTAACCCATTTCAGACTGGAAACCCCTAAAAGGGTACGGGTACTAAATTGGGTGGCAGGTCTTGACATGTCATTTCATCTCAGTGTGGGGTAAAAGTCCCACAAAATTGGAAGCAACATCTCCAAAATGACCTATACAGTGTTGAAGGGGACGTTAAACCTCAAATCAAACAAATCCATTTGGTACAAAAAGGGTTTAGGAAAATCATCATTACCATACACCTTGAAGCCTCCGTGGTGCAGTGGTTACGCTACTCGCCTTGTAAACCAGGGATCGCAGGATCGATCCCGGGCTTCTCCAGACTTTCAGATGAGTCTTTAAACCGAGGTCCCGTCTCCGTATGACCTAAGCTGTTGGTGGGACGTAAAACTCGAACACACACACATTACCATACACCTTATATGTTTTATCAATTTGTTTGCCCATCAACATGCCAAAAACCCAAAAAGCATGTGAGTCACATACATGTATGTGTGTTATAACATATGTAGCCAACAAAGGCTCATGTAAGCCTAGGCATAGCTGTCTAAATAAGGGGAAATAATGCAGATAATTAGCCAATTTCGTACCAAATAGAATCTTCCACCTTATGTATAGCACAAGTCCATTTCAGAATTTGAGGGTATCAGGTTGTGTTTTCTTTGACTGGAAAATAGCTGGACCTCTTGCAGCAAATTTTAGACACATCATTGGTCAGTAAATTGTACTTGTTCATATTTTAGAACAAGTATGGTAAGGAGTCGAGGTGTCTGAGTACTTAGGGTAAATACGCTAATTTAACCCATTTTGTATGAGAAACCCCAAAACGGGTACCCTGGCAAACAGTGCAGTCCCAGATCAGACGCCGCAGAATGCGGCGTCTGATCAGGGCCTGCACTGTTTGCAAAAAGTTCAGCCATTTCCCAAATAAATTTAGAAGAAAGCACAACCTGACACCCCTAAATTTTGAAGTGGCTATATGTATAAGGAGGAAGATTACATTTGGTACAAAAAGAGTTAACAGACACAGAAATCAAATGATTGATTACTAGCAGATCAGTAATGATAATCATTTTTGTAGAATTTATTGATCGATTCCGAGATTATCTGATTGATCGTGCCAGCCTGAGTTAAAAGCATGTTTGCTTTATTTATATTTTTCAGGGTGGTAACCAGGAAGCTTGTTGAATTGACAGAGGAAAGTTCTTGGTAAACACAAATACAGGTGAGTGTTGACAGGGAGATTGGTTTACCATCCATGTTAACCCTTCACCTGCTGAATATGCCACACCCACTACTGATTATCAACCAATCGGTTTGCCTGATGCAAATTATTGCAACAAATTCACAATCTCAATGGCAAACAATGTAGATCCTGATCAGATGCCTTCGTCACCATCTGATCTGGATCTGCATTGTTTGAAACATAAGGCATATCTGGGATCAGCAGGACAAGGGTTAACACTATTCGGGTCATTTTGGAGATATTGCTTCTGATTGTGTGGGACTTCTGCCCGGCATTGAGATGAAATGACATCTCAGGCTGCACTGCCAAAAGAAACCACTGGGGTTTTAGGGACAGTCCGAATAGCACATCTTTTCCTTAGGCTGGCATAGATTTTCTAAGCAGTTTACCAGTACTCCAAAGTTTGGTCGGTGTCAGCTCTGCGAGGAAGCATCATGCAGCCTAATTTGTTTCTCCAGACGCCCGTTGATGGCCAGGGGTACTGACAGGGAGATCATTTATAAATTACATTATATCTAAACTGTCAATCATTACTAACTGATGACATTTTCAAATTCTTTCTGATTTGTCACACCAAATCGGATGCTTCATGCAAATTTTCTGTTAGGCAGATGATTCACACGAAATGTCTGTCTGTGCAGGCCGATCCGCATGTTATTCACTACTTGCTAGTCTCGTTATATTACCAGGGGCCAGTTGGTCAAAACTAACGACGTCCTTAGTTAAATATCGTTAAAACTTTGATCATTAAATATGGCAAATATGCTGAAATTTTTGCTGAAAAAATACCAAAAATTTGCATTTTCTACTTGCTAGAAGAGTTAACAATATGACCACTAAAGAGCTCGTTAAGCTAATGATGCTTTGAACAACTGGGCCCAGGATGGTTTGTGTCTTACTTGGCACCTCCCCTTGCCCCTCCCTTGTCATGCGAGTTCCGCTCTGGAGTCCCCTGGGAGGACCTGTATGCTGATGACCTTGTCATCATAGCTGAATTCCTTCAGGAATGTGTCAGGAGGCTCTTAATTTGGAAAGACGCAATGGAGGCTAAAGGGCTGAGAGTGAATGCAGGAAAGACAAAGATCATGATCTGTGGTACAGGTCTGGACATTTTGCAGAGAACTCTTGCAACAGTATCTTTGGTAATGGCTGCAAGTTCTGGGTGCACAAGAAATGCAGTGAGCTCAAACGCTTGATAGAGGACCCTGATTACAGGTGTACACGGTGCCAAGGAACTGCACGCCCCTTAGATGGCAGACCACAAAGGGAAGTCCAAGTGGGATGCGACAAGCTGGAGGTTGTAGCTTCCTTTTGCTACCTAGATGATATGCCCTCTGCAGCGGGTTGTTGCGACCTTTCAACTACATCACGTGTGAAAACAGCCTGGAAGAAATTAAAGGAGATGCTATCAGTTCTCTCTTCCTGCCACCTCTCGTTCAAGACACGTGGCCGTGTGTATAGCTCTTGTGTGCGGAGCGCAATGCTCCATGCCAGTGAGCCATGGCCATTGAAAAAGCCAAACCTCCAATGTCTTCAGCGAAATGACAGGGCAATGATCAGACAGTTCTGCAATGTCAAGCCACAGGACACTGTCACCATCAGGCCCAGTGAGTTACTTGAGCGTCTTGGCATTGAGGACCTAGACCTCATCCTGAAAGAGAGAAGACTTCGCTAATATGGACATGTGGAACGCTCCAACGGTGCAGTCAAGACTGCCTGTGACATACAGGTAGTTCGAAAGCGGGGGCCAGGAAGGCCCAAGATGACCTGGAAGCAGCTAACAGAAAGAGATTGCAGAGAATGGAAGCTCTCTGCTATCGATCCTCATGATAGACAAGCCTGGAGATCTGATGTAAGATCTGCCATGCGTGCAGCAAGCCAGCTACCTGGAAGGGGGCCCACTTATGTGGACGTTGCCCCTGTACCTGCACGTTAATCAAAAATCTGTTGATGATGATGATGATGACCTCACATAGTGCACCACATTCTTTTGCCAGAAACAGACTCTCCTTCATGAAGTGCCCTGCCCATCAGGGCTTGGAGAAATAAATTGGGCTGCATGGTGCTTCCACACAGAGCTGAAACTGGCTGAACTTGAATATTGGAAAACAGCTTAGGTCTAAGCCTGCCCAGGGAAAATGATGCAAGCTGGACTGCTTCTTAAACGGTTTCTGTAGGTATTCATTTCATCTCCGTGTCGGTTAAAAGTCCCACAAAATTGGAAGCACTGTCTCCAAAATGGCCTAAATAGTGTGATGAAGACATAAAACCTCAACTGTAACAAACAAAAGACCTTCATGATAAAATGAAAGAAAAGAACCAGTCTCCATGAAAGACTGTTGCTGGGCCCGTGGATAGAAGACACAACCATGGTTGATCTTTAGATGGACACATACATGTAACTGACAGAGTTTACCTGCACGAAGGCATGCTTTTGTAAGATCTGGATCAATCTATCTAACCATGTGATCTGAATCTATAATATCAAGGCCTAATTAAACCAAATCACCTTGGAGTTGACGGGTGACATCCCTGCATCATTCGGTCTACCCAACCGATTCTGCTATGTGTCTTAACAATGCTCCCTTTTGTCAACAACTACCCGAGCTTGAACAAAATTACCCGTCAATTAAAACTATTAATTTACTTGACAGCTACCTAATTCACATTTTTTCCACTTGGATACATTTTGTAATTAATCGGGCTATAAATCATGTTGTGAAATTTTAATAAGGATGCAAACTACACCCATCAACTTTTAAGGAAATTCTATAGGACAAGCAAATCAAATTATGAAAGAATGTGTCTTTTTTTTTTTTTTTTGATGAAGACCATAACTTCAGATTACCTTATACAATATTGACCCCATTGAACCCCACTTTCATATAGTAAAACTGGGGTTTACAGAGGTATACATTATTTTTCTTATTTCTGCTCTAAAATATAGTTTGTGGGTATTGGTTAGAACCGCCTCATTGAGGCAGATCTAACGAGTACCCACAATCCATATTTTGAGCAAAAATAAGAAAAATATCACAATTTTTCATCTTAAAATTTTCTCTTTTGCGACAAAATTTACAATGTATTCGTATAGGCGTGTTTTCATAATGAGTTGACATAACGTGGATAATTAAAGGATAATATTTTTCTTATTTCTCCATAAAAACATTATGTTGTGGGTACTTGTTAGAATCGCCTCACTGAGGCGATTCTAACAAGTACCCACAACATATTTATCTGACAAGAAAATAAGGAAATTATGCTTCTTAGCTGGAGTTATGGCCATTTAACCCATTGTATACTAGTGGACATTTCCATTGCTATATGTCGGACAAGTCCAATTATCACTTAAAGGGTGGTAGGCCTATTTTTTTCGTTCTTATATTCTATTTTTGACTGAAAATTCGGTTAGTAAATAGTGCAGGTCCTGATCAGATGCCGAGTTTTGCAGTGTCTGATCTGGGCCTGCATTGGGTTAAAAACAGCATAATAACTTTTCAAAGCATAAATACTGCACTGTCTTAAGAAATGCCCATTCCCCCCCCCCCCCCCCCATATCAGCTCAAAAATGCAATAAAATGTTGAATTTTTTGTCTTTTTCTCAGAAATTTGGTACCTCTATTAAATGCCCATTACAAAAAAGTGAGATGAAAAGGAAAAAAATACACGGTTTCCTAGTCTAGAATCTAAATTGCTACAAAATAAGAAAGTATCAATCAGACCTTGTTGTTTTTTAGCTCATCTGTTTTTGAAAACGATATTTCAGATTATTGTCATCACTACGGTGTCTGCGTTGTCATCATTCCGAAAAAAAACTTAACCTTGACTATAACTTAAAAAGTATTTGACCTAGTCTCATAAAACTTCATACACATACTCATGGACACAAGAGCTACATTCTGATGAAGGGCCATAACTGTATAGTTGATTTTGGCTGAATTATTTCCCCTTAACTATTTTTATGCCCCCAACTTTGGGGGGCATATTGCTTCTGGCATGTCCGTTCGTTCGTACGTTCGTCACACTTTCTTGTGCATAGCATAACTTTATAACCTTGTATCCCAGGGTTTTGAAATTTCATAAAATGGATTCTTCATGAAAAAATAAGTGACCCATATTCTTTTTCTTATCCGAATTATCTCCCCTTTTCGAGTTATTTCCCTTTTAATTAAATAACATAGACATTTCGTTAGCAAGATATCTGAAAAAGTATTTGAGCCAGAGCCTTGATATTTGGTACACTGCTTGGGACTCAGGAGGAGATTACCTGTTTAAATTTTCAAGCAATTTGATGGAATTTTGATGGAGTTATGGCCCTCTGAAATTTCTTGCCATTTAATTGTGTTGCTTTCTTGTGCATAGCATAACTTTCGTACCATGTATCCTAGTGTTTTGAAATTTCATATATGGATTCCTCATGAAGAAATAGTTGACCTGTATTTTTTTTCTTATCCGAATTATCTCCCCTTTTCACGTTATTTCCCTTTTAATTAAATAAATTGGAAAGCTCGTTAGCAAGATATCTCAAAAAGTATTTGAGCTAGAGCTTTGATCTTTGGTATACTGATTGGGACCGAGGAGGAGATCACCTGATTAAATTTTCAACAAATTTAATGGAATTTTGTTAGAGTTATGGCCCTTCGCAATTTCTGGCCATTTAATTGTGTTGCTTTCTGGTGCATAGCATAACTATAACCATGTATGCTAGTGTTTTGAAATTTCATATATGGATTTCTCATGAAAAAATAGTTAACCGGTATTTTTTTTTCTTTTCCGACTTATCTCCCCTTTTTGACTTATTTCCCCTTTAATTAAATAACATAGAAATCTTGTTAGCAAGATATCTCAAAAAGTAGTTGAGCTAGAGCCATGATATTTGGTTTACTGATTGGGACTAAGGAGGAGATTACCTGATTAAATTTTTAACCAATTCAATGAAATTTTGTTAGAGTTATGGCCTTTTACAATTTCTGGCCATTTAATTGTGTTGATTTCCTGTGCATAGTATTACTTAAGAACTATGTATGCTAGTGTTTTGAAATTTCATATATGGTTTCCTCATGAAAAAATAGTTGTGTATTTTTTTCTTATCTGACTTATCTCCCCTGTTTGCGTTATTTCCTTTTTAATTAAATAACATAGAAATCTCGTGAGCAAGATATTTCAAAAAGTATTGGAGCTAGAGCCTTGAAATTTGGTCGATTTGGGCTGAGGAGAAGATTACCTGATTAAATTTTCAACCAGTTTAATGAAATTTTGTTGGAGTGATTGCCCTTTGCATTTTCAGGTCATTTAATTGTGTTTCTTTCTTGTTGCAAGATATTTAACTCTTATCATGCTGTTCACGACAACCCCTATCTTTGGAAACAGTGTAGATCCAGATCAGAAGGCTTCTGAAGAAGCCATCTGATCAGGATCTACACTGTTTGACGTTAAGTTTATGGCTTTGTAAGAATAAATTACATCAAGTAATCTGATTGGTTCAAAGTCAGAAATGGGTGTGGCTTAACTGAATATTCAGCAAGAGAAGGGTTAAAAAACTATTTAAATTGTTGCCTAAAAACTTGACATGCTGATTTGGAATGACTAGTACATCACCTGATTAACATTTGAAAAAAAAATCTGATTTTTTTTTTTTACGATAATCGCCTTTTGAAAATTTATGGACAAGGATACGGTTGGGGGCATAGTATTTTACAAACACCATTTCTTGTTTTATCGGAAACTTTTTTACCTCTCATTTCAATATTCTATAACATATCCTTCAAACTTCTCATGGGTGTTCCTCGGGACAAGACTCCATCGATACCAAACTTTTTAAGCTGTGACCTTGTCCTTTGAACTTTGACCTATTTTTTCAAAATTGAACCAAAAACTTTAACCTTCACCAGTCGGCCTCTGTAGTGCAGTCAGATGCATGTCTGACTGGTGATCAGGAGGACTCGGGGGTTCAAAGCCTGCTGGTGGTCGGCCATATTCTTTCGTGGAGATTGATCATGAAATCTTCTCTGCGGTCATTCTCTCCCTTCTGCTGATTCAAGAAGGGCAGTTGTCAGTTTCTGGTGAAAGAATGTCTAAAACCCCTTGATGGATTTAGCTACTGTTTGGACTGACGTTACGTATTGGTCTAAAGTTTCGCACAGTACCAGCCCCACCCCCTCAGTGACCTTGAGGTCAAGGTCATGACTTGGAAATTTTATGTTGAAGTTTTTGGTTAAAGTTTTTCTGTTGCTCTATTTCTCTAAAACCACTCGATGGATTTAGTTACTTTTTCTACCAATGTTACAGATTGGTCTAAAGTTTCACACAGTATCAGCCCCACCCCGTCATTGACCTTAAGGTCAAGGTCACAGACTTGAAATTTTATGTTGAAGTTTTTGGTAATCTATTGCTCTATATCTCTAAAACCACTTGATGGATTTAGTTACTTCTTAGACTGATGTTACATATTGGTCTAAAGTTTTGCACAGTACCAGCCCCACCCCCTCAGTTACCATGAGGTCAAGGTCACAGACTTAGTTATGTTGAAGTTTTTGGTTAAAGTTTTCTATTATTCTATATCGCTAAATTTTTTGGTTTGATTTGAGGTTTAACATCCCCATCAACACTGTAAAGGTCATTTTGGAGATCTTGCTTCCAATTTTGTGGGACTTTTACCCGACATTGAGATGAAATGACATCTCAAGCCCTGCCACTCAATGAAACCAATAGGGTTTATAAGCATGGACAGTCCGACTCCCACCTCTTTGCCTGGGCAGGCTTAGATCCTCTAAGCAGTTTACCAGTACTAGTGTGCGTGTTGGTATCAGCTCATCTATTTCTATACTGCTCAATACAAGAAAATTTTCATTTTTGATGACTTGCCCTCATCCAGCTTAGGCCCTTAAAGGCAAGCTATGTTGTCTTCTGACAAATCTTGTTAACATGTTGCTTCCAGTTTTGTGGGACTTTCACCTGATACTGAGATGAAATAATATCTCAAGCACTGCCTCTCAATGAAACCATTAGGGTTTATACACATGGAGGGTCCTACTCTCTCCACTTCCGCTGGCTGTGGTCGGTTTCAGCTCTGCTTGGAAGCACCATGCAGCCCAAACTTTTTTTTCAAGCCCAGTTGGGTCGGGTCAGTTACTGATTTGCATGAAATCTGAGTAATGGTTCTTGTCATCATGACATCAGAATACTGTGTAAAGAAAGCTATATGTAAATATTGACTTGGCTCGTGTAGAATGCAGCATCTTAACAGGGTACATTCTATTTTTAGCTCACCTATTACATAGTGACAAGGTGAGCTTTTAAACATTTTGTCCGTCATCCGTGCCTCAGTGTGTGTGTCCGTAAACAATTTCAAATAATAATATCTCTAAAACCCCATGGCCAATCTTGATCAAATTTCATGAGAAGCATCATCAGGTAGGGGGAAAGGCTGCATAAGGTTTTTGGGTTGATCAGATTGGAATTCTGGTTGCCATGGCAGCATATAGCTCCCATAGACTTACAATGGGAAAAATTGAAAAAATCCTTTTCTCTGAAACCACATGGTCCAGAGCTTAGATATTTAGCTTGTAGCAAGGTCAAGTGGTCACCTACATAAATCCTGCCAATCAGGCCCCTTAACTCCAGTAAACTTATATTTGAAAAGAAAAAAAAGCTTCAAAAATCTTCTTCTCTGAAACCATGAAATACAGACCTTAGATATTTTGTTTATAGCAACATAAAATGGTCCCCTACATAAATCCTGCCATGTCCTTTCGGTCAGAATTGTCCACGCCCCAGGGCTCATTAGCTCCTATAGACTTATACTGGACAAAAAACTTCAAAAATCTTCTTATCCAAAACCATAAGGCCTAGAGCTTAGATATTTAGTATGTAGCAATGTCAAGTGGTCTCCTACGTAAATCCTGCCAACCATGCCCCTGGAGTCTGAATTGGCCATGCCCTAGGGCTCCTTAGCTCACATACACTTATAATACCAGTAGATTAACTTCAAGAATCTTCTCTTAAAACACAGGGCCCAGATTTTTTATTGATTTGAGGTTTAACATCCCTGTCAACACAGTTAAGGTCATTTTGGAGACGTTGCTTCCAGTTTTGTGGGACTTCTACCCAACATTGAGATGAAATGACATCTTAATCCCTGTTGTCCAATGAAACCAATAGGGTTTATATGCATGGGCGGTCCAACTGGCACCACTTTTCCTGGACAGGCTTAGAACCTCAAAGCTGTTTACCAGTACTCATGTGCGGTCGGTTCCAGCTCTGCATGGAAGCACCATGTAGCCCAGTCTATTTCTTCAAGCCCCTATGGGCATTCTAAACATCACTAATGATTTTTTGGTACACAGGTGAGCGATATTGGGCCATTTGGCCCTCTTGACATAACATATACAGGAATTTTAGACTTAAGCCATTTTGTACCAGAAACCCCAAAATGGGTAATTGGCAAACAGTGCAGGTCTAGATCAGACGCCGCAGAATGTGGCGTTTGTTCAGAGCCTACACTGTTTGCAAAAAGTTAAGCCATTTTTCAGATACATTTTGAAGAAAACACAACTTGACACACCTAAATTTTGAAATGGACTCCTGCTATATATAAGGAGGATGATTTCATTTGATACAAAAAGGGCTAAACAAAACAGCCCAATTTTCCAGTCAGGACCATTTTGCCAGGAGACAATTAACCCTTCTCCTGCTGAATATTCAATTAAGCCACACCCATTTCTGCCTTTGGACCAATTAGATTACTTGATGTATTCTTACAAATCCATAAACTGTATGTCAAACAGTGTAGATTCTGATCAGATGGCTTCTTCGGAAGCCATCTGATCTGGATCTACACTGTTTCCAAAGATAGGGGTATTCGTGAACGGCATGATAAGAGTTAACCTGTCAATGATTGTTGTACTCAACAGTAATGGTGCAGATTTTTTTTTTTACTTTTTTCCTGTTCATTTGTCTGCACTAATGTTGTTTTGTAATTGTGAAAGATTTGTTATTTTCAGTTAGGAAAATAATGCCCTATCATCATTTCACCATAGTAATTATATGTTTTGTTGACTGATGTACTTTAATTGCTTTTTGGAGAAAATGGCGATAGCGCCCAATTACAGTAGTAATGAAGGATAATTTTCTTCTCAGTTGTCAACTAGAGACTTCTGGGTAGTGAATAGTTTGAATACCATAAATACACTGACAGTTTTACCAAAGTCAATGTTTTTAAGGCGTAGCCGTTATGTTTTTGCTTTTGTCCTACATTTTTCGTTATTCCATGGGTCAATAAAACCACATGTCCAAGGAGATGACCATTTCATTGGTCAATGATTTGCATAAATAAATCTACTAAAAAAAACACGACAGTTTACCGAAGTTTTAAACTAGGAAATGTTTAATTTTTTTATGTGAGACATGAATGAAAAATATATACAGTTTCGGCTTGCTCACCGTCTTGTCCTTTGATGACCATACGTCATATGTATAATTATGTCTCCCCCGAAAAATTTTTTTTCGGAGAGACATATTGTTTTTCCCCCGGGCGTCTGTCTGTCTGTCCGTCTGTCCGTCTGTCTGTCTGTCCGTCTGTCTGTCTGTCCGTCTGTCTGTCACACTTTCGTGTCCGCTCTATAACTTGAAAACCGTTGGAGCTATCGTCACGAAACTTAGTATAAATATAAATCAGCATTAGACGACGTGCAGTGCGCAAGAACTATAACTCTCGCATTTACACTTTTTGAATTATCTCCCTTGGAAGTTTGTTGGTATGTATATATGTATGGGCAAATCGTGTCCGGTCAATAACTTTCTTAATTCCAGATGGATTTTAAAATTACTTGGCAGAAATATTAACAACCATAAGACGATGTGTGGTGCGCATGAATCGGGTCGGTACCTCAAAGGTCAAGGTCATACTTAGAGGTCAAAGGTCAAAAAAGGGGCCTTTTTTTCGTATTTGGTCAATAACTTTCTTATTTTGAGATGAATTTTAAAATTACTTGGCAGAAATATTAACCATCATGAGACGATGTGTGGTGTGCATCAGGCAGGTCAGTAACGCCAAGGTCAAGGTCATACTTAGAGGTCAAAGGTAAAAAAAGGGGCCTTTTTTTTCGTGTTTTGTCAATAACTTTCTTATTTTGAGAAGGATTTTAAAATTACTTGGCAGAAATATTGACAACCATGAGACAATGTGTGTAGTGCATCAGGCAGGTCAGTACCTTGAAGGTGAAGGTCATACTTAGAGGTCAAAGGTCAAAAAAGGGGCCTTTTTTTCGTGTTTTGTCAATAACTTTCTTATTTTGAGATGGATTGTGAAATCACTTGGCAGAAATGTTAACCAATATAAGACGATGTGTTACGTGCATGACCCAGGTTGGTACCTCAAAGGTCAAGGTCATACATAGAGGTCAAAGGTAAAAAAGGGGCCTTTTTTCCAGTTTTGTCAATAACTTGCTTATTTTTAGATAGAATTTGAAGTTACTTGGCAAAAATGTTAACTATCATGAGACGATGTGTTGCATGCATGATTCAGTTTGATAGCTCAAGTGTCAAGGTCATACATAGAGGTCAAAAGTAAAAAAAGGGGCCTTTTTTTCGTGTTTGGTCAATAACTTTCTTATTTTTAGATGGATTTTGAAATTGCTTGGCAGAAATGTTAAACACCATGAGATGATGTGTTGCACGCATGACCCAGTTTGGTACCTGAAAGGTCAAGGTCATACATAGAGGTTAAAGGTCAAAAAAGGGGCCTTTTTTTGTGTTCTGTCAATAACTTTCTTATTTTTAGATGGATTTTGAAATTACTTGGCAGAAATGTTAACCACCATAAGACGATGTGTTGCGTGCATGACCCAAGTTGGTACCTCAAATGTCAAGGTCGTACTAAGAGGTTAAAGAACAAAAAGGGGCCTTTTTATGCCTCCAACTTTGAAAAAGTTGGAGGGGCATATTGGTTCTGGTTCGTTTGTCCGTTCGTCTGTCCGTTACGCTTTTGATGCATAGCATAACTAAAGAACCGTGTATGCTAGGGTTTTGAAATTTCATATATGGATTCCTCATGGAAAATTAGCTGACTCATATTTTTTTTCTCGTCCGGATTATGCCCCTTTCAAGAGTTATTGCCCTTTGAAATTTTTTCAATAAAATCTTGTCAGCAAAATTTCTCAAACACTATTGGAGCTAGAGCCTTGAAAGTTGTTGAGTATATTGATGGTGATGAGTATACGAACTGATTAACTTTTGACAAAATTCCGAAAAATACTTTATGAGTTATGGCCCTTGTCATTTTGGTAATTTGTGCCCATTGTAATGAATGCTAAAAGGGATGCATAGCATAACTTTCGAACTGTGTATGCTATGGTTTTGAAATTTCATATATGCATTCCTAATGGAAAATAAGCTGACGCATATTTTTTTTCTCATCCGGATTATGCCCCTTTCAAGAGTAATTGCCCTTTGAAATTTTTTGAACATTTTTAAAGTAAATTTGCAGAAATGTTTATCTTCATTAGATGATGTGTTGCACACAAGACCCGGCTCAATACCTCCAATGTCAAGGTTATACTTAGAGGTCAAAAACGGGGGAGACATCTGTGTTATTGTAGAAAAACAAATTCTAGTTGTGTTTCTAGTGAATTCTGAAACTGCTGCGGTGAATAGCTATTTTGACCTAATTTCACGTGGTTGGTCTAAATAGCGAAAGGAACCACTTCGCGAAAGGAAGGTTCCTTTCGCGAAAGGAAGAATTTTCTGCGACAGGAATTGTTTGTTTGATTTGAAGTTTAACGTTCCCATCAACACTGTGTAGGTAATTTTGGAGACGTTGCTTCCAAGTTTGTGGAACTTTTACCCGACATTGAGATAAAATGACACCTTAAGCCCTGTTGCCCAATGAAACCAATAAAGAGATATAGCATGACAAAAACATGTAATAATCGCATTACAAATTGACAGATGTTTAATTTACAATATATGCCCAATAAAAGTTGCAGTGTGTCATTTGTCTTCAGCATACTTTATGTCCTCCATTTTAACACAAAATGGACATTTTCGAATATCATTAATGTTATATCAATTCTGAAAAGGAATAAGTGTAATTTGAGTTTTAGTTAGGTGCACATAAGATCAAGTTTCCGTCCGTTTGTCTGCTCGTCCGTTTGTTCGTCCGTCTATGCGTTTACGTTCACCATGGCGACAACCCTAAATGTTAACCCTTGAATTTGTGTTCAAAAACAGTAAATGATAAAGTTTTCTTATTTGTTGTGCATATACTTGAGATCATAAATGAAATGAGGTCATGTTTTTAACCTTGACCTTTTACATTGACCTTAGCTCAAACAGGCGGGACACCGCCCTCTGCAAAGCTATTTTACCTCACGTGACATCTGAATTGTTTGAATACAGTAAACCAGTTCATAGCTAGACAACTGTTGCTGTCACTATTGTAGTTCATATTTCTAAACAACCTTCCAATTAAATCTATGCCGCATATCTTTTTTAAAGATATTTCTTGTTATACCCTACCATGAGATAATTCATTAGGATCATGTGCCCATGTCATGGACCTAAAATGTTCTCTTTTTTTCTGATGATAATTTGTGCTATTATTTTTTGCTGTAAATATAGATTGTGGCTGCTTGACCTTGACCAGTGACCTACTTTAAAGAAAAAAATAACATTGGTCATAACTTTTTTAACCGTTTGAGATTGAGTCTTCATATTTGGCACATAGGTTTCCTGTGACAAGGGCTTCCCACTCATACAAAAAATAACCTGTGACCTTGACCTGTGACCTACTTTATCATAACTTTTGAACCCTTTTAGGTAGAGCCTTCATATTTATCATGTAGGTTTCTTTTGACAAGTACTTCCCACCCATATAAAAAAAAATACTTGTGACCTTGACCTTTACCCTACTTAATCATAACTTTCTAACTGTTTGAGCTAGAGCCTTCATATTTGGCATGTAGGTTTTCATCTCTCCTCCTGAGCACAAAGTGCTCATGATGAGCTATTGTGATCAGCGAATGTCCTTCGTCCGGCATGCGTCATGTGTCATCAACAATGTTATTTAAATGTGAACTCCTCCTAAACCCTTGGGGCAGTTTGATTCAAACTTCACAGAAGTGTTGCCTGGGTGGCTCCCTGCCAAAATAGCTAAAATCTTTCCGCTCCAATGAACAAGATGGCCACCAGAGCTAAAAATAGAAAACTCCTTAAACAAACACTTCTCCTGTACCCTTGAGCCGATATCATTCATATTTCATAGGAATGCCGCTGAGGTGACTCTCTACCAAAATAGCTAAAACGGTTCCGCTCCGAAGAGAAAAATGGCAGTTAGAGCTAAAAATAGAAAAACATTGTATTTGCTTCAAATGCCAACTCCTCTTAAACCCTTTATCCAATTTCATTCAAATGCCACAGGAATGTTGCCTAGGTGACTCCCTGCCAAAATAGCCAAAATCTTTCCGCTCTGATGAACATGTTGGCCGCCAGAGCTGAAAATAGAGAAAATCTTCAAACAACAACTCCTCCTGTACCCTTGGGCCAATTTCATTCAAACTTAATGGGAATGTTGCTTAGATGACCCTCTACCAAAATAGCTAAAACAGTTCTGATGGACAAAATGTCCGCCAGAGCTAAAAATAGATAAACATTGTAAATTAACTTCAAACGCAAACTCCTCCTATACCCTTGGGCCAGTTTGATTCAGACTTCACAGGAATGTTGCCTAGGTCACTCCCTACCAAACTAGCTAAAATCGTTCTGCTTTGATGTACAAGATGGCCGCCAGAGCTTAAACTAGAAAAAAAATCTTTAAACAACAACTCCCTCTGTAACCTTGGGCCAATTTCATTCAAACTTCATAGGAATGTTGCTTAGATGACCCTCTACCAAAATAGCTAAAGTGTTCAGCTCCGAGGAACAAAATGGCCCAAAGAGCTAAAGATTGAAAACATCGTAAATTTGCTACAAATGCAACCTCCTCCTAAACTCTTTGGCCAATTTGATTCAAACTCTGCAGGTATGTTGCCTAGGTGATACCCTACCACAATAGCTAAAACCATTCCGCTCTGAAGAACAAGATGGCCACCAGAGCTAAAAGTAGAAAACATCTTCAAATGGCAACTCCTCCTGTACCCTTGGGCCAATTCAATTCAAACTTCATAGGAATGTTGCTTTGATGACCTTCTACCAAAAGAGCTAAAACCGTTCCGCTCCAATGAACAAAATGGCCTTCAGAGCTAAAAATAGTAAAACATTGTAAATTTGCTTCAAACACTGACTCCTAAAATTTTGTACTGTTTGTGATAGAGCCTTCTTATTTGACATGTAGGTTCCTAGTGACAATGGTTTACCAATCATATAAAAAATTGACCCGTTTTAAAGTTTTTGGGCTGATTGTTTATCAATTGACCCAAATTTACTGTAAAAATAAAAAAAATCTGGTTACTGTAAAAATCCAAAAAATCCGGACACCATAAGGACTTGCCTTAATTCTCCTAAAAGTCCAAAAGGTGCATACAGAATGGCAAAGAGTGTAGACCCTGATCAGACTGCTCACTGGTATGATCTGGGTCTTCACTGTTTGTTTATGCCCATCTGTCCCAATACTTAGGATCATTACAGTATATAATTACCGGCAGATGACATTTGTACGAAATCCAGGTCATGGCTATTTATAACCATGCTATTTTTGTTGTTATCGCGGCACTAAACACCAGGCCCCGAGGTTATAAAACTTTTTCATGCTCAACTCAGCTGAGCATGAAATTTGTGGTGCTCATAAAAATTAAAATACAAATAAGTTGGGGGATTTTTCTTTCTCAGATAGCAGAGAATGTTATTTGTCCTGCCCAAAAATTTGAAAATGCCAACAATTGTTGGCATTTTCAAATTTGTGAGCAGGACAAATTTCATGCTCAAGTGAGTTGAGCATGAAAAAAGTTTTAGAACCTCTGGGCCAGGCAGGTTATCTGTAAAACATGGACTGGGGCCATGTGCTAGAGCATTGGCATATAGTGTAGACCCTGATCAGATGGTACAGAAAGCAGCCTCTGATCAGGGTCTACACTTTTTTTTTAACTACAAGAATTTAAGGGCTAAATGAAATAAACGAAATGGTCCAAGTTGCTGTCCAAGACCATTTTTTTCCCAGCTAATCAACCCACCGGTGCTATCAGTGCTTTGATTTTATTTTCCGCGGCAGAAAATGACTTCTAATACAAACAACAACTGACAAGACCTTTGATAATCTGAAGCGATTTCGCCAACTGTTGAGTAAATAAGGCATTTGTAGCAGACATTCGGTATTATTTTTTTATCTTCCAATTCTCTTAATCGATTTGAGTCATAGACCTGTTATGCTAAAAGCTGCGTAGGACATTAAGATCCTTCATTAAAATTGACAATTGTTCTATTGTGCAAATATAAATTCCATCACAGGACTAGAGACCCATTAAGCCGATTGGCTAGATTAGATTAATCACGATTTTTTGCAAAGTCCGCCGGTCCAATGTAACTAATTTTGACAGGACTGATCATTACAAGAGCTTGATGAATAATCACTATCATTGGGAAAGAAAACGTAATGGCGTAAAATTATATCATTAAAACAGAAGCTTGGGGTAAAAATATCAGCGGAGAAATTTTATCTTCGAAGGAGAATAGGACGTCAAATTAGGAGACAGTTCCGCTTGAGAGTTTAGAATGTTTGTCAGCATGGGTATTACCATAATGATCCTAAGTTTTGGGACAGGGAGAAGGACATCAAATTAGGGGACAGTTCCGTTTAGAATGTTTGTCAGCATGGGTATTACAGTAAAAATACTAAAAATTCGGACACCTTGGGGACTTACTGTAATTCTCAAAAAAGTTAACAAATTTGTTTCATGATCCAGCAAGGAGTTCAAAAGGAGCAGATGGAATGGCAAACAGTGTAGACCCTGATCAGACTGCTCCTTCAGGAAATTCCAGTTTCTTAAGCAAACAGTGTAGACCCTGATTACCACTGCATTCTGAGGCATCTGATCTGAGTCTACACTGTTTGCCAAGCCAAGCCATGTTTTCAGTCCATATTCTACTCGTAGACATGGACTTTAGCACTGAAGAGCTTTTAAAAGCCTTCATGGTGTAGTGGTTACACTAATCGCCTTGTAAACCAGGGGTTGCAGGATCGATCCCGGGCTTCTCCAGACTTTCGGATGAGTCTTTAAACTGAGGTCCCGTCTCTGTATGACCTTAGCTGTTGGTGGGACTTAAAACTCAAACACCCACTCCCTCACTGCTAAGTAACTTTAGGTCAATTGACAAACAATCAACCCAATGAACAGAGGGCAAAGAAAATGAAAGTACCACAAATACCAAAAAAGTGTTTTTCATCATTGAGTTGGTTATTTTGTTTATGTCGGAGGTGAGGATATAAAACATAGGCAAACAGTGTAGATACAGATCAGATGCTGCAGAAAGTAGCATCTGATCATGTTCCTGCTGTTTACTTAACCCTTTTTGTACCAAATGGAATTTTCCACCTTATATATTGCAGGAGTCCATTTCAAAATTCAGGTTCTTTTCTTCAAAACTATTTGGAAATTGGCTGAAAATTTTGCAAACTGTGTAGGCCCCTGCTCTGTTTGCCAACTACCATTTCGGTACAAAATGGGTTATGGTACAGGAATTTAAGGGTAAAATCAAGGTTAACCCTTGTTCTGCTGAATATTTGAATATGCCACACCCACTACTGATTATCAACCAATCAGATTACTTGATGCAAATTATTGCAACAAATTCATAATCTGAATGACAAACAATGCAGATCCGGATCAGATGGCTTCTTCAGAAGCCATCTGATCTGGATCTTCATTGTTTGAAAAATAAGGCATATCCGGGCTCAGCAGGACAAGGTTTAAGGGCCATTATTCCAGCCGACACTCAGAAACAATTGACCCACCGGTGTCGTTTGTACTGTAAAAATCCTAAAAATTGGGATACCTTGAGGACTTGCTGTAATTCTCCTAAAATTTTAACAAATTTGTTTGATGATCCAGCAAGGTGTCCAAAAGGTGCAGATTGAACAACAAATAATGTAGATCCTGATCAGGGAGCAGACTGATCTGGGTCTGCACTGTTTGCTTAGGCCTATCTGTCCATTACGGTATTTTGATTTAGATGCTGATAGTTGTGGTGCAAGGGAGATAACCTCTACATATTGTTGATAAGGAGCCGCATTGTGAAATCTTGTCTCCACAGTAAAGTTAAAACTTAGAGCAGCTTGCATAGTCACTTTTATTCAGACTTGGCATGAAAGTTTTCCTAAAGTAGCATTCTATAGAAAAACATTATAATAAATAATCCTAACAACTCGGACAGTGCGACACCCTGCGGACTTACAGTTCTGTAATTCTCCTAAAATTTTAACTAAATTGTTTCTTGATCCAGCCAGGAGTCCAGAAAATGCAGACAGAATGGCAAACTATGTAGACCTTGATCAGACTGCTCCTTCAGGAGCAGTTACACTGTTTGCTACGTGAATCTGTCCCAATAGTACAGTGTTTTGATTTGGATGCTGATAGTTGTGGTTCAAGGGAGATAACCTCTACATATTGTTAATACTGAGTTGCATTGTGAAATCTTGTCTCCACAGTACAGTGAAAACTTAGAGCAGCTTGCATAGTCACTTTTTCAGCCCCCGCCCACAGGGGCTTGAAGAAATATATGGGCTGCATGATGCTTCCACGCAGAGCTGAATCCGGCCCGCACACTAGTACTGGTAAACCGCTTAGAGGATCTAAGCCTGTCCAGGAACCTCGCTGCGAGGCGGACCGTCCATGCTAATAAACCCTATTGGTTTCATTGGGCGACAGGGCTTGAGATGTCATTTCATCTCAATGTCGGGTAAAAGTCCCACAAAATTGGAAGCAACGTCTCCAAAATGACCTTTTCAGTGTTGACGGGGACGTTAAACCTCAAATCAAACAAAATAGTCACTTTTTATTCAGACGTGGCATGAAAGTTTTCCTATAGTAGCATTCTATAGAAAAACATTTATAACTAATATTAACCCTTGACCTGCTGAATATTTATACATGCCACACCCACCACCGATTATCATCCAATCAGATCACCTGATGCAAATTATTGCGACAAATTCACAATCTGAAATGGCAAACAATGTAGATCCTGATCAGATGGCTTCATCAGAAGCCATCTGATCTGGATCTTCATTGTTTGGAAAATAAGGCATATCCGGGCTCAGCAGGACAAGGGTTAACCCTTATCCTGCTGAATAAATTAAGCCATTCCATTTGCTGATTATCAACCAGTCAAATAACTTGATATAATTATTTGTTCAATTCAAAAACTGCATGACAGACAGTGTGGATCTACTCTGTCTGCAAAGGTAGGGGTTGTTGTGAACAGCAGGACTGGACATTAGGTTTGTACAATAATTTTCTTGCAGTAGCATATTACTTAGACCATTGGAAAGCAGACAGCACTCAATACTTTTCATAGATAAAATCAGGGTTGACATTTCTTGGGTAGATGATTTTCATGGAATCTCAAGCCCTTTCTCTCTGAACAATATAAAATATTTGGAAAACCAGTGTCTTCTTACGGTTGTGTTTGGAATATTTCATAGTTAACTCTTAAGACACCAAGAAAAACTGCATCTGAAAATGTCTGTTTATGTCATCTGTCTTCTAGCAAAATTTTTGAAATTACTTTTGCATTCAGACTAACAGAAAGTGAACTCTGATCAGACTGCTCCTGGTCCACAATGACTGTTGACCCATTGCATGCAGAAAACCCCTAAAGGGGTACCTTGGCAAACAGTGCAGGCCCAGATCAGACGCCGCAGAATGCGGCATCTGATCAGGGCCTGCACTATTTGCTAACAGAATTTTGCATCAAAAATGCAATAAAAATGGAAAAATAGGCCAGTGACACCCCTTATATAACAAATAGACTTGTCCAACATATAGCAATGGAAAAGTCCACTAGTATACAATGGGTTAAAGCAACCAGTGGACAACAAAGCAGACGACTATTGTTATGATTGATGTCTTAGCATGTCCCAATTTCTGGAATATGGTCAGACCCATGTGAAAGTACAGCGTAATCAATTATTGGTTTGTTCACGGTTTTATGTACCCAAATCCAGGAAGTGGTTGGGCGAGTTGAAGATGATGTGTATCTTATGTCACTTGGGCATCTTACAGTTGGGCAAGGCCCTCTTGCTCTTATCTTGCTGTTCACGACAACTCCTATCTTTGGAAACAGTGTAGATCCAGATCAGATGGCTTCTGAAGAAGCCATCTGATCAGGATCTACACTGTTTGACATTCAATTTATGAATTTGTAGGAATAAATAACATCAAGTAATCTGATTGGTTCAAAGTCAGAAATGGGCGTGGCTTAACTGAATATTCAGCAAGAGAAGGGCTAATTGCAGGAGCTAATAGCAAATGAGAAATGTTGTTTCTTCTTCTATTTCAATACTTTCTTCTCCCCTGTTCTTCTCTATCATGTCTTCTCCTTTTCTCGATAGCTGACGTGTCGTTAACACCCCAACACATTCAATTGTACCCAAATCTTGATCAAAGTTCATTCAGTACTGTTTTTACCCCACCAACTTATCATTTGGGGGATATTTCGTAATCATTCATCTCGACAAACATGGTCTTTTCACAAAATCTTTTCAAGTTTCTGAAGACAAAGCTGTGTGCACCATTGTTTATTTTCTTATTAATTGATATTGTAAGCCTGGTTGCTAGGAGCTTGTTTTATGGCAAGAAAAAATTTATCACCTTAAGACTATTCAAATTTTCCTTTTACGTGGGGAAGCTTTTAATTTCTTAAGATACTAATTAATTGAAATACCAAATCAGCATATATTAACATCGGAGAATAATGGTATAATTTATCAAACGTAGGATCGCTTGTTTAATTGAATGAAAATAAATACAGATATCCGGTTCAGTTTAAAAATGTGGGTGATTATCTGTTTGGAAACAGGGCTAGATTTTTAATAGGATTAATGTTGACACCTGAGAAAGAAAATGAAAGAAAATTTGGAAGACATTAAATGTGGCCAGTGCATGCACAATGGTGCATAATGTAAAATCAAACAGCAAAGTCTCTGATCAGACTGCACATAAGTGCAGTCTGATCAGAGCCTTTGCTGTTTGTCAGCTGCTGTGCATGGACCACCAGAATTAAAAAAATACTGAATGGTTGTTTGCATAGGACTGTTTGTCTCCGCAACCTGTTCAGAGACGTTGCAAACCATGGTTGCGTTAAGCTCTGTTTGTGTGAGATATACCCCAAATTAATGATTCAGAAAAATCTGAATTTCAAATGAGAGATTGTAGCATCCCTATGGCTAAATGAAATTAAGTTTGTTTAATTTCACATACTTTTTACAGGTATTTGATTAATAGGTGGGTGCAATGATTTTCAGTTTAGAAGATAGTTGACACTTTTTGTTGTTGTTTTTTAATGCCAGATTAGGCGAAATACCTAAGGCGCACTAGAGGAGAAAGGCCTAAGGAGCTCTAGAAGTGCTGAAATAAGAGCAGAGGTTTGTTTGCTCAGCAGTTTTTTTACAGCCCTTTCAATATTACTAAGGTCCCCTTAAGGTGGTCACTGAGTTTTCTTTACTGTTCCCTTCCATAACCCTTATCTTGCTGAATATTCATTTAAGCCACACCCATTTCTGTCTATCAACCAATCAAATTACTTGATGTAATTTATTGCTACAATTTCATAAACTGAATGCCAAACAGTGTAGATCCTGATCAGATGGCTTCTTTAGAAGCCATCTGATCTGGATCTACACTGTTTGCAAAGATGGGGGTTGTCGTGAACAGCAAGATAAGGGTTATTTATTCGAGCAGCTATCATGTTGTAATCCACATTTTAAACTTATCATGCAGTAAAACGCATTTTAGACTTAACATTTAAAAACCATGCATGATACGTCTTTTGTATATATACCACAACCTCTCTATAACACTGTTCATTAAAACAGGGTTTGGATTGGTTGGTTTAACCCTTATCTTGCTGAATATTCATCTAAGCCACACCCATTTCTGTCTATCAACCAATCAAATTACTTGATGTAATTTATTGCTACAAATTCATAAACTGGATGCCAAACAGTGTAGATCCTGATCAGATGGCTTCTTCAGAAGCCATCTGATCTGGATCTACACTGTTTGCAAAGATAGGAGTTGTCGTGAACAGCAAGATAAGGGTTAAGTGAGAATGATTTCTTAGTAATGTCCGGACAGGTCTGTACTAGACTAAGGGAAATAACTCAGTTGCAGTCTCATCAAAGTAGCATATCAGATAATAAGCCGTCACAAGGAGAGCAGTGCAACCAGTGAAAGCTCAGATCAGTCTGCACATTCACCCTGTCTGATCAGAATCTTTACTGGTCACATAAGATTTCTGTGGCATAAGAGCAACAAATGAAGACTCGTCAGACTGCTAGAAAATTTGACAGTTCAAGCGAGCACTCGGACCAGAAATAAGGCAAGAAAATGATTATACAATACTGCAGAATTACTGATATTTTTGCTGAAAAAGAATGTCCATAGCGTTTGCATTGCAAATGACTCCTGCAATCATCATGATTTCTGTAATGATTCTTAGTATTGGGACAGACAGGATCTACACTGTTTGCCATTCTGTCAGCACCTTTTGGACTCCTCAATGATCAGGAAACAAATTTTAATATGTTAAAATTTTAGGAGAATTACAGCAAGTCCCCGAGGTGTCCAGATATTTAGGATTTCCACGGTTGTTAACCCTTATCTTGCTGTTCACGACAATCCCTAGCTTTGCAAACAGTGTAGATCCAGATCAGAAGGCTTCTGAAGAAGCCGTCTGATCAGGATCTACACTGTTTGGCATTTAGTTTATGAATTTGTAGCAATAAATTACATCAAGTAATTTGATTGGTTCATATACAGAAATGGGTGTGGCTTAAATGAATATTCAGCAAGATAAGGGTGAAGATGGTCTTGCTGGAAGTCATTGTACCATGGCTTGAAAGTGATGAAAGGGAGGTAACCATGAAAGTCTTCATATCATATAGCATTTTCAAATATTTTTTTTCTATTTTTTGGGGAAAAAATACGACTCAATGTTACATGTGGATTGTTTGTTAGACAGCTTACAAGTAATATTAACCCTTATCTTGCTGAATATTCATTTAATCCACACCCATTTCTGTCTATCAACCAATTCAACCAATCAAATTACTTGATGTAATTTATTGCTACAAATTCTTAAACTGAATGCCAAACAGTGAAGATCCTGATCAGATGGCTTCTGAGCTGGATCTACACTGTTTGCAAAGATAGGGGTTGTCGTGAACAGCAAGATAAGGGTTAACCCATTTTGTACCGGAAACCTCACAACGGGTATCCTGGCAAACAGTGCAGGCCCAGATCAGACACTGCAGAATGCGGTGTCTGATAGGGCCTACACTGTTTGCAGAAAGTTCAGGCATTTTTCGAATAAATTTTGAAGAAAACACAACCTGACACCCCTAAATTTTGAAATGGACTCCTGCTATATATAAGAAGGAGGATTCCATTTGGTACAAAAACGGTTAAGCGTTGTTTTAAAAAAAATGAATAATAATAATTTGAACATTAAAATTGCTATTTAAAAAAAATCAACACTTTTTGTGGTGCTTTAAAGGTTCAAATAGATTGAAAAACCTGCTTTTATTAACATGGAACATCCTGTTTAAAGAACGTAATATATCTGTTTCGGAATGGTTAATCTATGCAATTTGAAAATTATCTTCACAGAATATAATAAATGAATTTAATGGGATCTGTTAAAATTCAAAGGCTGTTTACTTTCTTAAACATTCTCCACTCCAATTATCTTTTTATGTGAATAAATGAAGCCTTTTGTAACAAAACCAACAAAACAACATCTGAACAAATAGGTTTTGGATCAGCCTGTTCAGTACATACACTCTGATCAGATTTTGGTTTTTTCCTCTGAAGTATGGATTACTTTACAAGACAACAAAGACTGAAATCTGATGGGTGTGCCATCTTACCTGAGCTGTTGCAGTTCACACTTCGACAGCTTGTTGATTTTCTTCCGCCCAGCCCCAAATTTTAATGAATGAGTATGTTTTAAGATATCATCTTTGCCTAGACAAAACACAAACAGATCTAGGTCGCCTCTTTGATATTAAATGAACCATAATGAACCCTGGGTAATTATAGACTAAATGAGAAATTATTAGTTAGATAGGGGCAGGTGTGGTGAGTGAAAAATTAACAATTAGACAGATCCTGTTTCACTCATTGCAAAACAGAAGCCGCCAGAAATTAGCCATATCCTGAGAAATGAGCCACATTCTTGCAGTAAAAGATTAGGGGATAACTGTTTTCAAAATTGTGATTTGGGGAGGTAAATCAGAGGTTTTACGGTCGGAAATTTCGTTTTACGGTGACGCGTCAGCGGAGCCGTAAAACATAATTTGCGACCGTAAAACCGACGATTTACCTCCCCAAATCACAATTTTGCAATACAGTTATCCCCATTCTAATGCACTTCTACGGTTGTTTTGTTAAAAAGTATTATTTTGCACAAAATGGCTAGCGCTGTGAGCAGCGTAAAACCAAATGCCAGCCAATGAAAAGCGATGTTACGTGATGACGTCGGGTTTCCGACAGTATATCGCAGAATATACTGTCGCAAATTTTTGACGTTATCCAATCAGACGTCGCGTTACATACGCAAGTGCATTAGAATATAGTGTAATTAGCGATGGGGGAGTGGAACAATGAGGGAGCGGTGGAACAGAACAAACATGGCTGAATACGGTCTGCTTTACACTAATTTAAGGGCGGTCATTGAGTTAGTGTACTTTCGCAGCCCCCCCCAAACCCCCCCCACTGGACTTGGACAAATAGATTGGGCTGCATGGTGCTTTGGCACAGCATGAGCACTGGTAAGGCACTTAGACTGCCTAGGCCTGCCCTGGCAACATTACGCAAACACGCCTATACAAATACATTGCCACCTTTATCGCCGCAAAAATGAAAATTTTATGATGAAAACTTGTGATATTTTTCTTATTTCTGCTCAAAATATAGATTGTGGGCACTCGAGGCGGTTCTTACGAGTACCCACAATCTATATTTAAGAGCAGAAATAAGAAAAATTAGGTATACCCCCGGAAACCCCAGTTTTACTATATAAAAGTGGGGTTCAAGGGGGTCAAAATTATATAGGTGTGTTTTCGTGATGAATTGGTGCAGCTAGGATCATCCCTGCTTATAAACCCTAGCAATTTCTTTGGGCAGTAGGACTTGAGATGTCATTTCGTCTCAATATCAGGTAAAAGTCCTACAAAATATGAATCAACATCTGCAAAATGACCTCAGTATTGTTGACAGGGACCTAAAACCTCAACACGTACAAAAAATATGCAGTACTTAGGACAACTAAAACCTGTTTAACCCTTCTCTTTCTGAATATTCAGTTTAGCCACACCCATTTCTGACTTTGAACCAATCAGATTACTTGATGTAATTTATTCCTACATAGCCATAATTTTTATGTCAAACAGTGTAGATCCTGATCAGATGGCTTCTTCAGAAGCCATCTGATCTGGATCTACACTGTTTGCAAAGAGAGGGCTTGTGAACAGCAAGATAAGGGTTAATGTTAACTGGCCATCTTGGAAGACCAGTCTTTTGCAGTGTCTGACCTGGGTCTACATTGATTGCCAATGCCCCAAAAATGGGTTGGTTGACAATAATTAGGGACTAATTGTTGGTGTTAAGGCAGCTTTTTGAAGCCAGGACCCAGAATTTGGTGGCAGGAAATTCTGTCTAATTATACCTAAGTGTGAAAACTGATAGTAGAAAGAATGCTGCCTTCTTATCATGATACATTTAATTATAGTGATTCAAAAAAGAGTTTTCTCAAGAAAATTTGAATCATCTTAATCATTGTTAGGTCAGCCGTTCTGTTAACCCAAGATAGCTGCTTCAAAATGATTAAAATTCCAGCTTCTGTTAGATTAATCAGTTTGAATGAAATACACACTTGTTTATTAAAAAGAAAAGTAAAAAAGAAATAAAGTAAAAAAGAGATGTTCTTATTCATTCCTGGACACCAGTTAACTCTTATCTTGCTGTTCACGACAACCCCTTTTTTGCAAACTGTAAATCCAGATCAGATGGCTTCTGAAGAAGCCATCTGATCAGGATCTACACTGTTTGGCATTCAGTTTATGAATTTATAGCAATAAATTACATCAAGTAATTTGATTGGTTGATAGACAGAAAAGGTCGTGGCTTAAATGAATATTCAGCAAGATAAGGGTTAAGGATATCCCTGGTTTTAGCCCGGGTACAGAAATTCTGTTTTTACTCTGGTGTTCTTACCTAGGTGAACTTCATAAGTATAGTGCACAAAAAATAAAAAATTAAATAAAGTGTACAGAATAATAAAACGTTCATAAAGTAAAATGAAAATTTTGGATGGTGTTGTGCAAGAAAAAGAATCTCAATAGGTGGCATTTCCAACGCTCAGGATGTCGATGCAGAGCAGAACCTCGGCATAGCCTCGGTTACGCCCAGTACGGTCATCCCTTGTGTTGAAAACCCCCATCTACGGCAGAACCCCTTATGAGATTCTTTCCATAATGATCGTAAGTATTGGGACAGACAGGCCTAAGCAAATAATGAATAGACCCCTTTTTCAGGGGCTGGGTTTGTAAAAGATATCCCCTTAAAGAAAATGGGTTAGGTTTGACAATTCTAGGTATATTGATTCCCCTTAACAACATAGTACAAAATTTTCATGTGTTGTGTGTCATATTATCATGTTATGAAGGATTTCTTCTTCTGTTCATGAATTATTTCCTGGTTGTTTCATTATTTGCTTGGGGTTTCATGAATAATTTCCTGGCAGTTTCATGAACATTTCCTTGCTGTTCCATAACTGATTTGCTAGCAGTTTCATAACACTGGGGCCAGTTGTTCAAAGCATCGTTAGCTTAACAAGCTCATTAGTGGTCATATTGTTAACTCTTCTAGCAAGTACAAAATCATAAATTTTGGTATTTTTGCTGAAAAAATATGAGCAGCTTTTGCATCAAGCGCTCACATTTTTTCAGCAAAAATTTCAGCATATTTGCCATATTTAATGATCAACGTTTTAACGATACGTTAACTAACAACGTCGTTAATTTTGAACAACTGGCCCCTGATGTCTATCTAAGGTTGATTCATAAGTGGTTTCTTTAACCCATGTCCTGCTGAACATTTTAATCTGCCACACCCACTACCGATTATCACTACCAATCAAATTACTTGATGCAAATTATTGCAACAAATTCACAATCTGATTGACAAACAATGTAGATCCTGATCAGATGGCTTCTTCAGAAGCCATCTGATCTGGATCTACATTGTTTGAAAGATCAGACATATCCAGGCTCAGCAGGACAAGAGTTAAGTATCAAGGGGATTGTTTCATGTGTAATTTCCTGGTTGTTTTATGTATGATGCTTTGGTGCTTTCTTGGATGATTTCTTTGCGCTTAAATGGTAAATTGTTGCGCCTGCTATTAAATTAACATGGTGTGATATACAAGGGTAGGCTGAAAAGTTCTGAGCCTGACCAAGATCCAATGGTTTGTCCATGCTGAAAGTGCCTTATTTTTCAACATAGTATCCCTTCCTGTCCACACACTTCCTCCAGCGATGCTGGAGTCCTTGGATCCCAGTGGTATAGAAGGTCTCATCTTGGTCCCTGAAAATCTCTTCCACAGCCGCTATCACCTCCTCGTCTGACCGAAAATGCTGCCCAGCCAAGTGCTTTTTCATGTTTGGAAACAGGAAATAATCTGATGGAGCTAGATCAGGTGAATACGGAGGGTGATCGACAAGTGTGAAGCCACAGTCATGCACAGCAGCCATTGCGACAACCGATTTATGAGCAGGCGCATTGTCCTGATGGAACAAGACCCCTTTTGTCAATTTTCCGGGTCGTTTAGCCTTAATTGCTTTTCGCAATTGTTTTAGCAGATCTGCATAATACTCCCCATTAATTGTTCTGCCCTTTTGAAGGTAATCTATGAATATTATGCCCTTGGCATCCCAGAACACTGATGCCATCACCTTCCCTGCAGAGGAGACAACCTTTGCCTTCTTTGGAGGGAGTGAGCTAGGGTGCTTCCATTGCATGGATTGTCTTTTGGTCTCTGGCTCAAAGTGATGAACCCAACACTCATCTTGAGTGATAAAACGGTCAAGAAAACCATCTTGGTCTGCTTCAAAAACAGCCAAGTTGGCTTGTGACAGGTTCAGTCTAGTCAGGCGTCAAAAGCCGTGGCACCCATCTGGCGGAAACCTTTGACATTCCTAATTCACTGTGTAGAATGTTCTCTACTCCTTCAGGGGAGATGCCAACAGTGTTAGCTAACTGATTCACAGTTAATCGCCTGTCATCCATCACGGCCCTGTGCACTTGGCTGATGGTTTCCTCAGTTGTTGCCGTTGTGGGTCGTCCACACCGGTCATCATCTTCAAGGCTGTCCTTGCCCATCTTAAAATTTGCTGCCCACCATCACGGTTGCATACGAAGTGCCATCATCCCCTAATGTAGCAACCATATCGGCATGAATGTCCTAAGGAACTAACCCCTTTTATGGAGGTACTTGATGATACCATGATGGCCAGATTTTGTCCATTTTCTCAAAAATGTGCTAGTATCAATTTTCAAAGTCTAGAATTTCTAAGTTATTGCAGGTAAACTTGAACTTATTTGAGTCAAATCAAGTAATAAAGGTTTGGATTTAATGAATACAAAATTTCATGGCTCTTTGATGCCTGCTTCTTGGTCAGGCTCAGAACTTTTCAGCCTACCCTTGTAGGAGTCCAATTTTCCATTCATTTGTCCGTTCCTTCATTTATTCATTTGTAAAACCATCACTATTTGTGACCATAAATGGCCTAGTATATTTCTCAAGATCTATAAGAGCTTCATTAATAATTATGTCTCCCCCGAAAATTTTTTTTTTCGGAGAGACATATTGTTTTTCCCCCGGGCGTCTGTCTGTCTGTCCGTCTGTCCATCTGTCTGTCTGTCACACATTCGTGTCTGCTCTATAACTTGAAAACCGTTGGAGCTATAGTCACGAAACTTAGTATAAATATAAATCAGCATTAGACGACGTGCAGTGCGCAATAACTATAACTCTCGCATTTATACTTTTTGAATCATCTCCCTTGGAAGTTTGTTGGTATGTATATATGTATGGGCAAAACGTGTCCGGTCAATAACTTTCTTATTTTCAGATGGATTTTAAAATTACTTGGCAGAAATATTAACAACCATAAGACGATGTGTGGTGCTCATGAATCAGGTCGGTACCTCAAAGGTCAAGGTCATACTTAGAGGTCAAAGGTAAAAAAAGGGGCCTTTTTTTCGTATTTGGTCAATAACTTTCTTATTTTGAGATAAATTTTAAAATTACTTGGCAGAAATATTAACCACCATGAGACGATGTGTGGTGTGCATCAGGCAGGTCAGTACCTCGAAGGTCAAGGTCATACTTAGAGGTCAAAGGTCAAAAAAGGGGCCTTTTTTTTCGTGTTTTGTCAATAACTTTCTTATTTTGAGATGAATTTTAAAATTACTTGGCAGAAATATTAACCACCATGAGACGATGTGTGGTGTGCATCAGGCAGGTCAGTACCTCTAAGGTCAAGGTCATACTTAGAGGTCAAAGGTCAAAAAAGGGGCCTTTTTTTCGTGTTTTGTCAATAACTTTCTTATTTTAAGATGGATTGTGAAATCACTTGGCAGAAATGTTAACCAATTTAAGACGATGTGTTACGTGCATGACCCAGGTTGGTACCTCAAAGGTCAAGGTCATACTTAGAGGTCAAAGGTAAAAAAGGGGCCTTTTTTCCGGTTTTGTCAATAACTTGCTTATTTTTAGATAGAATTTGAAGTTACTTGGCAAAAATGTTAACTTTCATGAGACGATGTGTTGCATGCATGATTCAGACACCTCAAGTGTCAAGGTCATACATGGAGGTCAAAAGTCAAAAAAGGGGCCTTTTTTTTGGTGTTTGGTCAATAACTTTCTTATTTTTAGATGGATTTTGAAATTGCTTGGCAGAAATGTTAAACACCATAAGATGATGTGTTGGACGCATGACCCAGTTTGGTACCTGAAAGGTCAAGGTCATACATAGAGGTTAAAGGTAAAAAAAGGGGCCTTTTTTGTGTTCTGTCAATAACTTTCTTATTTTTAGATGGATTTTGAAATTACTTGGCAGAAATGTTAACCACCATAAGACAATGTGTTGCGTGCATGACCCAAGTTGGTACCTCAAATGTCAAGGTGGTACTAAGAGGTAAAAGAACAAAAGGGGCCTTTTTATGCCTCCAACTTTGAAAAAGTTGGAGGGGCATATTGGTTCTGGTTCGTTTGTCCATTCGTCTGTCCGTTACGCTTTTGATGCATAGCATAACTAAAGAACCGTGTATGCTAGGGTTTTGAAATTTCATATATGGATTCCTCATGGAAAATTAGCTGACGCGTATTTTTTTTCTCGTCCGGATTATGCCCCCTTCAAGACTTATTGCCCTTTGAAATTTTTTTAATAAAATCTTGTCAGCAAGATATCTCAAAAACTATTGGAGCTAGAGCCTTGAAAGTTGGTGAATATATTGGTGGTGATGAGTAGATGAACTGATTAACTTTTGACAAAAATCCGAAAAATACTTTGTGAGTTACGGCCCTTTGTCATTTTGGTAATTTGTGCCCATTGTAATGTATGCTAAAAGTGATGCATAGCATAACTTTAGAACCATGTATGCTAGGGTTTTGAAATTTCATATATGAATTTCTCATGGAAAATTAGCTGACGCGTATTTTTTTTCTCGTCCGGATTGTGCCCCTTTCAAGAGTTATTGCCCTTTGAAATTTTTTTAATAAAATCTTGTCAGCAAGATATCTCAAAAACTATTGGAGCTAGAGCCTTGAAAATTGATGAATATATTGGTGGTGATGAGTAGATGAACTGTTTAACTTTTGACAAAATTCTGAAAAATACTTTGTGAGTTATGGCCCTTTGTCATTTTGGCAATTTGTGCCCATTGTAATGTATACTAAAAGTGATGCATAGCATAACTTTAGAACCGTGTATGCTAGGGTTTTGAAATTTCATATATGCATGCCCTTTGAATTTTTTTCAATAAAATCTTGTCAGCAAAATTTCTCAAACACTATTGGAGCTAGAGCCTTGAAAGTTGTTGAGTATATTGATGGTGATGAGTATATGAACTGATTAACTTTTGACAAAAGTCCGAAAAATACTTTATGAGTTATGGCCCTTTGTCATTTTGGTAATTTGTGCCCATTGTAATGAATGCTAAAAGGGATGCATAGCATAACTTTAGAACTGTGTTTGCTATGGTTTTGAAATTTCATATATGCATTCCTAATGGAAAATAAGCTGACGCATATTTTTTTCTCATCCGGATTATGCCCCTTTCAAGAGTTATTGCCCTTTGAAATTTTTTGAACATTTTTAAAGTTACTTTGCAGAAATGTTTATCTTCATTAGATGATGTGTTGCACACAAGACCCGGCTCAATACCTCCAATGTCAAGGTTATACTTAGAGGTCAAAAACGGGGGAGACATCTGTGTTTTTGTAGAAAAACAAATTCTAGTTCTTGGTACGAACTTGTATCTGGGGATGGTTTTGTTTGTTTGTTTGATTTGCTGTTTAACTTCCCCATCAACACTATAAAGGTCATTTTGGAGATGTTGCTTCCAGTTTTGTGGGACTTTTGCCCGACACTGAGATGAAATGACATCTCAAGCCCTGTCGCCCAATGAAACCAATAGGGTTTATAAGCATGGATGGTCTGACTTGCACCACTTTGCCTGGGCAAGCTTAGATCCTCTAAGCGGTTTACCAGCACTTGTGTGCGGTTGGATTTAGCTCTGCGTGGAAGCATCATGCAGCCCATTTATTTCTTCAAGCCCCAATGGGAGGGGGCAGGTATCTGGGGATGGCATTTTTAATGCAGGCATCTGACTTTGTGAACTGTTGCATCATACCTAGCATTCATCCAAATGGTCAAGTTCATTTCTCAAGAACTGATGAAAATAGGTACAAATTTGCATCTAGGAATGACAACTATAATGCAAGCATCCATATTTGGCCTGGACCTTTCATTGTCTACTATTGGGTCAACCATCACTTTCACTCTGATGTTTAAGTTCATTCCTCAACAACTATAAGAGCCTCATTAATGGCTTTTATGCATGCATCCATGTTTGACCTTGACCTAGAGTTCGTGGTTGGTGTCTCACAGGCGTGACATAGCCTTAAGCAGAATTCTTGTTTCCTGTAGCTTTCATGCATGATATCCTGGCAGTCTGTCAATGATTTCCAGGTGAGTTTATGGCTGATTTCCTGATATTTTTTCATGATTAATTTCCTGGCAGTTCCATGAATGGTTTTCTTGCAGTTTCATGATTGTTTTCCTTGTGATTTCATGATAGATTTACTGGTGGTTCAAATCCTAACTGATTTCCTGGCAGTTTCATGAATGAAAAGTCGTGTGAGTCAGACCTTCCCTGCATATAAACCTAATTGGTTTGTTTGGGCGTTAGGGCTTGAGATGTCTTTTCTTCTCAGTGTCTGATAAAGTTCCATAAAATTGGAAGCAGAGACTCCAAAATGACATAAATTGTGTTGACAGGGATGTAAAACCTCAGTTTAAACAAACCTGACTGATTTCTTGGTACTGATTTTCTGACAGTTTCATGTTTGGTTTCCTTGCAGTTTCATGAATGATTTCCTGATGAATTGATGAATTCATGACCAATTTTCTGGTGGTTCCATGAATGTTTTCTGGCAGTTTTATGACTGTGTTCCTTGTTTGCCTTGTGATTTCATGATTGATTTCTTGGTGGTTTCCTAACTGATTTTCTCTCAGTTCCATGAATGATTTCCTGGTGGTCTCATAACTGTCGGTTTCCTTGCAGTTTCATGAATTATTTTCTGGTGATTTCAAGACCAATTTCCAGGCGGTTCATGTATGATTTCTTGGCAGTATCATGAATGATTTCCTCGTGATTTCCTGCATTACTTAGTAACTGTTGTTTGGACGGGTTTTTAAAAAAATCTGTCCTTTGAAATAGTGATGTCCAGGCAGGTGGGTGTCGGCAGGCATCTGGTGGGCGTCGTCCGAGGTTTACCTTTTGGTTAACCATTTTTTCAAAGTAATATATTACCTTTATTCTTCAGTCGATTGCTTTCATATTAGGACTGTTGCTTCATTTATAGTACCTCTTTCATATGCAATCCATTAATGGCACCAGGTACCAAAGTTTTGTTGAAAATTACCATGCATATCTTGCTTAATAGTTTACAGAATCTTATCATTTTTAGCTCACCTGTCACGTAGTGACGAGGTGAGCTTTTGTGATCAATTTTTGTCCGTCGTCCGTCGTGCGTGCGTGCGTGTGTGCATGCGTGCGTGTGTGCGTAAACTTTTTCTTCAAACAACATCTCCTCCTAAACCACTGATCGGATTTTGACCAAACTTCACAGGAATGATCCTTAGGTGGTCCCCTTTCAAAGTTGTTCAAATGGTTCCGGTCTGTTGCACATCTAGGTCACAGGAGCTAAAAATAGATTTTTTAAATGAAAACTTTAAAAATCTTCTTCTCTGAAACCGCAAGGCCCAGGTCTTCGATATTTGGTATGAAGCTTCATCTAGTGGATCTCTACCAAGATTGTTCAAATTATAGTCCTGGGTCGAAAATCGTCCCCGCCCCGGGGTCCTTTGGTTTTACATAGGCTTATATAGGGAAAATCTTAAAAAATCTTCTTCTCTGGAACCGCAAGGCCCAGGTCTTTGATATTTGGTGTGAAGCTTCAACTAGTGGACCTCAATGTGAAAATTTTCGAACTGCTTCTCCTCCGAAACCGTTGGGCCGATTGAAGTCAAATTTCATATGGAGCCTCTATGGGATAGGGGAAACCAAAATTTGCTCATTGGGTCCAGGTCACATGACCAAAATGGCCGCCAAGCCATATATGGTCTGTCTGTCTGTCCGTCCGTAACCTGTTTGTGAAAATTGGTGATAGTGACTTAACCGCTTGGAATATTTAAACAATTTTTGGCATACTGATAGATATCAATGAGATCTAACCAATTAACTTGCGAAATATTACATTCCATTTAGTATAGCCTCGCCGAGGCGAAAAATCCGTAACCCGTTTGTGAAAATTGGTGACAGTGACTTAACCGCTTGGAATATTTAAACAATTTTTGGCATACTGATAGATATCAATGAGATCTAACCAATGAACTTGCGAAATATTACATTCCATTGAATAGCCTCGCCGAGGCAAAAAATGTGAAAATTTTCTAACTGCTTCGTCTCGGAAACCGTTGGGCCGATTGAAGTCAAATTTCATATGGAGCCTCTATGGGATGGGGGAAACCAAACTTTGCTCATTGGGTCCTGGTCACATGACCAAAATGGCCGCCAAGCCATATATGGTCTGTCTGTCTGTCCATCCGTAACCCGTTTATGAAAATTGGTGATAGTGACTTAACCGTACCGGCCCCGATAGCTCAGTTGGTAGAGTGTCCGCTCGGGGGAACGGGAGGTCACGGGTTCGATCCCGGACCGTGACATACCAAAGTTGTTAAAAATGGTACTAGCTGCTCCTCGTTTGGCACTCAGATTTACGGGGTAGAGCTAGGACTGGTCAATCCAGTGTCAGGATAATGTGACTGGGTGTGGTATCATGTAATGTGTCTGGGACATGATACTTCAGTGAGGCAGCACTATAAAAGTGAGCATTGAGCTCCCTGTCACAACCAGACACCGTCGTGATATGACTGAAAAATTGTTGAAAGCGACGTTAAACCCGAAATCACACACACACACACACAGTGACTTAACCGCTTGGAATATTTAAACAATTTTTGGCATACTGATAGATATCAATGAGATCTAACCAATGAACTTGCGAAATATTACATTCCATTTAGTATAGCCTCCCCGAGGCGAAAAATCCGTTACCTGTTTGTGAAAATTGGTGATAGTGACTTAACCGCTTGGAATATTTAAACAATTTTTGGCATACTGATAGATATCAATGAGATCTAACCAATGAACTTGCGAAATATTACATTCCATTTAGTATAGCCTCGCCGAGGCGAAAAATGTGAAAATTTTCGAACTGCTTCTCCTCGGAAACCGTTGGGCCGATTGAAGTCAAATTTCATATGGAGCCTCTATGGGATAGGGGAAACCAAAATTTGCTCATGGGGTCCAGGTCACATGACCAAAATGGCCGCCAAGCCATATATGGTCTGTCTATCTGTCCGTCCGTAACCCGTTTGTGAAAATTGGTGATAGTGACTTAACCGCTTGGAATATTTAAACAATTTTTGGCATACTGATGGATATCAATGAGATCTAACCAATGAACTTGCGAAATATTACATTCCATTTAGTATAGCCTCGCCGAGGCGAAAAATGTGAAAATCTTCGAACTGCTTCTCCTCGGAAACCGTTGGGCCGATTGAAGTCAAATTTCTTATGGAACCTCTATGGGATGGGCGAAACCAAAATTTGCTCATGGGTCCAGGTCACATGACCAAAATGGCCGCCAAGCCATATATGGTAAAAACCCTTCAAAAATAGTCTTCTCCAGAACCACTGGGCAGATTTCCACGAAACTTGATAAATGGCATCTGGGACGTAGGCCCATCATAAATTGCTAAAATGGTGACCCTGGGTTGACCTTGACCTTCTTTGTGCCTAGGTCAAACTTTGACACATATGCTTTTGTATTGGAAAATGTGAGAATGCATTTTATCCTGCAAACGATTCAGAATACAGTACTAAAGTATAAGATATATTTTTGCTCCTTACGATAAGGCACATTTATTGGGGGAACCGTTTTAGGTCCAGGTCACATGACCAAAATGGCCACCATACCCATATATGGTAACACTCATAAAGCTAAAAGCATCCGGCAGGTCGTGCACTTCAGCTGAAGCACTGGTTTTTTGCATAAATGATATTGATGAGATGCTGCTGCTACATGAAAATAAAGGTCCTGCGTTCAATACTGTTAAACTTATTCCCCTTTGTAATTCTTGAAACTTGTCCGTGACACTTTAGATTTTCTGTACACATGTATGCATGCACAAGTGATACATGCTCATACTCACACATGCATGCACATACACACTTGCATGGACCACTGCATGCATGCATGCACTCATGCATGCATGCACTCATGTATACATGCACTCATGCATGCATGCACTCATGTATACATGCACTCATGCATGCATGCACTCATGTATGCATGCACACATGCATACATGTTCATATGCATGCTTGCATGCACACCCATACATGCACTCATGCATGCATGCTCACACACATGCATAGATGCACACACACATGCATGCAAGCACACATGCATGCACACATAACTATTGCATGCATGCAGACACACATGCATGTATGCACACAGTCATATAGGAATGCATGCACATTCTCATGCATGCATGCACTCACACATGAATGCATGCATGCACATGCACACTCATGCACACATGCATGCTGTCTATTGTAAGAAAGCCTTTGTCAGCTCTGTAGTGCTTCACACAAATGTTTGGTATGTATTGCTGCAGTCTGTTGAGCTCTTTTACAAAACAAAATGTCAATTTTGGGAAAAAACCTGCATAATTGAAATTTTGTTTTGCATAACCTGTTCAACTTCGGCCCCTTTAGGCAAGCGGTGTTGCCTTCTGCCAACTCTTGCAGGTTGCAGTTTTACTGACATCAAAAGGGTACTGATAAACCCGTCCATACTGCCATTAGGCATTTTTCTTGTTTATATAGTATTTCCTGGTGGTTTTATGATAGATTGTTTGATGGTTTCATGAGTTGGTTACTGTAGTCATTAGGTGCTTTCATGAATGTTGCCTTTTAGTTTCAGATTGTTTCATGTATAATTCCTTTGATTTTTTTTTCATGCATGATTTCCTGATGGCTTCATGAATGATTTCCTGATGGTCTGTTGCTTGCCTGGCAGTTTCATGAATTACTTATTGGCAAATTTCATGAACAGTTCAGGTGGTTTCATGAATAAGTTCTTGTTGTTTTCATGAATAATTTCCTGGTTGTTTCATGAATGATTTCTTAATTGTGTCATGACAAGGTTCTGGTTGTTCCATTCATGATTCCATGGTGGGTTGTATGAATCTGATATGTATCAGTCTGATTCATGAGTAATTATAGTGGTTTAATGAAAATTACACCAGGTTTGGTGCAAATATCTTTGGGTCCTCTACATGTAAATGACAAAATAAAGCTGATACAGTGCGAACAACTCATGGCCCGAGGTCATAAAACTTTTTTCATGCTCGACTCACTTGAGCATGAAATTTCAAATGCTTACAATATTAAAAATACTGATAAAATTGTTATTTTTTCTGCTTAGATCAATAGCAGATAATATTTATCTTGCTCATAAATATTAAAATGCCAACAATTGTTGGCATTTTAATATTTATGAGCAGGACAAATTTCATGCTCATTTGAGTTGAACATGAAAAAAGTTTTTTTTATAACCTCTGGGTAAGGTTATTTCATGAATGAATATTATGTCTGTTCCATGAATCCTGTACATCTGACTGGTAGTGAGGAGGTTACAGGTTCGATCCTAGCAAGGTCCGGCAAAAGGCTGCAGGGGTATATGCTTTCGCAGAAGCCTGCTCATGAATGTGACCTCAATCCATTGTATACTGGTGGACTCTTCCATTGCTTTATGTAAAGCTGGACAAGTCAGTTGTCATATAAGGGGTGTCAGGCCTATTTTCTTTTTATCCCCACGCTTTTCGAAGAAAAAGTGGGGATATTGTAATTGTCTTCGTCGTCCGTACGTCCATCCGTCCGTCTTACCGGACAACTCCTCCCACACTTTTACAGCTAGAAACTTAAAACTTTGGGAACTGATAGGTCTTTGGTCTGAGGAGTGCATGACACTTTTGGAATTTTGATCCTACCCCTAGGGGCCAGGCCAGGGGGTGGGGTGCCCTGGGGGTAAAAAATCAAAGTTTTCAGAATCTGGTCGTGTGACATATCAAATCGAACGGCATAATGAGTGGAATACATAACAATCAAAATTTGACCCCTAGGGTCAGGTTTGAGGTCACCAGAGGTCAAAAACTTGGATTTTCACCCCCATAACCCCTTTTTAACGATTACCGGATAACTCCTCCTACGCCGTTTCAGATAGAAACATGAAACTTTGGGAACTGAAAGGTCTTTGGTCTGAGGAGTGCATGACACTTTCAGAATTTTGATCCTACCCCTAAGGGCCAGGCCAGGGGGTTGGGTGCCCCGGGGGGTAAAAAATCAAAGTTTCAGAATCTGGTCGTGTGACATATCAAATCGAACGGCATAATGAGTGGAATACATAACAATAAAAATTTGACCCCTAGGGTCAGGTTTGAGGTCACCAGAGGTCAAAAACTTGGATTTTCACCCCCATAACCCCCTTTTTAACGATTACCTGATAACTCCTCCTACGCCGTTTCAGATAGAAACATGAAACTTTGGGAACTGATAGGTCTTTGGTCTGAGGAGTGCATGACACTTTCGGAATTTTGATCCTACCCCTAAGGGCCACCCAGGGGGTGGGGTGCCCCGGGGGTAAAAAATCAAAGTTTTCAGAACCTGGTCGTGTGACATATCAAATCCAACGGCATAATGAGTAGAATACATAACAATCAAAATTTGACCCCTAGGGTCAGGTTTGAGGTCACCAGAGGTCAAAAACTTGGATTTTCACACCCATAACCCCTTTTTTAACGATTACCGGATAACTCCTCCTACGCCCTTTCAGATAGAAACATGAAACTTTGGGAAATGATAGGTCTTTGGTCTGAGGAGTGCATGACACTTTCGGAATTTTGATCTTAAGATTGGGTGGGAGTTGCAATTGAAAACTTATATAGTGGTGTATCTTTAAAAAAGCGTGGGGATATGCGATGGCGTGCCATCGATTGTGCGACTCTAGTTTATTCTATTTTGGACGGAAAAGTCTGTTAGCAAATAGTGCAGGCCCTGATCAGACGCTGCATTCTGCTGCGTCTGATCTGGGCTGCGCTGTTTGCAAAGGTACCCATTTAGCGGTTTCCCCGCATGCAATGGGTTAATAGTGCTGAAAGCAAAAATGCATGTTTTGAAATGTTTTGATGCATGTTTTGAAATGCCTGTGTCTATCATTCTGGAGGCGATGAGCCAACTTGACATGTCAAACTAATTCTCATTCTGTTTCAGTGATTAATTTAAAGAAACATTTTATAAGCCTAGCCTGGGAGCTTAAGTACAATGACTTTTGATAAAGGAAAATGTCTTGTACAGATGAGAAAAGGAAAATCCTTTATTTCTGATATTGATCGGTTCCTAATGAACAATAGACGCCTTATTTATGGTTTTCGATATGTAAACATCGGACGCAATTACTGATAATATTAAGACTCGTTTCAGATCAAAAGGTCCCATGTTTGGGAAATAGGATGAGATCTTTGGGACAGTTTCGGTCATTTGTTTTGCTGAAGCTGTCAGCCCATTTTGGACTGAATAGAATATTCCAACGTTTATATAGCAGGAGAGTCCATTTTGAAATTTAGGGGTGTCAGATTGAGTTGTTTTAACTCGTGTTCTGCTACATTAATTAATTTAGCCTCACCAGTTTACATTTCAACCAATCAAATTACTTGATGTAATTTTTCATTTAAAATTCGCAACAGAATGACAAACAGTGTAGATCCTGATCAGATGGCTTCTTCAGAAGCCATCTGATCTGGATCTACACCGTTTGCAAAGGTACGGGTTGTCGCGAGTTAAAATGAGAAAAAGAGCTTAAGTTTTTGCAAACAATGAAGGCCTTGATCAGACACCATGTTCTACAACATTTGATCTGGGCCTGCACTTTTTGCCATTACAGCCTTGTTGTTTCCCGTATAAAATGTGATTATTTAAAGGTGCATTATTGAGCTACCGGGTCTCAAATTTTTTTTCTGGTTTTTTTCTTTAATTCATACTCCTTTGTCATGTGTACACTTTTGGAGCCAAATACAGCTTCAGAACTTTGTGAAAATGGTCGTTTTCATTCGTGTTGACCCTTCGCTCTGAACATGACATTGTGTTCGGAATTTCTGTTCTAAAAATAAATCTGTCACTTTACACATACATGGCGACAGTATCATCTCTATGTGTCATTACTTATGGCATGGTATTCAGCGGCATATTTTTTTTCCGATTCAGGCATGGCCTAAGCAAACAAGGACAAAAATGAATGTCGCCTAAAGTCATATATGGGGATTCTATTTTTGTCACAAACTAAAAATAGATCTAACTTGTGTTCGAAACCTAGTTAGGGAATCCCTCTCAAACTCATTTACCTGGCATCATAATTGTTCGCATTTTTGCATAAAATGCATTCATTTGTTTTGTTTTGTTTTAAAGAAAAATACCGGCTATATGTATTTTATTTTTGGAAGCATTTTTTACCAATAGCTCAATAATGCACCTTTAACATAATAATGGAATGATAAATTTTTAAGAAGTTTGCAACAATGTTGTGTTTGTCATCAATAAAACATGGCCCTTTGAACTACTAAACAGAAAGATAAACCCTTTTACTGTCAACTCTTCTATCTTTGAATTTGGGTTTGAGTTTTGCATTAAACCTTTTTAGCTCACCTGGCCAAAGGTCATGGTGAGCTTTTGTGACCGTGAGATGTCTGGTATCCCAGTTTATCTTGACCCCTGGCCCGGAGGTAAAGCTGCCCCTTGGTAGCTTGTCCCCGGGGGTAAAGATGTCCCAGGATATCTTTACCCGAACCCTGGATATCTGCGGCGGCGTGAATCGTGCGTCTTGCATAAACTTTGCTTGTTAACACTCTAGAGGCTACAGTTTTGATCCAATCATCATCAAACTTGGATCATCATGACAATTTCTATGCCAGGTTCAAATATGGGTCATGTTGGTTCAAAAGTAGGTCAGTAGGTCAAATCATAGTAAAACCTTGTTAACACTTCAAAGGCCACAGTTTTGGTCCAATCATCCTCAAACTTGCTCAGAAAGATCAGCCTGACAATATCAGTCAAGTTTGAATATGGGTCATTCAGGTTAAAAATAAGGTCAGTAAGAAAAACATTGTGAACACTTTAGAGGTCACAGTTTTGGTCCAATCATCATCAAACTTGCACAGAATGATTGTCTTGACAATATCTCGGTCAAGTTTGAATATGGGTCATGTCAGGTCAGAAAGTAGGTCAGTAGGTCATATCATAGAAAAACCTTGTTAACACTCTAGAGGCCACAGTTTTAGTCCAACCATCACCAAACCTTCCCAGAATGATCATCTTGACCATATCTAGGTAACATTCGAATATGGGGTAAGTTGGGATAGAAAGTAGGTCAGTAGGTCTAATCATAGAAAAACTTTGTTAACCCTTGTCCTGCTAATCCTGGATATGCCTTATCTTTGAAACAATGTAGATCCAGATCAGATGGCTTCGTCAATGGCTTCTGACGAAGCCATCTGATCAGGATCTACATTGTTTGCCATTCAGATTGTGAATTTGTTGCAATAATTTGCATCAAGTAATCTGATTGGTTGATAATCGGTAGTGGGTGTGGCATACATGAATATTCAGCAGGACAAGGGTTAACTCTCTAGAGGCCACAGTTTTGGTCCAATCATCTTCAAACTTGCTCAGAATTATCATCTTGACAATATCATGAGAAGGCCGTAAAGGATTTAAAGGTGTCATCAAATCAACCACCCTTTGTCACCAGAAAGCATTTTAAGTTAAACTGAGTATGTTCCATCTCCGTCTGGTGCACTAGGACCTGACCCTCAATGTCCACAAGGTGCCCAGATAGTGACATACAAGTGAGCTCTGTATTGTCAAGGGATGAACCCCCACCCCCCACAAACACACACACCACCACCACCACCACAACCCTTTGGCATCATCTCTGTCTGGTGCACTGGGACAAGGTGCCTAGATAGTGACATACAAGTCAGCTCTGTATTGTCAAAGGGATCAACCAACCCCCCCCCCCCCCCCCCCCCATACACACACAAACAACCATTTGTCACCATGAGTCATTGAGTCAATGATAGTTAGACTGAGCCTATTCATCTCCGTCTGGTGCACTAGGACCAAACCCTAAATGTCCACAAGGTAAACTGACTGGCTCAAAAATGACCTAAATAGTATTGACTGGGCCATTAACCCATTCAGTACCAGAAACGCCAAAATGGGTAATTGGCAAACAGTGCAGGCCTAAATCAGACGCCACAGAACGCGGCGTCTGATCAGGGCCTACACTGTTTGCAAAAAGGTCAACCATTTTCCAAATCAAGTTTGAAGAAAACACAACCTTACACCACGGGCCTCCATGGCCTAGTGGATAAGAGCGCTGACTCTTAATCATTAGGTCTCTCAACGCTGTGGGTTCGAGCCTGGCTCGGGTCACATGTGAGACGCCAAGTTCTGCAACAGAAGGTTAGGTGGTTTTTCTTCGGTTACTCTGGTTTTCGCCCACCTCTGATTAACGATCGGCTCGATATGAGTGAAATAATCTTGAAAGAGCCGTAAAACCAAAACCAAATAAAAAAAACAACCTTACACCCTTAAATATTGAAATGGACTCCTGCTATATATAAAGAGGAAGATTCCATTTGGTACAAAAAGGGTTAAACTCCGAAACAAACAATAAAAAAAACAGGGTATTCATTATTTATGTCTCCCCCGAAAAAAATTTTTTCGGAGAGACATATTGTTTTTCCCCCGGGCGTCTGTCTGTCCGTCTGTCACACATTCGTGTCCGCTCTGTAACTTGAAAACCGTTAGAGCTATCTTCACGAAACTTTGTATAAAAATTAATCAGCATTAGACGACATGCAGAGCGCAAGAACCATAACTCTCGCATTTATACGTTTTGAATTATCTCCCTTGGAAGTTTGTTGGTATGTATATATGTTTGGGCAAATCGTGTCCGGTCAATAACTTTCTTATTTTTTGATGGATTTTAAAATTACTTGGCAGAAATATTAACAACCATAAGACAATGTGTGGTGCGCATGAGGCAGGTCGGTTCCTCAAAGGTCAAGGTCATACTTAGAGGTCAAAGGTCAAAAAAGGGGCCTTTTTTTCGTATTTGGTCAATAACTTTCTTATTTTGAGATGGATTTTAAAATTACTTGGCATAATTATTAACAACCATAAGACAATGTGTGGTGCGCATGAGGCAGGTCGGTTCCTCAAAGGTCAAGGTCATACTTAGAGGTCAAAGGTCAAAAAAGGGGCCTTTTTTCGTATTTGGTCAATAACTTTCTAATTTTGAGATGGATTTTAAAACTACTTGGCATAATTATTAACAATCATGAGACGATGTGTGGTGCACATGAGGCAGGTCGGTACCTCAAAGGTCAAGGTCATACTTAGAGGTCAAAGGTCAAAAAGTGGACCTTTTTTTTCGTATTTGGTCAATAACTTTCTTATTTTGAGATGGATTTTGAAATCACATGGCAGAAATGTGAACCAATATAAGGCAATGTGTTGTGCGCATGACCCAGGTTGGTACCTCAAAGGTCAAGGTCATACTTAGAGGTCAAAGGTAAAAAAAGGGGCCTTTTTTCGGGTTTTGTCAATAACTTGCCTATTTTTAAATAGAATTTTAAGTTACTTTGCAAACATGTTAACTATCATGGGACGATGTGTTGCATGCATGATTCAGTTTAGTACCTAAAATGTCAAGGTCATACATAGAGGTCAAAGGTAAAAAAGGGGCCTTTTTTCGTGTTTGGTCAATAACTTTCTTATTTTTAGATGGATTTTGAAATTGCTAGGCAAAAATGTTAACCACCATGAGATGATGTGTTGCATGCATGACCCAGTTTAATACCTGAAAGGTCAAGGTCTTACATAGAGGTTAAAGGTAAAAAAGGACCTTTTTTGTGTTCTGTCAATAACTTTCTTATTATGCCCCCAACTTTGAAAAAGTTGGAGGGGCATATTGGTTCTGGTTCGTTCGTCCATTTGTCCGTCCGTTACGCTTTTGATGCATAGCATCACTAAAGAACCGTGTATGCTAGGGTTTTGAAATTTCATATATGGATTCCTCATGGAAAATTAGCTGACGCCTATTTTTTTTCTCGTCCGGATTATGCCCCCTTCAAGAGTTATTGATCTTTGAATTTTTTTTTTAATAAAATCTTGTCAGCAAGATATCTCAAAAACTATTGGAGCTAGAGCCTTGAAAGTTGGTGAATATATTGATGGTGTTGAGTAGATGAACTGATTAACTTTTGACAAAATTCCGAAAAATACTTTGTGAGTTATGGCCCTTTGTCATTTTGGTAATTTGTGCCCATTGTATTGTATGCTAAAAGTGATGCATAGCATAACTTTAGAACCGTGTATGCTATGGTTTTGAAATTTCATATATGGATTCCTCATGGAAAATTAGCTGACGCGTATTTTTTTTCTCGTCAGGAATATGCCCCTTTCAAGAGTTATTGCCCTTTGAAATTTTTTTAATAAAATCTTGTCAGCAAGATATCTCAAAAACTATTGGAGCTAGAGCCTTGAAAGTTGTTGAATAGATTGTTGGTGATGAGTAGATGAACTGATTAACTTATGACAAAATTCCTAAAATTCTTTGTGAGTTATGGCCTTTTGTCATTTTGGTAATTTGTGCCCATTGTAATGTATGCTAAAAGTGATGCATAGCACAACTTTAGAACCGTGTATGCTATAGTTTTGAAATTTCATATATGCATTTCTGATGGAAAATAAGCTGACGTGTATTTTTTTTCTCGTCAGGATTATGCCCCTTTCAAGAGTTATTGCCCTTTGAAATTTTTTTAATAAAATCTTGTCAGCAAGATATCTCAATAACTTTTGGAGCTAGAGGCTTGAAAGTTGGTGAATATATTGGTGGTGATGCGTAGATGAACTGATTAACTTTTGACGGAATTCCGAAAAATACTTTGTAAGTTATGGCCCTTTGTCATTTTGGTAATTTGTGCCCATTGTAATGTATGTTAAAAGTGATGCATAGCATAACTTTAGAACTGTGTATGCTATGGTTTTGAAATTTCATATATGCATTCCTAATGGAAAATAAGCTGACGCGTATTTTTTTCCTCATCCGGATTATGCCCCTTTCAAGTTATTGCCCTTTGAATTTTTTTTTATAAAATCTTGTCAGCAAGATATCTCAAAAACTATTGGAGCTAGAGGCTTGAAAGTTGGACCATGAGTCATGTGCAAGACCAAGGTCCATACCTCCAATGTCAAGGTCATACCTAGAGGTCAAAGGTAAAAAAAAGGACAGTCAATAACTTCCTTATTCTTTGATGGATTATGAAATTACTTGGCAGAAATGTTAACCACCATGAGACGATGTGTTGTACCGCAAATGTCAAGGCCATACTTAGAGGTCAAAGGTAAAAAAGTGTTTTTTTTGTTTACGGCCAATAACTTTTTTATTTTTCTATGAACATTTTTAAAGTTACTATGCAGAAATGTTCATCTTCATTAGATGATGTGTTGCACACAAGACCCAGCTCAATACCTCCAATGTCAAGGTTATACTTAGCAGTCAAAAACGGGGGAGACATCTGTGTTTTTGTAGAAAAACAAATTCTAGTTTCTTTATTTTTGTTCAAAAGCATGAGCAACAATGAAGCAGTTGTAAGGAGAACCCACTGAAGTAGAAATAAGAAATCTAACCCTTGTCCTGCTGAGCCCGGATATACTTTATTTTCCAAACAATGAAGATCCAGATCAGATGGCTTCTGACGAAGCCATCTGATCATGATCTACATTGTTTGCCATTCAGATTGTGAATTTTGTTGCAATAATTTGCATCAAGTAATCTGATTGGTTGATAATCGGTAGTGGGTGTGGCATATATAAATATTCAGTAGGACAAGGGCTAATAAACATGTTTATTGTTTTCATCACAAAAACACCAGTAAAGAAAGGATAGACAGCTTTTTTGCACACAGGTGCATTGTCATAATGGGCCTGATCCCTCTAATGAATGGTCTTGACATTATTGTGCATGCAGATGATTGCAAATAGGCCAACCACCGCCACCCCCACCCCCCACAACCCCTAAACCCACCACCCCAATCCCCCCACCCACGTCAATTAAAAAGAAATACTGACCTGCAGGAAAAACAAGAAAGAAGTCTTCTGTTTTTTTGCCACTTCATTGTTTCTAGACATATCTTCCATCCCATTAGCTAATTTTTGTGGGGATTAATAATGTATAGATGATAAATTGAATGTAATATGTTAGATTCGGTCAATATTTGATAAATGTGACACAGTTTCCTGGGAGTTCCAGAGGTCAGAATGTCATTCTAGGCCAGATATTGATTTGGGCAATGTCTGGTTGCTTGTGCCTTCTTGGGTCATCCATTAAGATAGCATGCCCATGTAGTGTAGTTTTGGATTTCATAGCTCTTTAGGGGAATATCTGTGACACTTTTCTTCTTTATGTTCCACATATAGATTGTGGGTACTCATTCAAATGGCCTAGTTTAAGGGCTACTTTGTATTTACAACCCTGCTTGCAGTGGTGAACCAATCTTTTATATTTGTTATTTATCTTTTCTTGGGTTCTAGGTGTGTGCAGTGTTAGTTGGGAGTGAGGTTATAAACAAGCTGACAAAAAAAGGTGGGGGTCATAAATTCCAAACTGACATCAGTGTTGATGATTAGTTCTAGGGTTGGCATTGGCATCAGTTTTAGTATTAGTTCACATCAGTGCTAGCCTTTATGTCAGGGTTGGCTTCTGTGTCAGTGTTAGCAGTAGTTTAAGGGTTGGCATCAGCATCAGTTCCAACCTTATTGTCAGGGTTGGAATAAGTGTTAACATTAGTTTCATTGTTGGCATTATTATTAGTGTTAACATAAGTGTCAAGATTTGCATTGGAATCAGCGTAAACATTAGTGTCAGGGTTAACATTGGTGTCAGTGTTAACATTAGAGTCAGAATGGCATTGGCATCAGTGTTAACATTGCTGTCAAGGTTGGCATTGGCATCAGTGTTGGCATTCGTGTCATGGTTGGCATTGGGATCAGTGTTAACATTTGTGTTATGGTTAGCATTGGCATCATTGTAACAATAACCTTAGTTTCAGGGTTGGCATTGACATCAGTGTTAGTGTGGTGTCATGGTTGGCATTGGTATCAGTGTTAACATTTGTGTCTTGGTTGGCATTGGCATCGGTGTTAACCTCAGTGTCATGGTTGATATTAGCGTCAGTGTTAGCATTTGTGTCAGGGTTGGCATTTTTATCAGTCTTTACCTTAGTGTCAGGGTTGGCATTGGCATCAGTCTTTACCTTAGTGTCAGGGTTGGCATTGGCATCAGTGTTAACATTAGTTTCAGGGTTGGCATTGGCATCAGTGTTAACATTTGTGTCAGGGTTGGCATTGGCATCAGTGTTAACCTTAGTGTCAGGGTTGAAATTAGCGTCAGTGTTAACATTTGTGTCAGGGTTGGCAGTAGTATCAGCCTTTACCTTAGTGTCAGGGTTGGCATTGGCATCTGTGTTAACATTAGTTTCAGTTTTGGCATTGGCGTCAGTGTTAGCATTTGTGTCAGGGTTGGCATTTGGGCTGCATGTTGCTTCCAGCAGAGCTCAAACCAACCCACACACTATAACTGGTAAACTGCTTAGAGGATCTAAGCCTGCCCAGGCAGAGCGATACAAGTTGGACCCTCCATACTTATAAACCCTATTGGTTTCATTGGGTGACAGGGCTTGAGATGTCATTTCATCTCAATGTCAGGTAAAAGTCCCACAGGATTGGAAGCAATGTCTCCAAAATGGCCTACACAGTGTTGATGGGGACGTTAAACCTCAAATCAAACAAGCAAAACAAATAACCTTAGTGTCAGGGTTGGCATTGGCATCAGTGTTGTCATTTGTGTCAGGGTAGGGACCTACCTCTATTAGCTTGTCTGATGGTAGTTTTTTAGTTCTACCAAACTCCTCCCCTCAAATGACTTCAAGTCGAGTTTCGAGACATAATGTCACCGTTCACTGTTGTTGCATCTTTGTAGTTGTTTGATTTTGTGCTCTGGAAGATGTTGCACTGTTGAGTTAGGAAGCCTTTATTTGGACTGAACAAATTGTTTGTCTGAATCGAGATGGAATCAAGGGCGAGGATTGTGGCCACATAAAATTGATTTATACCTTATCATAAGACCTCTCCAGTGGTACCATAATTTTTGATCTCTTGACTTTTTAAAAACTTTAACATTGGCAATAACTTTCGATTGGTAAGTGGTAGGACTTTCATATTTCACATGTGCACTCCTTGTCACAAAACCTTTCTAGTGGCACCATAATTTTTGACCAGGTGACCTTGACCTACTTTTTAAAAACTTTAACATTGGCCATAACTTTCGATTGGTAAGTGGTAGGGCTTTCATATTTCACATGTGCATTTCTTTTCACAAGACCTTTCTGGTTGTACCATAATATTTGACCTTGTGACCTTGACCTTGACATTTGACCTACTTTTTAAAAACTTAAACATAGTCCATAACTTTTGATTGGTAAGTGATTGGGCTTTCATATTTCACATGTGCATTCTTTTTCATTAAAAGCATTGGCCATAACTTTCGATTGGTAAGTGAGATGGCTTTCATATTTCACATGTGCAAGACCTTTCTAGTGGTACCATAATGTTTGACTTTATGACCTTGACCTTGATGTTTGACCTACTTTTTAAAAACTTTAACATTGGCCATAACTTTGGATTTGCACTCCTTGTCACAAGACCTTTCTAGTGGTACCATAATTTTTGACCTCGTGACCTTGACCTACTTTTTAAAAACTTTAACATTGGCCATAACTTTCGATTGGTAAGTGGTAGGACTTTCATATTTCACATGTGCATTTTTTGTCACAAGACCTTTCTAGTGGTACCATAATTTTTGACCTCTTGACCTTGACATTTGACCTACTTTTTAAAAACTTTAACATAGTCCATAACTTTTAATTGGTAAGCGATTGGGCTTTCATTTTTCACATGGTGGTACCATATTTTTTTTGTCACAAGACCTTTCTAGTGGTACCATAATTTTTTACCTCTTGACCTTGACATTTGACCTACTTTTTAAAAACTTTAACATAGTCCATAACTTTTAATTGGTAAGCGATTGGGCTTTCATTTTTCACATGGTGGTACCATATTTTTTTACCTCGTGACCTTGATGTTTGACCTACTTTTTAAAAACTTTAACATGTGAAGGAGTCGAGCCTCATATTTTTCAGGCATTTGCAGGATTTCAGGCTTTTAGAGCGCGACTTTTTTCTTGAGTTCAGGCTTTTAGATTTTGATTTTTGTGCCTATAGTCTGTTTAAAGAACTTTAACCCTTATCCTGCTGAATAGATTTATTAACCCACACCCATTTCTGACTATAAGTCAACCAAATTTCTTTATATTTTCACAAACTGCATTACAAATGGTGTAGATTCTGATCAGATGGCTTCTTCAGAAGCCATCTGATCTGGATCTACATTGTTTGCAAAGGTAACAGTAGTATTTTGTTCAGCAGGATATGAGTTGAAGCTGCAAAATCGGGCCTTTCAGGCATGGAAAAGCGTGGTCAGTATGAGGCCTGAGGAGTGCTTATGGTTGACTTTTTGCAAAAGGCTGAAACATTAATGGGACCTACAGTCTAACTTCGATAACTTGAACACCTTCGGGACCACAAAATTTTGTTTGAGATAGGGGTTGTTGGAACTATTGTGTGTGCTCTTCAGAATTGCCTCAATGAGGAGATTCTAATGAGTAAACACAATATATCTTTTTAGTTAAAATCAAATCACCATAAATTAACTTAAACACATGGATATCTGGAGCTATAGAAATGATTCTCTAGGGACCCATGAGTGAGTTAGAATTAGCCATCCTAAACTAATTATCCGTATTCGAGTTATTGAAGTTTCACCATATTATGCACCAGAATTTTAACAGCTGAAAGAGGCAATCAAAATTGAGGGGAAAACTTTGATCAGGCATTCTGTTTCTGCAAGACAATGCTCCTGTCCACACAGTCCAAGTGGCAGTGGCATTTGGCTTTTAACCCATGTCCTGGGGAATAAATGTTTGCCACACCCATTTCTGACTGTCAACCAATCATTTACTTGATATAATGTGTTTATTCAGTTTTCTAAACTGTATGACAAACTGTGTAGATCCTGATCAGATATCTGATCTGATTCTACACTGTTTGCAAAGGTATAGGTTGTGTTCAGCAGTACTAGAGTTAACTGTTGACCAAGGCCCTATAAACACCTGACCTTGCACTGTCTGACTTTTACATTTTCCTTGAACTGAAATCCTCCATACCTGGTTGCCACTTTCAAAATGATGATCGTGTCTTCTTGCATAAATATCTATGCTAAAGGCTGTTTGAAGCCATTTTCAAATGGACTGAAAGCTGTGCTCAAACAGCAAAAGCCATGTTCAAATCATGAAATTGGCATGCTGTTTGCACATGGATTTTGAGCTTTTGATATCACAAGACTGGCCTTGTTTTGTTTACCTTATGTTGAGCGACGTAACGTTATTGCCCTGAACGTAGCGTTTCAGGGTTCTAGGATGACTTCAGATGGTTACTGCGTAACGTCATTGTAAACAACATTTTGAACTGGCCGCCGGGCGCATTTGAAGATTTTATATGGAGTTTATATGGAGCTTTTGGGCATTTTCGTCAAAATTGACTGTCGGAATCGTAAGTTATGCAAGAACAACGATCATCCATTGTTATTTCATTGCATTAACATCAAACAGCTTCCTCGTGACCCGGCAAATGTCAATGCATGAAAAACCATGGTTGATCCCTATAATTGACACTTTTTAGCTTGCCTGTACAAAGTATTGTTGTCACCACGGTTTTGCGTGTTTGCGTTTGCGTGTGTGTGTGCATTCCCATCACACTGCGTTTTCCAATGCTCATATCTCAACAGTCACTTATCACAGAGAACTCATATTTGGAACTTAAGTACCTGGGAGGGTCTTCTGATGTTCAAAGAGAACAGACCCCTGGCTTCATCCCCCGGGGTGAGGCTAGGGTTCAAAATCTAGAACACACCTGTAAAACTGTGTTAAAGTTTTTGTAATGCTTATATCTCAACAGACACTCATCCCAAAGCAGTCATATTTTACAACTTGGATACCTGGGAGTGTCTTCTGAGATTCCAAGAGAACACACCCCTGGGTTCATGCCTGGGAGTGGGAATGGGGTGGGGCTTGGGGTAAAATTCTAGGACACCTTCGTTATTTGTTATATACGTTTCCATTATGCTAACAAGTTATAGACACAATTGATTATATATCAGCCAACCATGTATTTGTTTGTTTGATTTGAGGTTTAATGTCTCCGTCAACACTGTATCGGTCATTTTGTAGATGTTGCTTCCAATTTTGTGGGACTGACTTTTACCATTGAGATGAAATGACATCTCAAGCCCAGTTGCCCAATGAAACCAATAGAGTTTATAAGCATGGCCGGTCCGACTCGCACTGCTTTGCCTGGGCAGGCTTAGGTCCTCTAAGCGGTTTACCAGTACTCGTATGCAGTCTGTTTCAGCACTGCGTGGAAGCATCATACAGCCCATATATTTCTTCAAGCCCCTATGGGTGGGGGCCAAGCCAACCATGTGACCTTGGTTCAAGTGTAAAAGGGTGAATGTCATGGTGACCTACATTTAACGGGATTTTGCCTTATATCTTGAAGACTATTTGTTGGAGAAATGTCATACCTGGGATTTTAGTACCATGTGACCCGATTATTGACCTCAAAATATATCAGTCACTTTGACCTATATTTCATGGTTCAGTGATTTTGCCTATTATCTTGAATACTATTTGAAGGAGAAGTGTCATACCTGGATAATTAGTTCCATGTGACCTCATGATTGACCTCAAAATATGTCTAGGTCAGTGTGACCTATATTTTATGGTTCAGTGATTTTGCCTATTATCTTGAATACTATTTGATGAAGAAAAGTCATACCTGGATTATTAGTTCCATCTGACCTGATGATTTACCTCAAAGTATATCAACGTCAGTGTGACATATATTTCATGGTTCAGTGATTTTGCCTATTATCTTGAATACTACTTTGAAATGTTATACTTGGGATATTACTTCAGTGCAACCAGATGATTGACCTCAAAATATATGTAGGTCAGTGTGACCTGTATTTCATTTTTCAGGACTTTGCCTTACATCTTGAATACTATTTGATAGAGAAACTTCATGTTTGAATAATCAATTCCATGTGACCAAATGATTGACATAGAAATATATCTAGGTCAGTGTGGCCTATTATCATGGTTCATTGAATTTGCCTTATAATTCAGACATTATTTGATCCTGAAATGTAATATCTGGAATATATGTCCCATATGACCTGATGATTGACCTCAAAATATATGTAGGTGAGTGTGACCTATATTTCATAGTTCAATAACCTTATATCTTGAAGACCTGAAACAGGCGAGCTCTTGTTCAGAATATCTAGTAGCTCAAGCCAACCATGCTAGCATTCTACATAAATCTACAGCGGGCCGTTAGCGGCCCGTCAGCTACCCTGACGGGCCGATAACGGCCCGCTGTAGATTTATGTAGAATGCTTACTGGGAAAAAGGCCAGCCAAGAAGTTTTTGAAGCGCCTTCTCACCAATGCACACCACCATTGAATCACTAAAGCTTGTTCGAAGATGTGTAAGAAGCTCCTGCAACTAAAATGACAAAACTAGCCATCTGAGACATTAAACTGCCTTTGTCTTGGGGAGAAAAAGAACTTTTAATAGCATGATTGTAGCAGACAGTAGTTAGTTGTAATCAGTCTGAGGTCAGACAAAACTAATGTTTAATTTTCATTGCAATAAGTAAACTAAACCATATATCAAAAACAATGTGTTTCAGACAAATTGGACTGAAGGAAATTGTGAACTTCTTTCACATAAATCCCTTAAAGACCACTTAAAAATGGGGATAATTCTAGCAGATACGAAATAAGTTTGTCGAAAACAAATAATTCATTTGCCGGCCATAAAGTAAGACATCACAGGAGTGTCATTAGTTGCTAGTAAATTTCTTTTTATCGATCTTAAAACAACTTTAATGTCAAATGTCTGGTAAAATACTTCTTAAGATTGGTGACCAGACTACGTTAATTTGCTGAATAACCAAATTATAAAACGGAAGGCAATACATTACACTTACTTCAATTAAGCCCGCTAGACAATGTAACATTAAAGTCAGTAAGATGTCATATTGTCTTAGACGGTTTTGGCAAATTCAATAAAACAGAGGAAATAAAGCACATTCCTATATCATATAGATAGCTAGTACTCCAAAGCTTTTATGAAATGTGTTATGTAATACATAATTGTTCCTTTTGTATAATGTCTTTTTTCCAGCTCATTAGATTGGTTCCCAGCTTTCAAGGTTGCGGCTTTAAATGAAGACTAACTTACATGTAGCCCATAAGACGCCTATCACGAATATTTTCGTCTGCTTTGTCATCTGCTGGTCACTTCAAAACTTATTTTTGCAAGCAGTGTGGACCCAGATCGGACTGCTCCTCTCGGAGCAGTCTGATCAGGGCCCACACTGTCTGCTAAAATATTTTTAATAAGTTTGCAAAATAATTTCTGCAGACGACATAAGCAGACAACATTTTCAGATGTAGTTTTTCTCGGGGTCTTAAGGGTTAATCCTTATCTTGCTGAACACAACAAACCCTGTCTTTGCAAACATTGTAGATCCAGATCAGATGCTTCTGAACAGGATCCACACTGTTTGTTATGCAGTTTGTGAATTGATTGAATATGTTATATCAAGTAATCTGATGAGTGGATGGACAGAAATCGGTTTGGCCACATTTATTTCTTGCACATCAGATAAGGAAATCTGTGGTTTTAGCCTGGGATAGACCCTGGTGTTCTAATACAGGGTCAGGGTAAAAATTGAATATTCTCGTGTATTTGATGTGCTCTGGTTGAATACGACCTCATATGCAATTATGCACTAATGTTAAGGTTGACGTCACAGCACGTTACGTGACGTCACTAAACATTATGGTAGTGTCATTACAATATGATGGAGGTCGGTAACCAAAGTGACTGCAGTATTAAAAATTCGGGCTCAGAAATAGAAGGTATGCAAGAAAAAGGATCCTACATGGCTGTGAGGGGTGGATGGCTTTCAATAGAAAAATGCCTCCAACTTTTCTCAGTTGTTTCTGGTAAGATCTTTATCAAACTTGCAGATTACCAGGAGAGACATAACCCCTACATTAAGTTCCAATTTGGTCCTCACAAGAACAAAGACTTTGGATTTACATGCCCTTGAGCATAAATTTTAGCAAAAAGTGGTGTCTCCGCCTTTTCTCAGTTGTTTTCGATCAGATCTTTTTGAAACTTTAAGTTAACAAGGACAAGCATAATATCTCAGACAAGTTCGAATTTGGCTTGCATCTGACAACCGGAGTTCAGTTCCCTTGAGTTGAAAAATTGTCCCATAGGCTTATAGGCTTTGTAACATTTGGAAAAACGGCGTCTCCAACTTTTCTCAGCCATTTCTTATCTGATTTTTATCAAACTTGCAGATAACCAGGAGAGGCATACAGTCTACATTGAGTTCGAATTGACCGCAGGCTTTGAAGCTACCTGCCCTTGAGCATAAATATAAGCGAAAAATGGTGTCTCCACTTTTTCTCATCTGTTTTCGGTCAGATCTTTCTGAAACTTACAGTAAGCAAGGGGAAATGACATCTCCAAATTTTCTCAACCGTGTCTGATCTGAACTTTTTCATTCTCAGCTGTCATTGGTCTGATCTTTTTGAAACTTTTAGTAAACAAGGAAAGGGATAATATCTCAGACAAGTTCGATTTTGGCTTGAATCTGACAACCAGTTTCGCAGTTAAGTTCCCTTGAGCGTGAAAAATTTTATCATATGCTTTAATACAATGGAAAAACGAGTTCCACAGAAAAAGGGCAAAATTTTAGGCCAAAATTTCAAAGCTGGGGTGGGGGGGGGGGGGGGGGGGGGGGGGGGGGAGAGAGAAACATGAAAAAAAAAACAAAAAAACAGGAGCCACAGACCAACAGCGTTATAATGATTTCCGCGTTTTAAGCGTCAGCGTTTTAATGCCTTATCAATGTATTTATGGTGGTGGGACATTGTTTTCTTCTGAAAACATTTCTGTCTTGTACATACAGTTTTCATGAGAGTTATAAGTGCCCAATCAGAAATAAACACAGAAACATACATCAGACATACTGTGTTTTCTTGAAGTTTTTGGACACCTTGACTCCTTTTCATATTTGTTCTTTAAGTTGAAAAAAAAGCAACATTAATTTGTGTCGGAAAATAGCTGGATGAGTGTTAACCCATTTAGTACCAGAAACCCCATAACGGGTACCTTGGCAAACAGTGCAGGCCCAGATCAGACGCCGCAGAACCCGGCGTCTGATCAGGGTCTCCACTGTTTGCTAAAAGTTCAGTCCTTTTCCAAATAAATTTTGATGAAAACACAACCTGACACCCCTAAATTTTGAAATGGATTCCAATATATAAGGAGGAAGATTCCATTTGGTACAAAAAGGGTTAAACAAGGAATACCATGATGAGATGAAGAATTCTGTGGTGTCTCATCTGGGTCTGTGCTGTTTGCTCAGACCTGTTTGTCCAAATACATTTAGTGCTTGGTTTCTTTCCAGTGACAGATAATGTCATACATTGAAAAACAGTATACTTTTTGTTGAAACTGACAGGATTGGGCAATTCTAATCTGTGACAGCTTTTAGACAGTAGTGTAAGACAAGGAAGTTGAGATAGAAAAATATCAAATACCCAAATGGAAGGGATATTATTTTCCCATTGATGAGAAAATGCTTTTTTACATGCCTCAAAAAATGACATTTGTTTGATGAAAACTGATTTTTTCCTTATTTCTGCTACAAAAATACATCCCATCACGAAAACACACCTATATAATTTTGACCCCCTTGAACCCCACTTTTATATAATAAAACTGGGGTTTACAGGGGTAAACCTTATTTTTCTTATTTCTGCTCTAAACAATAGATTGTGGGTACTCGTTATAACCGCCTCAATGAGGCGGTTCTAACGAGTACCTACAAACTATATTTTGAGCAGAAATAAGAAAAATATCAATTGAGGTGGTTCTAACGAGTACCCACAATCTATAGTTTAGAGCAGAATTAAGAAAAATATCAAAATTTTTCATCTTAAATTTTAGTTTTTTTTGGCGGTAAAGTTTACCATGTATTGGTATAGGTGTTTTTTCATAATGTTATGTAATGATCCTAAGTATTGGGACAGATGGTCCTAAGCAAACAGTGCAGAGCAAGATCAGACTGCTCTTGAAGAAACAGTTTGACCAGGGTCTACACTGCCATTCTGTCTGCACCTTTTACTCCTTGCTAGATCATGAAACAAATTTGTTAAAATTTTAGGAGAATTACAGTAAGTCCTTAAGGCGTGTGAATTTTTAAGTTTTTTACCTTAGGTGCCTATTATTGCCTGCCTGTTTGAGGCACACATTCTAATGATTTTTTGCTTACAAATAAGTAGGTAGCCCCCGCCCATAGGGGCTTGAAGAAATAGATGGGCTGCATGATGCTTCCATGCAGAGCTGAAACCGACTCGCACACAAGTACTGGTAAACCACTTAGAGGATCTAAGCCTGCCCAGGCAATGCTGTGCCAGTCGGCCTGTCCATGCTTTTAAACCCTATTGGTTTCATTGGGTGGCAGGGCTTGAGATGTCATTTCATCTCAATGTCACGTAAAGGTCCCACCAAATTGGAAGCATCTGTGTCTCTGATATTGTATCAAGTCCGGGTTATGTTATTTAACAATTAGAAGCAAAAAAATACAAGTAGCATTTGGTCATAAACCTAATCCTCAGCATTGACAAAAATAGTGGGGAATTTTCCAAGGTAGAAATATTGCAGTGCACATTTGCAGACTTGAGGGTCACTGATGAGGTCTAATTGGCTGAAACTAGCTAGTCTGGTCAAAAAAACATGCTTGCTTCATATTTTCCAGTTCTGTGGTGTATTTCTTGCTTCCAAAGGATAACCCTTTTATAGAACATTTTTGACATCACTACAGCTGGTGTCTGGGAATGTGTGGCAGCCGTAAAAAGTCTCCCTGCCCTACATCATAGTGTAGTTTATATTTTCCTGTCCTTTGGGAAAATTGAATCCATTGTGAAATTTTGAAAATACTTGAGGGTCACTGATGAGGCCTAATTGGCCGAAACTAGCTAGTCTGGCCCAGGAAGCATGCACACTTCATGTTTTCCAGTTCTGTATTCCTTGCTTCCAAAGGATAACCCTTTTATAGAACATATTTGTTGATATTAGATGAGGGCAAGTATATTCTTATACATAATTTAGGAAATGTAACAGATCTTTCCTATTTTTCAGGTTGTTTATTTCAAAGATGGCTTCGGACAGTGCAGCACGAGACTTTTCTGATCTGAAGTTTGTTGATCATCATGAGGCAAAAATTCAGTCACCTGAAAAAGAGATGATAAGCCCAACTAAAGAAATCATAAAACCTTTAAGAAGAATTAGTGGGGAGTTAACTAGCACAACAGAGACAGAAGTAAATAGCACAGGCATAGAAAATGATACCATTGAAAAACCACTCATTGACAGTTCTGATGATGAAGATGTAAAAGAAAAGAAAACAGATGAAAGTGATTTAGATAGTGGGTTAGATTCTTCTGATAATGCCTCAGCAGAAAATGAGATCATTGAGAAATTTGTAGACAGGCAAGAGGATATAGTATATGCAGAAAAGCCAAATATTTTAAATCCAAAATCTACAAAATTAGAACCATCTCCGTCCAGTAGCAGAATAGTAGATGAACTTTTCAATTTTATAGATGAGGAAAATATTGCTGGAGGTCTTGAAGAAGAAAATGAAAATGTTGAAGAGAAAGAAACAATTGATATTTCCAATAACCACAGTACTGGAGACCTGGACTGGAGCCTAGATGCTGTAAACAATAACAGTGAAGAAGTTGTTAAATTAGCAGCAGGGGAACAGGAACTGAGCACTGAGCCTAAAACTGAAAATGAATTTATATTGACTTCCAAAACAGAACCAAAAGTACTGGAAGATGATGTGCATCTTGTGCCTGATACACCCGGTGATTCTAATATGACATTGTATTGGTATTCCAATAATCTAGAGTTGGATCAAAGTGAAATTAAAGCGTTCAACAATCCTCAGGAAAATGAGGAGTTACGGCTAAGAAGTTCTACAGGTGATGAATACTATAGAGACAAAATGGAAGACAATAAGCTACTTTTAGAAGACCAGGCCATGCAAACTGAAGAAAAAAAGTTGCATTTAAAGGCAAATTCTAATAGTTCAGAAAAATGGTCCCCAATATATGAATCAGCATCATCTAGATTCCTTGATCTTGCATCTGAGCTAAAGGCTCAGCCCAGTGCTGAAAAGTCAGATGAAACTAACATGTCAGATGTGAAAACCTTAGACCATCCATGGGGGCTTGAGACTGAAATTAAAGTTTTGGTTGATTCAGAAAATAAACAAGAGGAACTGCCATTAATTGAACCTAAATTTCATCCAATATCAGAGACATCACCTGATAGCCTACAGGACAAAAACGCTGTCTCCTCACACATGAAATTAAATTTCCAGGTAAGGAAAAATGTTGACCTTAAACAGTTTGATTCAGAAGCTGCAAATGGAAAGACAGAAGATACAAGTGAGTTGGAGATGCCTTTTAAAACTGGAGAGAACGAAAATGTTATTGATCAGACTGATGCTACAGGCTATATCGAACTAAAAGACAGAGACTTAATTAAACCACAAGAAGTAGTTTTGGGAAAATTATCTCCTGATGAGGTCCTGGGAACAGGCAATATTGAAACTAAGACAGAGGAGTCCTCTGATATTGAATCATCAGATATGATCAAACAATCCACCATTGCAGATCAGCCAGATGCGACAGGGCTGATGGAAATTGCTGACAGAGAAAATATAAAGGCACAGATAGATAATACATTACATGTGGAGTTAAGTGAAAAAGACTTAAAAAACGTTGATAACTTAAAGAAAAAGTCGGATGAAAAAAGTATTACTGAACAATTTGAAAAAGGAGATGTAGAAGTTCTGCAGGTTGAAAAGCAAGATTCTATAGAACAGAATAAGACTGAAATGAATACTGTGAGGGATGCAGTGGACATGAATGCACTGGAAGCAAGCATTTTGACAGATACTAGTATAATTTTGAAAGAAGATAAACATGATGGTGAAGGTGACAGTGAAGACGTGGTTGATGCAGCTTTCCAAGAGAATAAGGCAGAAGTTAGTCACAATGTAGAAGCTCAGGTGCAGAATGTTGATTTACAAGCTTCACAAATTGACACCTTTAAAGTTGTTATTAAACATGAACCAGTGGAGGTGAAAAGAAAATTTAAAGTAGGTGAAGATGCTGAAAGTATTATATGCAGAAAAGGAGGAAAATTAATAAGAACTGAAGAATTTGTTGATCAATATTTTGATGACAGCTGCTATGCTTTGACCTTAAATGACAGCTGGTTTAGAAAAAGAAATGAGAAGTATGAGTTAAAGACTAGCTGTTCAGCAATCTTGTCAGGTGGAAGACTTCTAGCAGATGAAAGGATAATAATTCAGTCTCTTCAAAGAATATTATCCCGGAAATCTAAACTAGGACTTCATGGCACTTTATCTGAAGTAGTTGATGATTTAGGTCTAACTGAATTCGCAACTTTTCAAACAACAAGGCATTACTACCAACTTAATGCTTGTACCTTAGCTTTGGATCTAACAGATTTTGGGTTTCAGAGTGGTGATATACAGATTACTGTGGACCATCCAACAAAAGTACCTGATGCTATACGAGAAATTGATAATCTTGCCAAGGACCTAGGTAAGTTCTGAAATAATGTTATTAATCAAGTAATTTCGTATTGGCCCAGGTATAGGTCCGAGGTCTGCTGCATTAGCCCTCGGTTCTGCCTCTGGCCAATGCAGCTGATCTAGGAACTGTAACTGGGTCAATATGAAATTACTTGATTAATTACAATTTTATTGACACAATTAAAAAAAAACATGATTATTGATTTTTTGACCTCACTTGACCTCAGTTAATATTGGTTGACCTGGTGTTAATAGGGATGACCTCCGATCAATACAGGATAGCCAGTTAATAAAATCTGATATTAACACACAGAATGAAATGTTCCATAACACACTGGGTCACACAATGTGACATACAATTTGAGCCACATCATAACAAAACCTGTTTGTTTTGCCATTTTTGAAAATCAAAGGTGCAGATCAACCCGGGCATCTGCTCAGTATCATTAGCATCTTTATGTTCACTGCATGAATAGTACAATACACCACAACCTCGTTATAACACGGTTCATTATAACACGGTTTTGGATATAACATGGCTTCAAGATGGATCCCAAAAATATATAGATTATATAGAAAAATGACCATATATGGTCATTTTTCTATATAATCTATACATTTTTGTTTGGATATAACACGGTTGTTTAACTAACAGGGTTTCTGCTTTGGACCCCATTAATTAAGAAATAATCTCCACGTACCGTGTGTTATCGTGATTAACACACGGTGTTGGAGGGCAGATTGCGAAATATTAATTCACGACGGCGAAGCCGGAGTGAATTAATATTCGCATCTGCCCGACAACACCGTGTGTTAATCACGATAACACACCGGGTGCGTGGAAATTATTTCGATTCTAACATGATGCTAAACTGAAATACAGTAGTAACAAAGCGTTATCTTGGGGGACTATTTTGCAGCGGATGTCGACAGAAGGAAATGTTTACATGCAACGTCACGATGACGCCAAATTGCACGCACCACGTTGACGACGTGAATTATCGCATATTTGCAAACGCTGACGTTTCCACTGGGTTCAATGGAAAAAACGTTAACGTCATGTTAGAATAGTGTATAAAGAGGTTGTGGTATACTTCAAATTTTATGTAGAAATTTTGAGACTTGCTAGTCTGTGAAGCTGAGTAGGCTGGTTTGTGCCTTACCTGGTCACAAAATACAAAGACATGTCTCCTCACAGGGCTTATATGATACCTTTCCGAGGACCAAGAAACAGGCTAAGAAGGTGTAGCCTGCCTGTGGGGCAACCAGTTGCTGATATTTCTCTAGAATAGCAAGACCCTCCAACTCCACCTCAAATTGAGGTAACACCTGCAAATTGCATTGAGTGATCCTTCACAACCCTGGATCACTAGGGTTTATTATGGTTGCAGGGTTAAGATCCAGACCTGCCATGGTATGTACCAGCAGTGCGAAGGTATTGCAGGCAGTGCTCCAGCATAATTGACCTGTATTCTCCCTGGAGACTCCTGGTTGTAGTAAACATTTTAAGCAACCGTGACTTTAAGGTGGATCATCAGTAGATATTTATGGTACTGTCGTTGTTGTTCCCATAACACTTAACAGCGGGACCTACCAGGTTCCCAAACTTTGACTGTGAGGACTATGCCTAAGGAACAATTTTTCTAATGTTTATTGATTTATAAATGACATTTTGTGCAGTCATCTGGTTCATTTACTTTGCATGCAAACAAGTGGTGTTGGTACTTAACCCTGAATAGACAACCCCTATCTTTGCAACAGTGTAGGTCCAGATCAGATGGCTTCTGAAGAACCTTTATCCTGCTGAACATGGCAACCCCTGTCTTTGCAACAGTGTAGATCCAGATCAGATGGCTTCTGAAGAACCTTTATCCTGCCGAACATGACAACCCCTATCTTTGCAACAGTGTGGATCCAGATCAGATGGCTTCTGAAAAACCTTTATACTGCTGAACATGACAACCCTTATCTTTGCAACAGTGTAGATCCAGATCAGATGGCTTCTGAAGAAGCCATCTGATCAGGATCTACACTGTCATTCAGTTTGTTAATTGAACAGATACATTGTATCAAGTTATTTGATTGGCTGATGATCAGAATGGGTGTGGCAGAATTAATTTATTCATCAGGATAAGTGTTCAATAAGCATAAGAAAAATCAATGAGCAGTCTGATCAGGGTCTACACTGTTTGGCATTCTGTCTGAACCTTTTGGACTCCTTGCTTGATCATGAAACAAATTTGTTAAAATTTTAAGAGAATAGCAGCAAGTCCTCAAGGTGTCCAAATGTTTAGGATTTATAGTGGGGGGGGGGGGGGGGTCAGTCAGAGGAACAGCTGACTGGGGATCAGGTCGTAGGTTCATCCTATGCCTGGTCAGGAATTATTCTTTCATGTAGATTGATAGTGAAATATTTTCTTTGATTGCTGATTCAAAAACTCCGGTGAACATGAATGACATATGTCTAAATCTGCCCATTAGGTAAAGTGACTAGCTCAATATGACTCTAAAAAATGGTTGGTTGAGCTATTATACCCCTTAGAAGTGTTGGCTGAGCTATTAAACCTTCACATTCAACCATTATTAATCCTTATCTTGCTGAATATTCATTTAAGTCACACCCATTTCTGTCTATCAACCAATCAAATTACTTGATGTAATTTATTGCTACAAATTCATAAATTGGATGCCAAACAGTGTAGATCCTGATCAGGTGGCTTCTTCAGAAGCCACCTGATCTGGATCTACATTGTTTGCAAAGATAGGGGTTGTCGTGAACAGCAAGATAAGGGTTAACCCTTAACCCACTGAACAAAACCCCTACCTTTGCAAACAGTGTAGATCCAGATCAGATAATGAAGCCATATGAACAGGATCTGCACTGTTGGTCATTCTGTTTGTGAATTGAATGAATACATATTAAATTATTTGATTGGTTGATAGTCTGAAATGGGTGTGGCTTAATTATTTTATTCAGCAGGATAAGGGTTAAATATTTCTAATTGTTTAATTTTGAAATAAGGGACTTGTCAGGAAATGTCTACTAGAATCTGTAATACTGATCTAAAGAACTAGGAAGGCTTGTTTAACAATGCCTGGGAAGGTGAACTAGCAGAACTTTAAATGTATGGAAAAATCTTTGTTAGCTACCTTAACCCTTATCTTGCTGTTCACAACAACCCCTATCTTTGCAAACAGTGTAGATCCAGAACAGATGGCTTCTGAAGAAGCCATCTGATCTGGATCTACACCGTTTGGCATTCAGTTTATGAATTTGTAGCAATAAATTACATCTTGTAATTTGATTGGTTTATAGACAGAAATGGGTGGGGCTAAAATGAATATTCAGCAAGATAAGGGTTAATGTTTTTCTTGCTCTATCATAAGATAAGGTGTCCCATGGTCTCACAACCCCGGGATATTGCTCTAATAGCGCAACATATAAACCTTCCTAGACATTAGGATACACACCCTTGTTGTTAGTGCATTCTTTCATATCTCCAAAATGGATACTTTTTGGATGAAACGTTGATATTTTTAGCTCACCCATCACGTAGTGACGAGGAGAGCTTTTGGGATCACTTTTTGTCTGTCATGCGTGCGTGCATCCGTGCGTGCGTCCATCCGTGCGTGCGTAAACTTTTTCTTCAAACGACATCTCCTCCTAAACCAGTGAATGGATTTTGATATAATTTCACAGGAATGTTCCTTGGATGACCCTCTTTCAAAATTGCCTAAATCATTCTGCTCCGTTAAACAAAATGGCCCCCAGAGCTAAAAATAGAAAAACCTTTAAATGACATATGCTCCTAGGCAAATGGCCCGATTTGAAAATAATTTCACAGGAATGTTCCTTGAGTGACCCTCTTTCAAATTTGCCTTAATCGTTCTGGTCCATTAAACAAAATGGCCGCCAGAGCTAAAAATAGATAAACCTTTAAATGACATCTCCTCCTAGACAAATGGCCCGATTTGAAAATAATATCACAGGAATGTTCCTTGAGTCACCCTCTTTCAAAATTGCCTAAATCGTTCCACTCCATTAAACAAAATGGCCACCAGAGCTAAAAATAGAAAAACCTTTAAATGACATCTCCTCCTAGGCAAATGGCCCGATTTGAAAAGAATTTCACAGGAATGTTCCTAGAGTGACCCTCCTTCAAAATTGCCTAAATCGTTTTGCTCCGTTAAACAAAATGGCCACCACTGCTAAAAATAGAAAAACCTTTCAATGACATCTCCTCTTAGGCAAATGGCCCAATTTGAAAATAATTTCACAGGAATGTTCCTATCCAAATTGCCTAAATCGTTACGCTCCGTTAAATAAAATGGCCACCAGAGCTAAAAATAGAAAAACTTTTAAATGACATCTCCTCCTAGGCAAATGGCCCGATTTGAAAAGAATTTCACAGGAATGTTCCTTGAGTGACCTTCTTTCAAAATTGCCAAAATCGTTCCGCTCCATTAAACGAAATGGCCACCAGAGCTAAAAATAGAAAAACCTTTAAATGACATCTCCTCCTAGGCAAATGGCCTGATTTGAAAATAATTTCACAGGAATGTTCCTTGAGTGACCCTCTTTCAAAATTGCCCAAATGGTTCCACTTAGTTAAACAAAATGGCCACCAGAGCTAAAAATAGAAAAACCTTTAAATGACATCTCCGTCTAGGCAAATTGCCTTATTTGAAAATAATTTCACAGGAATGTTCCTTCAGTGACCCTCTTTCAAAATTGCCTAAATCGTTCCACTCTGTTAAACAAAATGGCCACCAGAGCTAAAAATAGAAAAACCTTTAAATGACATTTCCTCCTAGGTAAATGGCCCGATTTGAAAATAATTTCCCAGGAATGTTCCTTGAGTGACCCTCTTTCAAAATTGCCTAAACTGTTCTGCTCTGTTAAGCAAAATGGACACCAGAGCTAAAAAAAGAAATAAAATTCCACTACAATGAAAAATAGCCTCCAAAGATAAAAGTCTTTGGTCCACATCTCCTTAAAGCAGTGAATCCTTCATTTCCATAAGCTTTGAAACATCTTGGATTCAGGTGAGCGATTCAGAGCCATCATGGCCCTCTTGTTCTTATTTGTATTCCAAACATTGGTTGTGGGTGCACGTTAGAACAGTCTCATTGAGGCGGTTCTAATGTGTACCCATAACCTATGTCTTGGAGCAGAGATAATAAAAATATTGTATACCCCTGTTGTTTTCTCTATATATAGTGGGGTTTAAAGGGGTATTCATTGCACTGACTTGTTATCATGATAAAGGGATAATGTCAGACAGTGTTGCTGTAGAACATGGGGTCTGATCCAGGTATACACTGTCTGCTTGACAAACACAATTTTTTTGTGAAACTTACAACAAATGCAGTAAGCTTGACACCACTCATAATGGAAATTGACCTTCCCCAGAGTTATTAAGTGGCAGGATCAATGTATCATATATACTGTATTTGTCCTAATAAGCGCCCCTGTCCTTATGAGTGCCCCCTCGCCAATTTTGGAATTTACATTAAATAAGCGCCTCCTCTAAAATGGGAAAAGATGAAGTATTTGTCAAGTTTTCATCAACTGATAGGGTCTGATATAGTCCAACATGGTATTTTAACTCGCTTTGCATGGACTTGTATCACATTGAAAAACCATACAATTGGTTGCAGAGTCCACTTTACTACACTGTAATATGTGCTACTTGGTGTATATATCAAATCTTACATAAATGATGTGTTGTTTTCATCTCGGAATTAGAAATTCTAGAGCCCTAATAAGCACCCCTTATTTACCAAATTATTTTAGCACCCGGGGCACTTAAAAGGACGAATACAGTATGTAAGACGTACAGTAAAACTCCTGTGTCAAGACCACCTTTGGAACTTTCAAAAGTGGAATTTAACCCTTATCTTGCTGTTCATAATAACCCCTATCTTTGCAAACAGTATAGATCCTGATCAGATGGCTTCTGAAGAAGTCTTATCTTGCTGTACACGACAACCCCTATCTTTGCAAACAGTGTAGATCCAGATCAGATGGCTTCTGAAGAAGTCTTATCTTGCTGTTCACAACAACCCCTATCTTTGCAAAAAGTGTAGATCCAGATCAGATGGCTTCTGAAGAAGTCTTATCTTGCTGTTCACGACAACCCCTATCTTTGCAAACAGTGTAGATCCAGATCAGATGGCTTCTGAAGAAGCCATCTGATCAGGATCTACATAGTTTGGCATTCAATTTATGAATTTGGAGCAATAAATTACATCAAGTAATTTGATTGGCTGATTGACAGAAATGGGTGTGGCTTAAATGAATATTCAGCAAGATAAGGGCTAAGAGCACTTTTGAATATTCGAGACAGTGTTATGCTACTAGAGGACACTGGATGTAGGGAACACAAAGAAAGAACAGCTGAAAGCTTTAACCCTTGACCTACTGAATATTTAAACATGCCACACCCACTGCTGATTATCAACCAATCAGATAACTTGATGCAAATTATTGCAACAAATTAATAGACTGAATGGCAAACAATAAAGATCCTGATCAGATGGCTTCTTCAGAAGCCATCTGATCTGGATCTATATTGTTTGAAAGATAAGACATATCTGGGCTCAGCAGGACAAGGGTTAATTAAAATACGTTTTTGTAACAATAATTGTTTAATTTTAGCTGGTTTTAATAGCTGAATTGCACTGTTTTAAGTTGTTCTGTTTTGTTTCAGGATTCCAGCTTCTGCAAGGACATGATTGAGATACAGGTAAATATCTGGGACACCTTGAACTGTAATTACATATTACTGCATTTACTTAAGAAATGGATCAGCTCTAGTAGTGATTTATTGAGTAATAAATCAAAGCTTGGAGGTTGAGTAATAAATCACTGTTTGGAGGTCATTTATAGAGTAGACCGTCCATGCTAATAAACCCTATTGGTTTCATTGGGCGAGAGGGCTTGAGATGTCATTACATCTCAATGTCGGGTAAAAGTCCCACAAAATTGGAAGCAACGTCTCCAAAATGACCTTTACAGTGTTGACGGGGACGTTAAACCTCAAATCAAACATAGAGTAGATCAAGTGCGAGTGAAGATCAAATCACAAGCATATTGTGCAAGTGATTTGTGGGCTTATAACTGACCAACAGACCTTGATTTATTACTCAACAAATCAGACCCTGGAGCTGATCTACTTCGATTCTGACATCCTAGACATTGAAAATGGTTTTGTGGTTTCCAAAATTGCCCTTAGCTGTTGCCATTGTTAGAAGAATTCCAGCCAAAGTTATTGACTGTATCATACAGACTTGTGTCCATTTGTAATGTTTTTGATGTGAGGAAATAGTGTTTCAGCATCTGGTGTCTTAGAATCTTTGAACAACGTCATAAATGGCAGCTTTTCTTCACAGTGATTTTATTGCAGAATAAATCACAGATGCTTTCCATTGCCTATATATAAGCACTGTGCTAGAATTTTAATTTCAGGACACCTAAATCAAACAGAACTGCCCAGACAGGATGAATACCTACCCTCTCACCCTCAAAACCCCTGCCCCTGCAGCCAGATAGTGACAGTTAATGTGATTATTTTGAAAACTATAACATAGTGAACTATCAGCCATGCACTACCATGAAATTTACTGAAGATGCAATTGGAAACATTTTGGCAAAACATTATACATATAGTCTGTTTACATGGAAAAAAAACAACTTAAAAAATCTTCTTCTCCGAAACCATAAAGTCCATAGCTAAGATATTTAGTTTGTAGCAGCGTAAAATGATCACCTACATAAATCATGCTAATCATGCCCCTGGGGTCAGAATTGGCCTCACCCCGGTGCTCAGAAGCTTCAATAGGCTTACAATGGAAAAAAAAATTCTTCTCTGAATCCACAAGGCCCAGAGCTAAGATATTTAGAATGTAGCAAGGCCAGGTGGTCCCTTACATTGATCCTGCGAATCAAGCCCTTGGGGGTCCAAATTGGCCACGCTCAGGGTCTCCTTAGCACTCATAGATTTATAAAGGAAAAAGCTTAAACAATTTTTTCTCTGATACCATAAAGCCTGTAGCTTAGATATTTACATTGTAGCCACATGGATTGGTCAGCTACATAAATCCTGCAAACCATGCCTCTGGGGTCAAAAGTGGCCTGGCCCTGGGGCTCCTTAGCTCCCATTTATTAAAAATGGAAAACACTTTGAGATCATAAGACCCAGATCTTAGATATTTAGTATGTAGCAATGTCAAGTGCTCACCAACAATCCTGCCAATCATGCCCCTGGGGTCCAAAATAGCCATGCTCCAGGGCTCATTAGCTCCCATGGACATGTAATGGAAAAAAAATTCAAAATTCTTCTCTGAAACCATAAGGCTCTGAGCTTGGATATTTCATATGTAACAATGCTAAGTGTTCTTCTATATAAATCCTACCAATCATGTCCCTGGCTGCCAAGTTGGCTACTCCCCAGGGCTCATTAGCTCCCACTTGACTTGTCATAATAATAATAATAATAAAAACTTTAAAAATCTTCTTCTCTGAAACCATAAGGCCCAGAGCTTAGATATTCAGTATGTAGTCCTACCAACCATGGCCCTACGGTCCAAATTGACTATACCATGGGCCCCATTAGCTCCTATAGAAGCCTCTGTGGTGTAATGGTTATGCAACTCGCCTGATAAACAAAGGATCGCAGGATAGATCCAGGGCTTCTCCAAACTTCCAGATAAGTCTTTAAACTGAGGTCCTGTCCCGGTATCGCCTTAGCTGTTGGCGGAACGTTAAACTAAAACACACTCACTCATTAGCTCCTGTAGACTAATAATATGAAAAATTGAGAAATCTTCTTCTGAATCTATAAGGCCCTGAAATTAGATTTTAGTATCGTTGCAACGTCAATTGGCCATCAGCATAAATCCTGCCAACCTTATGGCGTCCAAATTGGCTACTACCCTTGGCTCATAATCTCCCACTGATTTATAATTGGAAGAACTTCAAAAAAATCTTCTGCTGAGACAAACAGCTTTCTAAAATGTTCCTTAGGTGAGCAGTTAGGCTCATTGAGTCTCTTGTTTCAAGGATTTCATCCAACAATACAAATAACTTATGTAAATACATGTACATGTATGTGTTTAGAAAAAAGAAAAATAGAAGATAAATTCAAGGGAAAATACAAACATGAGAAAAAAACAACAAAGCAAACAAAAACATATTTAAAGAATAAGACAATTACAGCTGGTATTGTAAAAGGAGGAAAGGGTTGGCTGTAGGGGAGGAGGAGGCCAACTGATGTTAGAACTTAATGCGCAAAATATCAAAAATGCTGGTCAGGGAAATTTGATTTTTGTCAGGGAAAAGTCAGGGAAAAGTCTGGGAATTTTGCTTTACTCAAATTGTGGACACCCTGACCCTAATGTTCGGCCACCGCCCATAGGGGCTTGAAGAAATATATGGGCTGCATGATGCTTCCACGCAGAGATGAATCCAGCCCACACACTAGTACTGGTAAACCGCTTAGAGGATCTAAGCCTGTCCAGGAACCGCGGTGCGAGGCGGACCGTCCATGCTAATAAACCCTATTGGTTTCATTGGGCGACAGGGCTTGAGATGTCATTTTATCTAAATGTCGGGTAAAAGTCCCACAAAATTGGCAGCAACGTCTCCAAAATGACCTTTACAGTGTTGAAGGGGACGTTAAACCTCAAATCAAACAAACAAATCACCCTAATGGTAAAGTTTATTTCTCAAGAACTATAGGAGCTTCATTAATGATACTTGGTACAAACTTGTATCTGTGGATGGCAACTTTAATGCAAGCATCCATATTTGACTTTGACCTACATTTCATGGTTCACTGACTTTGTAAAATATTGCGACCATCCTAGCGTTCACCCTAATGGTCAAGTTTATTTCTCAAGAACTATAGGAGCTTCATTAATGATACTTGGTACAAACTTGTATCTGTGGATGGCAACTTTAATGCAAGCATCCCTATATGACCTTGATCTACATTTCATGGTTCACTGACTTCGTCAAATATTGCGACCATCCTAGCGTTCACCCTAATGGTCAAGTTCATTTCTCAAGAACTATAAGAGCTTCATTAATGATGCTTGGTACAAACTTGTATCTGGGGATAATGTGTATAGTGTGATCGCTAAGACAGTATATTTTGGGTGCAGAGAATTACCCGAATACAATGTTAATTCCGACAAGGCATTTGTGATGTGATATAGGCAATTGCATGTTTAATATCTTGTAAACTAATAAACTTTAACTTTAAATTACTTGAACTTGCAACATACGGGAAGAACAATTACGTCTTTTTTCAACATCATTCTTCTGAATTACACATTTTGTCTTAACATACATGTAATTCTTTAGAAAACTACCAATTTTAGCCAGATTTTTAAAACATACACAATTTATGATAAACATCTGAATGGCACTTCATAGTGCTATATAAACATTCGCAAATGTTTCATAACAGAAATTTTGTAGAACTGGTTAAACAAGAATTCTGCCGAAGGCTATGTCGCGCCTGTGGGGGCGCAAAGTCACCCAACCATGATATGTAGGTCAAGGTCAAACATAGATGCTTGCACAAAAGTTTCCATTCTTAAATGCAAGCTTGTACTAAGTATTATTAAGCTCTAATAATTCTTGAGAAATGAACTTAACCATTAGGGTGAACCATGAAATGTAGGTCAAGGTCAAATATGGACGCTTGCATTTAAGTTGCCATCCACAGATACAAGTTTCTACCAAATATCATTAATGTCGCCCTTATCGTTCTTGAGAAATAAACTTGACCATTAGGGTGAACGCTAGGGTGGTCACAATATTTTACAAAGTCAGTGAACCATGAAATATAGTTCAAGGTCAAATATGGATGTTTGCATTTAAGTTACCATACCCAGATACAAGTTTGTACCAAGTATCATTAATGAAGCTCTTATAGTTCTTCAGAAATAAACTTGAACCTCAGGGTGAACGCTAGGGTGGTCGCAATATTTTACAAAGTCAGTGAACCATGAAATGTAGGTCAAGGTCAAATATGGATGCTTGCATGTAAGTTGTCATCTCCAGATACAAGTTTGTACCAAGTATCATTAATGAAGCTCTTATAGTTCTTCAGAAATAAACTTGAACATCAGGGTGAACACTGGGGTGGTCGCAAATGTTGACGCCTTGACAAACGAACGGACGGAAAACCGGGCGCCTATATCGCGCCATGCTAATAGCAGGCGCGACAAAAATCAAACCGTTCGACAAAGGCCTTACATAAGTAAAGATCTACCTGATAGTTCTGTTGAATCTGTCATTTTAGTGCATTTTGTGCTTTGATTAAGAGTATGGAAACAAAGACTATGCCCTAGAGCATGATCTCTGCTAATTTCATTAGTAACAGTTAGTGAAATACTGGGAAATGATAATCTTATCTTTCCATCTCACAAAGATAATATTTTTGTTTTCAAACAGCTTCTGTTCTCATCAGAGTGAGAGATAGACTGACAATACTATACTTGAAAACTCATTAACCCCCTTCTTACTAAGAAATTGTTGCGCTTCATTAGTCAGTGGTACCCTGTATCTTGCTGTAACAACACTTCATACAGTCGAACTTCAATTGCTTGAACACCTTTGGGACCTCGGAAATCTGTTCGAGACAGGGGTAGTTCGAGCCACTGAGGTTACTGTCAGGAGGCATAACGAGATACTTTTTGACATGTTTTCGGTGTTCTATAATGAATATGTATGCTGCGTGTACTCATTAGAATCGCCTCATCAAGGCGATTCTAATGAGTACACACAGCATACATTTGCAAGATAAAAGACTAAAATCTCCTTAATTATCCCCCACCATTTCTTATGTAGAGGAGTTCGCTAGGGACTCGAGAATGTGTTCGACTCATCCATGGTTAACGAGTCATCGGTGTTCGAGCCATCGAAGTTCTACTGTACTTGCAATTAACCCTTATCAGACTGAACACTGGATCCTCTACCTATGCAAACAGTGTAGATCCAGTTCAGATGGCTTCTTCATGGCTTATAAAGAAGTGATCAAGTGATTTGATAGGTGGCTTATCAGAAGTGGATGTGGCTTATCTGATTTATTCAGTGGGATAAGGCCTAAATGGAATGGACTCACCTCCATTTTTTCAAAGAGTTGCCCTCATTGAAAAATGGAAGTTGTTCAATTGGTCCAGATCACATGATTTACTAAGATGGCTGCCATGACCATATATAATAAAACTCTTTAATAATATTCTTCTCTGGAACCAGTGGGCCAATTTTCTTGAAACTTGGAATGAAGCATTGGGGACTCTGGCCCATCATTATTAGTTCAAGTTTGACCTTGACTCATTTCATGGCAAGATCGAATTTGGTCACTTGCACTTTTGTATGAGAAAAAGTGTACCAAATCTAGGTAACTGTTATTTATAGCCACAGTATTTTTTGTGGCTGTGATGTCAGAGTGCTGTGAAGGAAGATTATCTGTAAACTATGGACTGGCAAGCCCCCGCCCATAGGGGCTTGAAGAAATATATCGGCTGCATGATGCTTCCATGCAGAGCTGAATCCGGCCCGCACACTAGTACTGGTAAACCACTTAGAGGATCTAAGCCTGTCCAGGAGCCGCGGTGCGAGGCGGACCGTCCATGCTAATAAACCCTATTGGTTTCATTGGGGGACAGGGCTTGAGATGTCATTTCATCTCAATGTCGGGTAAAAGTCCCACAAAATTGGAAGCAACGTCTCCAAAATGACCTTTACAGTGTTGACGGGGACGTTAAACCTCAAATCAAACAAACAAACAAACAAACTATGGACTGGCTCTTGGACATTGGCAAACAGTGTAGACCAAGATCAGGCACTGCAGCCTGTGGCATCTGATTAGGGTCTACACTCTTTGCTTAAAATACAGGAATATATAAAGGTAAAATGAAACAGTATACGTATCTTTCAAAGAACCCATTTTATCCAGCCTTCTCTCATAGACAGCTTACTCACCAGTGTCGTCAGTGCTGCAGAATGTGATCAGGGTCTACACTGCTTGTTTAATATACAGCAATGTTAGGGTAAAAGGAATTAGTCTTAACCCTTCTCTTGCTGAATATTCATTTTAGCCACACCCATATCTGACTTCGAACCAATCAAATTACTTGATGCAATTTATTCCTACAAATTCATAAACTGAATGCCAAACAGTGTAGTTCCTGATCAGATGGCTTCTTCAGAAGCCATCTGATCTGGATCTACACTGTTTCCAAAGATAGGGGTTGTCGTGTACAGCAAGATAAGGATTAAGTATAGACATCCCTCTTTATACCGACATTCAATATAACAACAAAACTTGCTATAATGACAATTTCAATTGAACGAATACTTAGCTTAAGATGAGATGTATTTATTGAGATGTGTTTGTTTAATATTCCTAGAAACAAATGTTGTGGACATTTGTTAGAATCGCCTCGCTGAGGCGATTCTAACAAGTGTCCACAACATTTGCCGAGGCGATTCTAACAAATGTCCGCAACATTTGCCTAGGCGATTCTAACAAGTGTCCACAACATTTGCCGAGGCGATTCTAACAAGTTTCCACAACATTTGCCGAGGCGATTCTAACAAATGTCCGCAACATTTGTTTCTAGGAGTAATTAAATGGAAAAGTCTGTTATTACCTATCATTCTACTCCTTATTGATGTTCTTTATAGCGGCAAATTTGCTATAGCGGCAAATTGTTAGGAAACAAATACTGTCATTATAGCGAGGGTGCTCTGTATCCTTCAGGATCATTTTCCCAGCCTACACTCAGAGATAATTGCCCCACCAGTGCTGTTAGTGCTTTGATTTTCATATACTGCACAAAATCTACGCAGCCCTAGAGGTGGACATGTTTTTCTGTAACGTAACGTAACGTGTAACGGAGTGTTTGTGACAGTATCCTTATATAGACCTAGTTCCAGTATTAATAGAAATTACAGTCTTGTTACGAAACGTTTCAGTCCGTTACGTAACGGTTTTGTAACAGAAACAAGACAACATATATATTACAGTCCTGTTTCAATTGTAACAGAATCCCTTTACGTAACGTTTCAGTCTGTTACGTAACATTTCAGTCTGTTACCTAACGGTTTTGTAACAGAAACAAGACAACATATATGTTACAGTCCTGTTTCGTAACGTTTCATTCCGTTACGTAACAGAACTGTAAAAGATTCTCATTACATCTTGTTTCAAGGCAAAAAAGTGAAACGTAACGTAACGGCGTAACAGAATCCCGTTACGTAACGATCCAGTCCGTTACGTAACAGATTTGTAACAGAAACAAGAAAACATATATGTTACAGTCCTGTTTCGTAACGTTTCATTCCAGTATCTATTGATTTTTGTCATCACTGTTTGCACAAGTATTAAAATTAAAAAGAGAAACGATTAGGAACTGATACAGTCAGATCCCAAATTCATCCCACAATATCACCAGGGAAAGGAGTTGAAACATGGAGTGTTGACAGTAAACAAAACAGACAACTGGTAAACTGAGTCGGCAGCTCTTTACAAAACAGGTGGCGACTCTGAATATCCAAACCTAACTAAAATAGAGCAATCAATATACATAAGAGGTATGACATGACAAACATTAAACTTGAAGAACAAATGTAACTAAAAATAAACAACCAAAAAAGGGGGAAGAATCAGAAACATATATAATTAGGGAAAGAATCAGAACCACCAACACAAAACATGAAGGAACCACATCAAAAGCCCTGACTTGGAATGGTCAGTAAAAATTACTGGTGCAGACAATTTTTATTTAATAAGAGGCCTTATTTTTTCCAAAACATTAGAAAAAAAATAAAAAATAATAAACATCTGCTACTTTTGATTAGCACTTCAAGGGTTGGGGAACAAGAAACCAAAGTTTTGTATGACTGGTCTTAACCTAATTAAACAGTGGGTAATTAACGAAACCTCCAGCTGCTTCCATTAATCTTACCATGGTAAACCAAAATTAAAATGATAAGCAAGGGAAAAAAAAATATACCGTATATACCCTAAAATTTGGACACCTCACCTCCTCACCATACTTGTCCTAACGTTTGAACATGTACAATTTACTAACTGATGTTGTGTCTAAAAATAGCTGGATGAGTGGCACACAGTGTAGACCCTGATGAGATGCCACATTCTGTGGCATCTCATCTGGGTTTACACCATTTGCTCAGGCCAATCTGTCTGAATATATACATAAATTGTGGCATCTCATCTGGGTTTACACCATTTGCTCAGGCCAGTCTGTCTGAAGATATACATAAATTATGGTAGACCTTTATCAGACCTTAATGAAGAAAACAGAAGATAATTATCATGATATAAGCATGCCTAGATGTAAGTTCAGAGTATTGTTATGTAGGGGTGGGGACCCATCTGAGGAACAGTGTAGGCCCAGATCAGACATCTTATGATAAATATGCACCACATGGCTAAGGCAGTCAATGAAATCTGTTGCAGTGTCCAAATTTAAGCCATTAATAGAGCAGCTTATTGTGTAACAGGTTATTAATTTTATGCTTTGTTGCTAATTGGTTGAACTGAAACAGTTGAATCTGTCTTTTTTTCTTGCATCTCAAGTGAAACCATTCTTCCTAAATCAAAGTAATGAGAGCACTGATGGGTGGATAGACTGGAAAATAGAAGTGAAGGCAATGATCAGCAATCAATACAATTAACCCACAGCTCCCATCAGAGACACCAAAGGGAAAGAAACACAAACATGAAACAACAGACCCTAATGGAAACATCAATAGCGGAAAGCCAAAAGGATAGTTACTGGCAGTTAAATGTAGAATGTATTTGTATAGGCGTGTTTTCGTAATGTTCCCACAAAATCGTCAATTGGCTATCCAAAACAAAATAATATAAGCTGTATACACACTCAAAGATAAAACAAAAATAAACCGTGACAGAAGGACTGCCTTGGAACGGTCAGTGAAACGAATTCCACTGGGGGCCTTTAATCGATTTTACATGGGCACAATCCTCGCCCTTACTTCCGTCGCGATTTAGACAAATAATTTGTTCAATACACATGAAGGCCTCCTAACTCATCAGTACAACATCAGTGCCCATCAGTGGAAAAATGGTACTGAACACAACTTATACTCTCTCAAAATCCCGTTCTCTGAGCAAACAATGTAGACCCTGATCAGACACTACATTCTGTGGTTGACTAAATGACCTTCTTAGTTTCGAACAGCTGAGCCCGACTGGTGCCCTGGAGGTCATGGCCATCCGGTCTGCACCATTCTTTCATTGATATTATGAAGAAAATTTCTACAGTCATTATCTCACCCCGATTCAAAAAGACTACTGGTAGTTGTCAGTAGCACCGTAAAAATCCTAAAAAATCAGACAGCTTGAGGCTCTGTTACAATTCTCCTAAAATCTTAGCAAATTTATGTCAAGCTCCAGCTAGACCAAAAAGTGCAAAAGTGCAAACGGAATTGCAAACAGTGTAGACCTGATCAGACTGCTCCTTCAGGACCAGCCTGATCTGGGTCTGCACTTTTTGCTTAGGCTGGTCTGTCCCAAAACTAAGGATCATTAAGGTATACTGGTTGACCATTTATATGTGAATAAAAATAAAAAATGAATTCCTTTAAGAGCAATGAAAACATTCATAAGAAAGAAAATGGGTCATACTGTATGTGACCCTGTAGTGATCTGGCAAAGAAAGCCAGAGGAAACATACTGCAATTTTGCGAATTTCGAATAGGCAGTTGATTCCAAGACTGATATAAATCAAAATGGGGTCCAAAGAATTAAAAGCCTGTCTAGAATAGGAGTCTAAACCAATAATTTATTTTTGATTACTCTGAATATTCACGCTGATCTCAAAGGGCCAAAAGTAAAATATAAACTGCCATATGGTTGATGTACGGGGAGACCTTTTACGGCCGCCACATGGCACAACACCAGCTGCAGTGAAGGCAAATAAAAATCAAAAATGAGTTCCTTTAAGAGCAATGAAAACATTCATAAGAAAGAAAATTGGTCATACTATGTAGTTTCGGCTAATAAAGCCTCATCAGTGACCCTGTAGTGATCTGGCAAAGAAAGCCAGAAGAAACATACTGCAATTTTGCGAATTTCGAATAGGCAGTCGATTCAAAGACTGATATAAATCAAAATGGGGTCCAAAGAATTAAAAGCCTGTCTAGAATAGGAGTCTAAACCAATAATTTATTTTTGATTACTCTGAATATTCATGCTGATCTCAAAGGACCAAAAGTAAAATACAGTCGACTCTCGCTATCTCGAACCTCACGTGACCGGATAAAAAAGTTCGAGCTATCCGTAGTACGAGATAACCAAAGTGTGACGTCACATGTATGTCAGAACACATTGTTTGCCGTGATATGCTTGGTATTCTTGGTAATTCTTACATGAACGGTTTACTGAGTTTTTAAAACTTGTTTATGAAAGTACTGGAGCTTGTCAGAGTATAGCGTTTATGAACAAATTAATAAATAAATAAAACTGATAGATTTCTCACGTATTTTGTTGTCTTTTAAATACATGTACCTACAAATCTGGGTTTCCAAATACGCTAAATATAGTTAGATACTAAATAGACTGGTTCTCGGTTGTGAATGCAATGCTTATATTACTTCGGAGAGCAGTACATGCTATAATAGTCATACAGTAGTTTGACTCACCTCCCCTCTAACTGATTAACCGTCACTATGGCAAACAGTTTAGGTCCTGCCGCGAAAGCTCGTTATGAGCCATCCCTTTTGTATCTACACTGTTTGTACATGGATTTGCATGTGTTAAGAAACAGACGGGTTAACAACGATGCACATGAATTGTTCCGAACAACTGCGTATTTAACACGCCAAGATTATCACAAACTTTGTCACTTTCTTTGACATTTCTACAAGAAAGACAACGCCGCCTTTTATCACGGAAATCTTGCAAATCATTGACTCGAGACGGTGTAAGATTAAAGGTTGAGCACCGTGTGTCAGTCTTTATTACATGCACATGATTTTCTTAGTAGCCGAAAAGGTATTGTGTGTGCTGATTTTAATTGCAAACACACCTGGACAAATTGGATAATTAACAACATTGTGAGTATTGATGAATTGTTTTCTAAAGGCCTATTACAAAAATGAAGGAGCGGACGCATGTTTTTTTTTTTTTTGTTTTTTTTTTTTCGATGCGTCAAGAATCCCGATTCGAGATACGCAGTAGTAAAAACAGTGAAAAATAAATTCAGGGACTGAAAATGATGGGCGAGATAGCCGAAGTGTCGACTTAAAAGTAGTTCGACACATGCGAAGTTGAAATACAATAAATATATAGGGGAAATGTACGGGACTTAGAAATCGGTTCGACATAAGCGATAGGGTCGAGATAAGCGGGGTCGAAATAACGAGAGTCAACTGTATAAACTGCACTATGGTTGATGTACGGGGAGACCTTTTACGGCCGCCACACGGCACCACACCAGCTGCATTGAAGGCAAATAAAAATCAAAAATGAGTTCCTTTAAGAGCAATGAAAACATTCATAAGAAAGAAAATGGGTCATACTACGTAGTTTCGACTAATAAAGCCTCATCAGTGACCCTGTAATGATCTGGCAAAGAAAGCCAGAGGAAACATACTGCAATTTTGCGAATTTCGAATAGGCACTTGATTCCAAGACTGATATAAATCAAAATGGGGTCCAAAGAATTTAAAGCCTGTCTAGAATAGGAGTCTAAACCAATAATTTATTTCTGATTTCTCTGAATATTCACGCTGATCTCAAAGGACCAAATGTAAAATATAAACTGCACTATGGTTGATGTACGGGGAGACGTTTAACGGCCGCCACACGGCACCACACCAGCTGCAGTGAAGGCAAATAAAAATAAAAAATGAGTTCCTTTAAGAGCAATGAAAACATTCATAAGAAAGAAAATGGGTCATACTACGTTGTTTCGGCTAATAAAGCCTCATCAGGTCTGCCCAGGAAAAGGGTTGTTGATTAAATTCACCAGCATATCATGACTGGTCCGCTGTTAAATTCCAGTCCAAACCAAATCAAAAAGAGCCATCATATCCATCATAAAAAGGGCAGTGCACTTAAACATGCCATTCTAATAATAAAAACAAGCCCTTGAAGGTCCTTTTAATAAGCATACAGTGTATGGTCAGGCAAAGCCCTATGTCCCTCATCATTACAAAACTCTCCTATTCAAATATATTGAAATTTTACCACTAAAAAGAATTAAATGAAAATTTTCAGATAAAAAATTCTGATATTTTTCAGGTTTCTGCTCAATACATAGATTGTGGGAACTCGTTAGAAACGCCTCGCCAAATAGATTGTGGGAACTCATTAGAACCGCCTCGGGTGGTTCTAACGATTACCCACAATCTATATTTTTGAGCAGAAATAAGAAAAATAAGGTGTACTCCTGTAAACCCCAGTTTTACTTTATAAAAGTGGGGTTTAAGGGGGTCAAAATTATACAGACGTGTTTTCATGATTTGCTGACTTTGGACATGTTTGGTTGAACCAAACATATCGAAAATTGGCATAAGGAGCATGTATATATAATAAGCCTTATCCTGTGTTCACGACAGCCCTTACCTTTGCAAACAGTGAAGATCCAGATCTGATGGCTTCTGAAGAAGCCATCTGATCTGGATCTACACTGTCATACAGTTTGTGAATTGGACAAATATATTATATCAAGTAATTAGGGCCCCACACTGAAAGTGTGGGTGCCCTATAGTAATCACTCTGTCCGTCCGTCCGTCTGTCCGTCCACAAATTTCTGATAGCGCTGCCGGGGCCCTAGTCAGTTTCACTGACAGCTCTAGTTTGATTGGTTCATAGTCTGCAATGGGCGTGGCTTAATCGACTTATGCAGCAGGATATGGGTTAAGCCTATAAAAAAAACAAGTCAGCAGTTTGTCCCCTCTTAATCACAAAGGCATAATAATTGAAATGTTAGAATGCCGAGTTACAGACTGCAAAATCTAGCACTCTAAATTGCTATCAACTTTGTCTTCTTGAAATAGTATTTGAGTGTGCTTATTAGATTGGAGTGCGCTCATTAAAGCAAATATGGTAAATGCCTAAATCTGCATCAATCATTGTTTTGAGCACCCCAGCCCATAATAGATTGGACTGTATGGTGCTTTCATTCAAAACCGAAACTGGTCCAACTTTTGCGCACCGCCTAGGTTTTAGTCTGCCCAGGAAAAGTGGTACATGGTGGCCCGTCCCTTAAACCCTAGCAGTTTCTTTGAATAGTAGTGCTTGAGATGGCATTTCATCTCAATGCCCGTTAAAAGTCCCACAAAACTCGAAGCAGCACCTTCAAAATTAAAAAGTAACCTGAATAGTGTTGACAGGGATGTAAAACCTCAACAACCAAACAAAACATTGTTTGAGAGCTCTGTAAACCCCAAATCACACATTTAGTTTCTCTGTTTGTTCCTTTATATTTGTGGAACTCAAGATAATTACCTAAAATTTCTTCTGGACCTTTGTGCATAGAGTGAAATTCCCCTATTAACCCTTTTTGTACCAAATGGAATCTTCCTCCTTATATATAGCAGGAGTCAATTTCAAAATTTAGGGGTGTCAGGTTGTGTTTTCTTCCAATTGATTTGGAAAATGGCTGAACATTTTGCAAAGTGTGGAGGCCCTGATCAGACGCCGCGTTCTGCGGCATCTGATCTGGACCTGCACTGTTTGCCAGACTACCCGTTTTGGGGTTTCTGATACTGAATGGCTTAAGACCACCTAAATTTAAGACTAATTCTGCTTTAAAAACTTATTTAGAAGGATGCAGCTATTCTTTCTTTGCGTTTTCTGAAAACAGTGTCTTCCGGTCAGGAACCACCTTTTGAACAGTCCCCAAAGTGGTCTTAATATATAGGAATTTTACTGTGAAATTCCACTATAGAGACCACCTAAAATTAAGACTAATTCTGCTTTTAAAAGCTTATTTAGAAGGGTACAGTTATTCTTTATTCATGTTTTCTGCCCACAGTGTCTGCTGGTCAGGGACCACCTTTGGGACTGTTCAAAAGTGGTCTTAAAGACCACTTTTGAACAGTCCCCAAAGTGGTCTTAATATAGGAATTTTTCTGTGAAATTCCACTATAAAGACCACCTAAAGTTAAGACTAATTCTGCTTTAAAAAGCTTATTTAGAAGGGTACAGTTTTTCTTTATTCATGTTTTCTGCCCACAGTGTCCCCTGGTCAGGGACCACCTTTGGGACTGTTCAAAAGTGGTCTTAAAGACCACTTTTGAACAGTCCCAAAAGTGGTCTTAATATAGGAGTTTTACTGTACATCAAGTTGTGATCAATTTCCTGGCTCCAGAGAGTTGACAGTTCATTATGATCAGAAGATGTGATTTTCTTAATTAACGGCCCTAACATCAGACTGGTACAGATTTGCTTGATTGGTTGAGCTGGAATTCGGTAAGCAATTAATAATGGAAATGGCTTTTAAGAGAATATTCTTTATATTGATGTGGCGTCTTTAACCCATTGTATTCTGGTGGACGCTTCCATTGCCATATGTTGGATAAGTCCATTTTGTTATTAAAGAGTGTCGGGTCTATTTTTTGTTTTTATTCTATTTTCAATTAACTGAAATCATGTTGGCAAACACTTGCATTCTGCGGTATCTGATCTGGGCCTGCACTGTTTGCCAGCGTACCCCTTAAGGGGTTTCTCGCCTTAAATGGGTTAATTCGCTAAAGACTTTAGCCAGAAATTCTGTATGGCATGATCTTGTTACTACAAGACCTTATATTGCACTGTTTCAGAGAGTGTTGGGATGATGTTATGGTTTTGACATTGAGACTAAAGGTCATTGATTTCATTCATTTTGGGTTCATTCAAATCAGTTGTCCTTAAGTTACGAAGTGATCTAAAAGCTCCCCTGCATTTGTCCAAGTAAACAGCATGCACATTGCGTTTGACAGAGTGCAATATAAAGAGGCTTATCTGTCAACTCTGGACTGGGCTTAATTGCTGGTACATTAGCAAACAGTGTAGACCCAGATCAGACATTGCTGAATACTCAGCTGTGACACTCTATATGAGTGGGAATATGAGGCTGCCCTCCATCACAGTTGCCTCCCCTCCTTCAGGGTTATGAGGCAGCTTCAACCTGGGTGGCAGAGGAATGCGTCAACTATCTACAGACAGATGGCTTGGTGTTCTAGCTACTATGGTTTGGCAGATGATCCTTGCTTTATAAGGACAAGTGCAAAGCACATTGCCTGAGGGCAGGAACAGCGGCATGTCAGATGCCGTTAAAGAAATTAGTTGGGACGTCAGCTAGGACAGGACTGGTGTTCCAGTTTTGAATCTTTATGGCTATCTCAACTGTAGAATGCCATCAGACATCAAAGCCCTGTTTGTGTCATCTCTGGCTTGGCCTCCTGTCAAGTGTGGGAGGCAGGGTCAGCCAGTGTGGTGAATCATGCAAGCACCTGAGCAAATTCAGGGTTAGAATAATCGAGAGGAAGAGTTTGCAAGGTAGTGGAACACTATCCCGCAGGGAAGTGGATGTCTGCTGTATACAGGAGACCCAATACTGTGGTGGCAACTACTGCACAGTCAAGGGCAAGGACACCAGGTACAAGCTCAGCTCTACTGATCTGGAAATGACAAAAGCACTGCTGGTGTAGGAGTGTTTTTGGTGAAAGAGTGGATAAAAAAAGTTTCTGAGGTGCAAAGAGTCTCTGACAGAATTATCTAAGTGAAGCTTGTAGTCGGCCAGCACGTGAATACCTTTCTGTCTGTGTATGCCCCACAGAATGGTCTTAGTGATGAGGTTAAGGACCTGTTCTTTGACCCACTATGTGCTGTGACTTCCAGGATCCCAGGATCCGAACTCCTGATCCCATGTGGAGATTGGAACAGCCATGTAGGCAGTGCAGGCACTGGATACAGGGAAGTGCATGGTGAGACTAGATGTTGAGGGCGAGAGGATCCAAAGGTATGCCCTAACATTTGATCTGCTTCTTTGGAACACGTTTCTTGAAACATATACATATAGACTTCATCCTTTTTGCAGACGATTCACAAACTCATGACAGATGTGAAAGTGATCCCTGATGAGGAAGTAGCCCATGCAACTTCAGCTACTTGTATCACAGTATACGATATAGAGGATCTTACATGAGTGTTCATGTATTATTGAATTTATTAAACAAGTTGAGGAAAAGGGATAAAATGCGAGGCTCTGCCGAGCATTTTATCTCTTTTCCTCGACGAGTTTAATAAATTCAATAATACATGAGCACGAATGCAAGATTCTATTTATCATATGACATTTAAAACGCATTTTATTCACGAATTTTTACGAAAATGTCAATATTCCGCCGTTAGTAAACGCGACGTCGTTAAGGACGCCGTACATGTAACGTTACGGGACGTATCTAGCTAATTTGCATATTTAATCCACTAGTGGATTATCGAAAATATTACATGGCGTTATTACACTCTCAGACGCGACGTCATATGATAAATGAGGATTGATGTGCCTCCTAAATCCAAACACAAGTTCACCTCCTGCCTGAAAGTTTGGCAGCTTAAAGCCCCTGATGAATCATTTCCAGGGGCCAGTTGTTCAAAACTAACGACGTCGTTAGTTAACGTATCGTTAAAACTTTGATCATTAAATATGGCAAATATGCTGAAATTTTTGCTGAAAAAATGTGAGCAGATTTTGCGGAAGCAAAAGCTGCTCACATTTTTTCAGCAAAAATACCAAAATTTACGATATTGTACTTGCTAGAAGAGTTAACAATATGACCACTAACGAGCTTGTTAAGCTAACGATGCTTTGAACAACTGGCCCCAGGTTTTCAACTTGCATATGAGTACGCCTGCAGTTGTAGCTGATGCTGCCACTGAGGATATATGTGACAACAACAAGACAGGCCTTCTTAAGACAACTGAGGAGGTGTGTGGCACAACTCAGCCCCACGCTGGCATCGTGAAACCTGGTGGTGGAATGAGCATATTGAAAAGATCATTGCAGCCAAGCGGCAAGCTTTCAAGGCATGGAAGACTGGTAAAGGCACTAGGGCATCAGCTAATGCGGCCGAAGGGATTGCCAGAAGTGTGGTGCACCATGCTCAAGGAGATCTACAAGAATATTGACCCTATGTCTTCAGAAGTATACCGCCTCGCTAGAGAATGTTGATGTTGACGGTGACAAACCAGTAAAGAATGATGCAGGGGAGATGTCAATGAGCGAAGACTGAAAGCAGAGGGCCTGATTAGAACACTACCAGAGGCTATTCAATGTTGAGTTTGACTGGGACTCGGACCACCTGTCTGATGAACCACCAGTGTAAGGGCCACCCATTCCAATTACTATTGATACGGTTAAGAAAGGGGGGCAAAGCACCGGGCCCATCGAGTATAGTGGTGGAGATGATACAAGCAGCGGGTAACAAGGGCACCTCGTGATCCATAACCTCGCAGCTGGAGTCATTCTTGATGGCAAGGTACCTGACTGGGAGCAGAGTTTCTGAAGATCTGGTGTGAGATGCAACCTGGAAGGGGCCCACTTATGTGGATGTTAATCAAAAATCCAGTGATATTGATGAGAAAGCTGTGTCTGATTGAGGCTGAGGAGCATTTTCCATAGGCATTTTATGTGCTGTTTCTTTTTGACTTTCTGGCTGTTTAGCTTTTAACTCTTATCATGCTGTTCACGACAACCCCTATCTTTGCAAACAGTGTAAATCCAGATCAGATGGCTTCTGCAGAAGCCATCTGATCAGTATCTACACTGTTTGACATCCAGTTTATGAATTTATAGCAATACATTACATCAAGTAATTTGATTGGATGATAGAGGGAAATGGGTGTGGCTTAAATGAACATTCAGCAAGATAAGGGCTAAAGAACGACCCCAATAATGAACATTGATCCTTGTTCTTCTGAATAAATTAATTTTTTTTGCACCCATTTCTGACTATCAACAACCAAATTACTTCATAAATATAATGTATTCATTTAGTTTATGAACTGAATCTGGGCTTTACAGTGTGAATCCGGATGGCCTGGATAGCTCAATCAGTTCATAGCATTCAGGACTCATTCCAGTGACTGAGCCACATACCTCTGCTGCATGAGTTCAAGTTGTGCTAGTGAAAAAAAACAGTGGAGAGAAAAATATTAATGCTCTGCATGCTAGGGATTTTTTTCAGCAGTTAACATTTTGAAATATTTTTCTAATTTTCCTAGAAAACAGGATTCGACATAGTATGCAATTTTGCTGGAGATTCTGGGAAAAATAAGGAAATTATTAACAATTTGTCCATTAGAGTGTGTTAAAAGTTATGCAACTGGACTGAATATGCCAGCATGTATGATGGTTAGATTGTCACTACCCTTTTTCTTTCCTCTTCCTCGAGACAACCTGAACAAAATGTGTCTCAGAAGCAGAATTGCTGACATTGACGTCATGCTAAATCAGTAATTTCATTCCAATTCAAAACAGTGTATATATGAAATCCTTCAGCCATCTGATCTCGATCTGCACTGTTTGCAAGGATTGGTGTTGTCATGTTCAGCAGGACAAAGGTTAAAAAACCTTAATATCTGCTTTTCAAATAAGTCATCTATAAAAGCCTACTGCCAACTTGTATATTTTACATCCCAGGATCAGGTTCATTATTAATCTGATTGTTGATGAAACATTTTAGCGCATAATCGCTCTGGGAATTACTGGTATGTAAGTTCGTTACACTTGTCACTTTCTTTAGCCCATAAAGTGCCGAAAGCGAATCGGAATTAATTTGTACAAAAAGGATTTTTCTCTGTATCATTAATTTCTGTTTAGTCTTTAGATAATTAAATGTCAGGGGAGCCGACTAGTTCATTTTGGAAAACATTTCAGACTAGATTTAAAGTATCAACATTTTCATCATTGCCATCTCGAAAAACCTTAACCTGCTGAATAATTAACCCTTTTTGTACCAAATGGAATCTTCCACTATATATATATAGAATGAGTCCATTTCAAAATTTAGGGGTGTTAGGTTGTGCTTTCTTCAAAAACTTTTCAGAAAATAGTTGAACTTTTTGCAAACAGCATAGGCCCATTCTGTGGTGTCTGAACTGAGTCTGCACTGTTTGCCAGGGTACCCATTTTGGGGTTTCCGGTACAGAATTTGTCAATTTTGCCAGACCCATTTCCGACTATGAACCAGTCAAATTACTTGATATGTTTCTATTCATTGAATTTTAAAACTGCTTGACAAACAGCGTAGATCCTATTCAGGAGCCATCTAATCTGGATCTACTCTGTCTAAAATGATAGGGGTTATCGTATTCAGCAGGGTTAAATTCCTAGCATCATCTGCAGTCACAGCCTTTGAACTGTTTCAGATAGAGCCTTCATATTTGGCGTGTAGGTTCCTTGTGACATGGGCTTCTCACTCATACAAAACAAAATTGACCTGTGGCCCTGACCTTGACCTGTGACCTACTTTAATAAAACTAAGTATGCCATTTTCGTTTATGTGGTGTATTCTTTGCTTCCAATGGATCTAACTACATTTGTATTCAGTACTTATTTAATTAACCCTTTTTGTACCAAGTGGAATCGCCCTCCTTATATAAAGCAGGAGTTCATTTCAAAATATAGGGGTGTCAGGTTGTGTTTTCTTCAAATTGATTTGGAAAATGGCTGAACTTTTTGCAAACAGTGAGGGCCCTGATCAGATGCCGCGTTCTGTTGCGTCTGATCTGGGCCTGCACTTTTTGCCAGGGTAACCGTTTCGGGGTTTCCGGTACAAAATGGGTTAAAAAAAGTACCTTGGGCTGGAGACATGTTTGTGTTTCACAAACACATCTTGTTCTATATGGAAACACCAATAAGCGGGATTTTGCAAATAGTCCAGGCCCAGATCAGGGCCCAGTTGTTCAAAGCCCTGTTAGCCCATTTGTGGTCATATTGTTAACTACTCTTGCATGTTTAATGTCTTTAAGACCACTTTTGAACAGTTCCAAAGGTTGTCTCTGACCAGCAGACACTGTATGCAGAAAAGACAAAGAAAGAATAAATAACATTTTTAAAGCAGAATTAGTCTTAATTTTAGGTGGTCTTAATAGCGGAAATACACTGTAAATTTTTCTACAAACAGCTCAACCTAAAGCCCCAAAATTCAGAAATGGACTCCTGCTATATATAAGGTGGAAGATTCCATTTAGTACAAAATGGATCGGGTGCCAAAGAACCATCATCTTATTGGTCAAAGGGAACAAACTCTTATGGAGGTGGATGTATCGAGAGTGCAGTGAAATTCCAATAAAGGCTTGCATCTGAGGAACCAAATGACAAAACATTACAGCACTAATTGTTTCACGTCCCTAATCTCACTGATTTCTGGATGACGTGATTTTGCATTTGTAACGACGAATTAGACCCGTTTTGCTTCTGATCAAAGCACGCTGAACCTCACTAATGTGTTTTAAATGACTTCTTTACTCCAGGATAATAACAGAATTAACCAGCTTACAGCTTATTAGCTATCCCAAATTGGTCAATTTAATTAGCTCTGGGTTGCCTTTGGATAAATCAGTGTGTATAATTGCACAAAATGTCTTGTTAGTGAAATGAAATGTAACAATGTTAACTTATTTTCTACCAGTTAGTATTATTACTGTCTATATTCGTAAATTTGGCCTTGTTTACTTGCTTTTCAACATTAGTCTCTGTATGGGTTTTAACCATTTTCTCTCTCACTATGAATAGCAGGAGTCCATTTTAAAATTGAGGGGTATCAGGCTGTGCTAGGTTCAGAAATTCAGTTAGAAAACGGTTGGACTTTTTCCAAACAGTGAAGGCTGATATCAGACACCGCATTCTGTGGTGTATGATCTGGGCCTGCACTGTTTGCCATTGTAACCGTTTTTGGGGTTTCCCATCTGTAATGGGTCAGAAAGTCTTTAGATTTTAATTATTCTGCTTCATTGACTTTATAAGTTAAACTGCAAGTTTTGCTCTTTTTGTCATACAAATGAAACTTTATCCCTTTTCCTGCTGAATAAATTATTTTAGCTACATCATTTTCTGACTATCCACCAATCAAATTACTTGATATAAATAATATATTTGTTCAATTCACAAACTGCATGACAAACAGTGCAGACCCTGATTAGATGGCTTCTTCAGAAACCATTTGATCTGGATCTAGACTGTCACCAGCAGGCACATGTGGCCAGGGCAACGTTAAATCAACGTCGGTGCAATGTCATGATATTGCACCGATGTCGATGTGATGATTAGGGCTGATTATTGAGGCCAATTTTGACTATCGTGATAGTATTGCTATCGTGGAAACTACTATCACGATACTATCACTATCGGGACATACTATCACGATACTATCATGATACTATCGGGTAACTGTTATGAAACATCCCTATCAGGCTGTATGCCCGTTTGTATATGGAAACTTTGGCAACCATTCACACGTAAATATTTACCTGTTTGATTCGGGTAATATGGCCGATGTGACCATATTCAACTATGCCTTGTTAATCCATATGTCATAGAACTTATGTAAACGTTCATCAGAGATTGTTATCCTGGATATATTCCACAAAAATGTGTAAATGAATTGCTGAAGTTGAAATTTCCCTCTTCATGGGCGCCGCCATGTTCTGTTCTGTTCTGTTAATCTTCTCCGCCAACAATGACGAACCCTGAATCTTCTCAGGTAAAATATCCAGCACCACAATATTTTAAAACTACTGTGTATAATACAGTCCCAGTGATATATACACGATACGTAAGTCAATGTTCATGTGATAAAACGTTTCGTAAAATGTTCGTATACAGTATAAACTTTACTGCTGGCTAAAATACTAAATTTAGACCGCATGCACCTCGTGTAATCAACCAGAAATTGATCTTCTGTAGATTGTCTCCCTTGCCTTGTGTATTTTGTATATCAACCGCCGTGAGTTAAATTCAATGATTTCGCCAACTTCAGATTTTTGTGTGTGAAATGGCAACACACGGGTATAATCAAGGATAATGTTCACTAAATCGCTCTGAGAGGCAGCATACTCTCGAAGACCGTGTTCACAAAGACAGTTCATAATAACTTCCACAATAGGATCTCTTTCGTCTCGCAACGTTGGACAGTTCATAACAAAATGTTCCACGGTTTCTTCTGCACTTCCACAGGATTGACAGGTTGGGTCAACCGCATTCTGATTAAACTTTGCACGATTCGTCTGGAGAATGTAGGTTCCAGTAAGTAGTTTCAATCTGGATGGCATTCTTGATGTCTCGAACACAGATTTACACGGCACCTTCAATACTGGGTGCACTTTTCCAGGTTGGAAAGTACAATTCATATATCTCAGTGACGAATACAATTCTGCCTGCGATTCGATAACCTCCTTCCAACTGGATTCGACAATCTTGTTCACCGAAGTCTTCCAGGAACTTTTCTTAACTGGATTCTCAACGTACGTAGTTATATTATCCAAACCATATCGTGCAAGGATAGGTGGAACTTGCATAGCCCAGGAACATGATTTGTCAGATTTAACAACTATTTGTCTCCTTAAAATCCGCTTTTCCAGGCTTTCATCGCTTTGATTACACAAATTATTGAAAAAGCTTAAAACTTTCAGATGAAGTACCGCTCGTATTGGCAGAAGTCCAGACAAGATATAGATTGCAGGATCTGCAGCGTTATCCGGTAGTGATAGAATTTGTTTCAAGGTTTTCTTGTGGAATATTTCAAGTTTGTCAATTAGTTTTTGCGGTGGGATTAATATTTCAAGCCCATATAGTAACACTGGTAGAACATATGCTCTGTATAGTTCAATTGCTGAGACTGGATCTAGTCCATTTTCGCCGTGTAGACCCGCCCCAAATAAGCTGTATAACGTTCTTCTAGCTTTTGCCAAGTTATTATTCACATTAATGTCTGCATTTTCAGCTATAGACGCAGTTCTGGTAATTCCAAGATGTTGTGCAGCTTTAACGCCGTGAAGTTGCTTGCCATCCAACTCGAATGAACTATTCTCACACTGCTTTCTTGAATTTTTTAACGTAAGCGAGACTGTTTTTGATGGTTGCAGAAGATAACGCTCCTCATTCGCAAAGTTACTAGCCATATTTATCAGTAATTGTGTTTCATACAACGAGTTACCCATCAAGCATACGTCGTCTGCACATGCGCAGTTGTTGGTAGTTAAAGTCCCAATTTTCCCGCCAATGCCAGTATCCTCCAGCTGGTTCAACAACGGATTTACATAAATCTTGTAGAGATCAGTGGAAAGTATTCCGCCTTGACGGACCCCTTGTGAAATTTGGAAACCGTCACTCATCTGGTTCTTTAATTTTACGACACTTGACGTTTCTTCGTGAAGGGATTTTATGAGTAACCAATGCCTGTCATTCACACCCGAATGATAGAGTCTTCTAAGTAGATGACTATGGCACACGACATCGAAGGCCGCTTTCGCATCAAGTAATATAACGTGAGCGTCCAATTTAGAGTCTGCACAGTCTCTATAAAACTCTTCCAATATGTATGCAGCGTTAAGTGGAGATGACCCCTTTGTGAATCCTCTCTGTGAAACGTTCTGACTTAACAATACTTTGTCCTGTATACGGCCTCTGAGTATTGTTTCAATGACTTTACATAGAGTTGGTAACACAGTGATGCCGCGATAATTTACTGCTTCTGAAGGATGTCCCTTATTTTTGAAAATTGGGGATACAAGTCCAACTTTTAGAATTTTCGGGACAGCACCAAGTTCAAAAATAGCATTAACGACCTGCAACAATTTGGCGTGTAGACTTTCACCACCATAAAGAATATGTTCAATTGTCAGCCCATACACATCTGATGACTTCCCCTTATTTATTGATTTTATTGCCTCTTCAAATTCGATGCTAGCTACTGGGTCTATCCTCCCGTCTTGTACATTATCTATCAGGATTTTTAGTTCCATTTCAACTTGCTCGTGATATGACCGGTCAAAAGCTTCGTTCTCAGACGTTTTGGCCAAATTTTCGAAGTGCAATTTAAAACCGTCGAGTACAGAATCCTCACCAGAGTAGCATGCCCCTTCAACATATAGGTCGTTAACACAGTTTTTCAACGATCCACGCTGTTTGTTAATCAGTTTATAAAAAAGTTTGGTATTGCCTATTCTTGCTTTCATAATTTCATTTCTCTCAGCTTCAATTTCAACTGCCACTGCAATTCGACACTGACGTCTAAACTCTTTTTTACAGTTTTTACGATTAATAAAGTCTGGATCGGTTGGATCACATTTCCTGCCATAATGTACCCATTGTTTATGTGCGTCACGCGATGCCTTAAGGGATTCCGAAATATTTTCGTTCCAGACGGCAAGTTTGGGTTTTGACTTTTTCCCACCTTTACGTGGTCCACAGACTTTTTCACTAGCAGCTGTCATAATACTACACAACTGGGCCGCAGCATCTTCAACATTTTCACAAGGAGTAAAGTTTTCCAAATATTCATTCACGCATTCAAGATATTGAGATTTATCAATTTTGTCCCAATTTGTACGTGGAGCAAGAAGTTGTCTGTCTACCTTAGACTTTGAAGATTTTCTCAGCGTTAAACTAACATTTACTTTTGTGACAATTGGTGTATGATCGGAAACATTTGCTTCCAGTTCAATAACTTCCTTATAGGTGTCAGTAAAAGATGAATCTCCAGCCTTGAAGAAATAGTCTATTTCGGACATGCATGTACCATTTGGGTGCATAAATGTGGGAGCTACACATGCAAAATGTATCTTAAACTCCTTGATAAAGTCATTAATGTACAACAATCTTCTATCAGTGCTAGATTTCTTCAAATCTTCATTCAAGTCACAGCCTACCAGTATATTATGAGTTGGAGCATGCTTGACAAAAATTTCAAAAAGTTCATCAACACAAGCGTAGAATTCATCGTTACTGGTTGAGTATCCTCTACATGGAAAGTAGACTGATATAATTATAGTTTTACGTTCGTTACTGTCTTTATTTCCCAGTTCGACACATTGAATGCGCTCCGACCCGTCCGACAGCACAGTGACAAGACTGCTAAGTTTCTTTTTCCAGAGGACTGCGACACCGCCGTAACCCCGCGGCATCTGTATAGGGGGTAAAGGGTTTCTATAGTCGGCTCCCTTTCCTGCAAACTCGATAGATTCATTTATCTCATTTAATAAGTTAATCTGTGCTTGAAACAGCCAGTGTTCTTGAATACATATAAAATCACAGAATTTTAAAAGGGAGTTAACCGCGATGGCTGACGTCCTAATGTTCTTGCAGTTGAAAGATGCAACTGTTAGATGCATGCGACCTTCATAGTTTATAACTGGGGTTGCGCAATCATGCCCCGCCGAAAAGGAGGCACATATGTTTGATTCTTACTGTTTACTGTTGTTGGTCTTGGTAGTGGTGGCCCAAACAGACGAACCCGAGATCCATCACTTGTAGAAGATTGAGTCGAGCTATGAACAGAGGGTACTCCAACCTCATTTGTAGAATACCGAGTACTTGGAACTGAGGCTAATACCGGCGGAGGTTGTGTTAGATCAATACTCTGAATAGACTCACTGGACACATTGCCTGGTTGAGGCTGTTGGCTCTGTGTGATACCCGAAGCCGTGGCAGTAGTAGGTTGCTCTATGTTGGAGGTGATAACGGAATTATTTGCCATACCTGAGTTTAAAGGTCTGTAAAATACTGGGTCACCTGTTGAACCTGGTCACATGACTAAGGGAAGTAATTCGTCCCTTTCATTGGCAGATCTAGCGGCCACTTACGGCCTGCATTTGCGCAGTAGCACTGATCAGCTGCTGCAAACCAATCAATCAGGAGCCTCCGTTCGTACGGCCAGCTCCTGTGATTGGTTGACTCTACGTCCATGTTACGGCCGCTAGATCTGGCCACCCTAGTATAAAACCGCTGCGTCCGGCCTGGTTTCCTTGGAAATTGCGGTCTGTTGATCTGATCTCCGAATCTGCGTCAGCGAGTCATCAAAACCTACTTAAGTCTTATCTAAATTCTATCTACGCAGAGTAGACCTCGTATTCTAATTCTGATACAAAGAGCAAACAAGAAGTAGTGAGTAGTCCTGATAAAGTTTCCGAAAGGTTAAAGTTTGGCATTCGAAGGCGCGTTTAACTTAGAAATTTGTTGCTGTTAAACTGAAAAGTAAATTTGATCTTTTGTTAAGTTAATTCTTAGAGGTACCCTGCAGTCTTCATAGGTGTTTTTGGACTATGGAGAGGGTATATGAGAGTTTGTTGTAAACCTCGCAGTCGAGGTGCTACACATTCTGTTTTTGTAGAGTAATAGCGTTTAGTGGGTTTGGTGTTATTTTCAAGTCTTGGGTATTGTGACTTGATGCCTTAGTTTTACTGTGTGAGTTTTGTGGGTCGATAGGTGCGAAGCTGTGTATGTTTGCGCAGGCATGCCCAGCTACCTCACCCCGGCGTTCCCCGGTCAGTAGGTTGCCTATAATTCGAAACAGTAAACTCACACCGTGGGTCAAAGAGTACTTTAGCATTGCATTGGAGTGTGTATATCTGGCCAAATTCACACTGTAAGACATAGTTATAGGAAGCGCTTCGAATCCTAAACAGCCCCATTAATCAGTTGCATTGTTAGACTCACTACATCCAAACAACCTTTCTCAGACCCATCTGGAACTTTAATCCCGTACCACACGGGTGTGAATCTAGACCGCCCCCCCCCCCCCCTTTCGCTTTTACCGGCGTAGCAGCATAGTATTAGTATTGAGTTATAAGGCATAGAACACAATCCTGTATATTATGAGATTATAAACCCTCACGATGATTTGGCTTAAAGCATGCGTTAAGTATTAACTTGTTATAATTCCTCCCTGTTCCGAGGAATTCTGTAATATCAAGTCTCATCCATCATCATCTACTTCATATTCATTCCTTACCCCACCGTACCGCTTGGTCACGGGGTGCAACTGGTGAGATAAATTTGACACTGCATCACGCTACCAACTTCATCCTTCAGCTTTCATCCTTCATGTTAAGCTAAGAATCATCACTCATTTCTAGTCAAGATAAGAACTGAAAGAATTCTTGTTAGGGTAGAAACAGCATAAACATATATTGACAGCAGACGGGCTCTTAGTATTGCTTTCACTCCAATTTGTTGCTTAGGTGATGAGACCCCGTGAAATATTTGATTAAGCTATTCCGAGGCCAAAGATTCACACGGAGCGAGCTTGGGCTAGGGACGCTACAGAATTTTTGGTGGCAGCGGTGGGATAAAAACAGTGCCGCTGGTTTGTTGCATAGACTCCGCCCTCGGGTTTAGCCTTGTAAGGCATGTGTGACTTCGGGACGAAGTCAAGAGATGAGGGGGAGAAATGTAACGGTTATGGGTAAATACCACTTCTACAGCCTTGCTGTAGGAGCCGGCTCTTTTAGCGACGCGAGTAGAGTGGTTGGCTTTTTCACGAAGTTAAGCAACGGACATTGCGGTTAGTACCTGGATGGGTGACCGCGTTGCTTAACTTCGTGGACGACCCGGTACACGCTACATTGGTGGCAGCGGTGGGATATTTTAAAATCAGTTAATATTGATTCACTCTTCACTGGAAGGTCTGGTGGGGATGGAATAATATATAGCCTTTAGCGTACTCTGCCCTGCTCGCTGTGCTGTTCGATAATTTTCGCCTCATTAGATAATAGTTGTAAACTGTGCTGTTGCGCCGGAACCCAAACCCTCAACTTTGCTATTTTTCATAATTAGTGTTGTTATATTCTGAAAATGGCTTCTGGTGTTGGGTCGGACCACGTCTTATCCCCTTCAGCCGGGGAAGAGCAGCAAGAACGTGATGTCAGAGGTCCGGGAGTCGTCTCAGTGGACGAAGGACGTTTTCCCCGTCAACCTCGCGATCACGGACCCAATTCCCCGTCCTTCGTCCGCGACCATTCCTTTACCTTTGGTACTCCAAGTGGCGAAGTGCTATTCCGTCGTCCAAACCGTTACGAAAATGTGGGTGAACCAGCTGAAGTACCTCTTATGAATTTTGGGCAAAATCAAAATTTTCAAGACCGAAATAAAGAATCTGATGATTTTAGAAATCAAATTTCCTCTATCCAAGCCTCTTTGTCGGCAATCACGGCTCGTCTAGAGAACCAAAGTGTAGCCCCAGAATCATCCCATTTACCATATTGTCCTATACCGGCCCGTAGCACTAGTGTGCCCTCTCATTTTCCAAGCAGAATGCAAATGACAAGAGATAGCAGTAATGTATGTGATCGATACACTACAAGGCTAGGCAGAGAAAGGTCATTATCGCCGCCTCGCTTTATATCTGAAAACTATCCAAATTTTGCTATAGCTAGACCTGCCCCTGTCAGTGACAATTATGGATATCGATCGCAAAATTTCATTAAGGTTGCAATGTACGATGGAAAGTCGAGTTGGAAAGATTACCTTGTGCAGTTCGAATTAGCAGCGCAAGCGAACGGTTGGGACAGAAATACGCGTGCAATCCGACTTGCCTGTAGTTTGAGAGGAAGTGCTCAAGCCCTCTTGAGTGACCTCACCCCTGAAATTAGACAAGACTATGACCGTCTTGTCACTACATTAACGGAGCGTTTCGAGCCCCCGAATCAATGTGAGCTCTATAAAGCTCAGCTGAAACGCCGAATTAGGAAACGGGACGAGGGACTGCCAGAACTGGCTCAGGATATAAAGCGCCTGACTAGGATGGCTTACCCCTCCGCGCTAATGGACTTAAGAGATACCCTATCCAAAGACAGTTTTATAGAAGCCCTGAATGATGCGGAAATGGAGCTTTTTATCTGTCAGAAAGAACCCCAAACCACAGATGATGCCGTAAGGCTAGCCCTCAAATATGAGGCATTTACCCAGGGTAGACGCAAGCGATTGACCTCAGCAAAAGCTGACGTCAGGACTCAATACGAAGACGACGTCCAAGGCATGATATCTCGCAAGGATATTGCGGAAATTAAAAATGATATCCGCGAACTCAAAACCAATTCTAAGGTTCAGCCAAATCAAGGAAAGCCCATATCAAACAACAAGAATGCATGTTTTGGCTGCGGGCAAACCGATCACCTGCTTAGATCATGTCCTTTTAGGAGCACGGTGGATAATAATTTCTCCCGTTTTAATGACAGACAATACCAGAATCGTTCTGGTCAGCGTTACAACTTCCACGGAGATCGTTGCGACTTCCAGCAAAATAATCAAAGTACCCAAAGTACCGTAAGACAGGGTAATTCCCGCCAGGAGCAAAATTCTCGTCAAACCAGGAATCCGGGAAACTACCAGAAGCTGGCGCCGCGGGTCAGGCCTCAGCTTTAAATGACCAAATATCGGACAGACCCATCTCCAATGCCCCACCTGTCAAGGAAAAGGGTTTATTTATATCTGTAGATGTATTTGGAATCCGAGTTGATGCTTTATTAGATACTGGAAGTACAATTTCAGTTATAAGCCCAGAAGTGTTCGAGAAGATCCCGCAATCATTAATGCCCCAGCTGACCCCAGTAGAAAGCACCCTTCGCATGGCGAATGGGGATACTTCTACTCCCCAAGGGAAGGCTTGTTTTAAGGTTATAATTGAAAACCAGGAATTTTGGCCTCAACTGACCATAGCTAATATTGAAGTCCAAATGATCATTGGCTATGACTTTATGTTCGCCCACAACTGTTCCCTTGACATTGGTAACCACCGTTTGAAAATAGGCAGGAAGTATGTGAAATGCCACACAGAAAGTCAGAATAGCTCCCTTTTCAGAATCTGTCTAGACCGCGATGTAACCGTTCCCCCGGGAGCTGAAATGATAATTGGTGGAAAAATTGACCTCTTTGACCGATCATTGGCGGATATCCCGGAAATGATAGTGGAGCCCAAGCCCGAAAGTGACCTTACTAAAAAGGGGATTTTAGTGGCAAAAGCCTTGGTTAATCCAAACTCACAAATCATTCCCCTTCGTGTAATGAACTTATCAGATCGACCCCAACCGTTGTATTCTAGAACTATAGCGGCAACTGCAGAAACAGTTGAGTCCGTAACCACCCCCGAAAATGTGAGCCCTTCTTACCCACAAATTGCCGTCCGCTCAGTTTCCGGGTTTAACTTTGATGAAATGCCCGAGCATATTAAGGCTGTATGGGATGCAAACGTTACCGCGCTATCGGTCGAGCAACAGAAGCAATTCTTTACTCTGCTAATGAAGCATCAAAACGTCTTCGCAGCATCAAAATATGACCTAGGCCGCACTGACCTTGTACAACACGAAATTGACACTGGGAATCATCCTCCCATTAAACAGCCTGCCAGACGCATACCCCTAAATAAACGAGAGATCGCAGAGCAGGAGGTAGAGAAAATGTTAAAGCACAATATCATAGAACCGTCTACAAGTCCCTGGAGTAGCCCCATTGTATTAGTTGAAAAGAAAGACCATTCTACTAGGTTTTGCGTGGACTACCGTCGTTTAAACGATGTCACAAGAAAAGACAGCTATCCGTTGCCCCACATTCAGGACTGTTTTGATGCCCTAGGTGGAACCTCCTGGTTTAGTTCCGTAGACCTCCAGTCTGGATATTGGCAGCTCGGCGTGTCCCGGCGGGATGCGCCCAAAACTGCATTCACCTGCACCTCAGGTTTATTCCAGTTTAATGTCCTCCCGTTTGGCGTTTGCAATGGGCCCCCAACATTCCAGAGACTCATGGAACATGTCTTATCTGGGTTACAATGGAAAATATGCCTCCTATATTTGGATGATGTCATTATTTTCTCTAAAACATTCCAGGAACATGTTGAAAATCTTGACCAAGTTTTGGCTCGTATCAGTGAAGCTGGTTTGAAGGTAGCTCCCAAGAAATGCCATTTCTTTCAGGCTGAAGTAAACTTCTTGGGACATATTGTTTCTAAAGATGGTGTTGCGACTGACCCCTCCAAGATTAAGAGCATCGAAGACTGGCCCCAGCCTAAGAACGTTAAAGAAGTTCGTATGTTCTCAGGCCTCTGTGCTTACTACAGACGCTATGTTGAAGGCTTCGCTCAGATAGCCCGTCCCCTCCATAAACTTACGGAGAAAGGTCGCCCTTTTCAGTGGACAGAAGAGTGCCAAGCTGCATTTAATGAGCTCAAACGCCGTCTCACGTCCAGCCCCATTCTCTCTTACCCCATCCCAGGTCTGGATTATATTCTTGATTCCGATGCAAGTTCAGAAGCCCTGGGTAGTGTTCTGTCCCAGATCCAAGATGGTCATGAAAGGGTCATTTGTTATTATAGCAGGTCATTCACAAGGCAAGAAAGAAACTATTGTGTCACTAGAAAGGAGTTACTGGCTATAGTAGACAGTGTAAAACGTTTTCACCATTATCTTTACGGCTCTAAATGTACGGTTAGAACTGACCATGGATCACTGTCCTGGTTAATGCGATTTTCTAACCCAGAGTCCCAGCTAGCCAGATGGCTTGAGACCCTCTCCCTTTATGACATTACCATCAAGTTCCGCCCAGGTAGATTAAATTCTAACGCCGACGCCTTAAGTAGGATCCCCTGCGATTGGTGCCATCACTGTAACAAGCAGGAAACCCTTGACGCCCAGCGTACTGAAAAGAAAAACGCTTCCCAGTACCCATGTAGGAAAATGACCCTTCGATCCCACACCCAGACTCTTGAGGACGATGATACCCTTGAAGAAAATCCCCAGGGTATTGGCTGGATTAACATGAAGACACCCCAAGACCTTAGAACTGGTCAGTTAAATGACCCCACTATTCATGCAGTCTTAGAATGGAAAGAAAGTGACCATAAGCCCAACTGGGATGAAATCTCCCACCTGGGTTCAGTCCCGAAACATTACTGGTCCCAGTGGGATAGGTTAAAAGTTATAAATGGTGTCCTTTACCGGGAATGGTATGAAACTAAAGGTGGACCACCCCTTCTGCAACTCGTCTTACCACAAACTTGGCGTGCAGAAATTATGGCCCTCCTGCATGATAATGTTTGTGCAGGTCATTTAGGGATTCATCGCACCATAGCCCGCGTAAGAGCTAGATTTTACTGGGTCGGTTTCAAGGAAGATATCATTAATAAGTGTTCTACTTGTCACGCATGTCAAGCCAGGAATATGCCAACAAAACCCACTAAAGCCCCACTTAAGCCCTATATTGTAGGTATTCCACTGGAAAGAGTCCAGATGGATATTATCGGACCCCTACCTGAAACCCGCCTTGGCCATAAGTATGTTCTCACCGTTACCTGCTGTTTCACAAAATGGACAGAGTGTTTTCCCCTTAAAAATATAACGGCAAAAGCCGTGGCTTTGACTTTTGTTCAGGAGTTCATATGTCGCTATGGCCTGGTCAAGGAAATCCATACTGATCAAGGTCGCCAATTTGAGTCAGAACTCTTTCAAGAAATGTGTACCCTGCTCGGTATAGAAAAGACTCGGACCACCCCATTTTACCCCGCAAGTGACGGTCTTGTTGAGCGAGTGCAACGCACTATTGAAGACATGTTAAGTAAATATATCAAATCAAATCAGCGGGATTGGGATGAAATTCTCCCTTTTATGCTGATGGCTTACCGTTCCTCTAAGCATGAGGCAACTAAAGTGACCCCAAGCCTTCTATTCCTCGGTCGTGAGACAAACTTACCCGTTGATCTGCTCTATCCGCCCCCTCCAGTAGAGGTAAAGACTCCCAACAATGAATACGTGATAGAGTTACAAAATAAACTGAAAACCGTACACGACATGGCCCGAAACTCCCTCTTAGAGGCAAGCCGTAGACAGAAAACACTGTATGATCGTAGAGTAAGTAAACATAGTTACAAAATAGGTGACGCCGTTTGGTTGCGTTCCTATAGGAAACCTAAAGGTCTGTCTAGGAAACTCCAACTACGTTGGGAAGGTCCCTTTAAGGTCGTAGGAAAAATATCAGATTTGACATATAAGGTACAGAAGAACAAAAGGTCTGATTTTAAAGTTGTTCACTTCAACCGTCTCAAGCCGTACAGAGGAAATTTGAGCACCTGGTTTACCCATGGTACTCAGTAAATGAAAAAAAACCTACATGTAAAATTCTTCTTCTGTATTCAAAGAAAGAACATCAGTTACAGACTTGAAGCCATTTTCAACTTGTTACTAATTGTTATTGCTGTTACATATTCTCTTTGTTGTCCCAGACAAGGGGACATGTTGCAATGGGGAAGTTGATCCCCGGTAGAAATTCTTGATGTCATTATTGTCAATAAATTGCAGTTTTATATGTACTTTAAAGGGGTTGTCCGCCAGCCTCTGAGGCTAGGTCGGGCGCGCCTCTGACCGGTGGTCTGGGTCCGATATTTGCCGGGTCGGCAGCATTCTTTCATGATGATTGATGGTGAGATCTTTTTGTGGCCATTCCCTCCCTTCTGGTGGTTCAAGAAGGGTAGTTGTCGATTTCGGACAAGGGAATGTGCACTGTACTGGTTAACCGCTGACGTATTTGCCTGCTCATAAAAAGTGTAAATAGGTAAACAGGCTGGCTTGAAAAAAAAAAAAAAAAAAAAAAACAACTAAATAGTGTTGACATGGCCGTAAGGATCCGATGCAGGCAAGCACAAAAGGGGTTGTCCCCCTGTGTTGTTACGTCCATATCGCTTGGTATCTGTTATTAGTGTTATACGTTACCTGTTATATAAATTTGTAACTACCAAACAACATGATGAAGTCAATCTAGATGAAGCTTTATGAAATATATTTGAGATCGCCTCTTGTAAGTAATTCAAGGAATTTCTGTAGGGATCAATGCTACAGCAAGTGGTAATACTGTAACAATTGTGGTAATAGAACCCAATGGAAACCACGTGTAGCTAAAATATACATATATATGTGTGGGTATGTGGCAAAAGTCTCCGAATATTAAGACTGTTATTTCAGACAATGAATCCCTCTGAACATTTGGCGATGTTCGTAGATGCTGCGTACAACCGAGTGCGAGAGCCGACAGCCAAGATGGCAGCAACTCTCAACCTTAAGGAACTGCGTAGGCAGACTCGAAGTCTTAAACGTAGGGTAGAGGGCAGAAATGGGGCACAGGTAGAAGGGAAACAAAAGGAAGTGCTAGTAACCATGTACTTAGATGACGTGATCGTTAACCGGCAGTAACTTATATTGGTTTCACCATGATCCTTAGGCTACCAGTAACCTTATCTTCACAATGAACACATAATAATCACAATGGACACTCTTGAAGCTAGAAAGTGGATATATATATATATAAGCCAATGGCCGCACACACCAGGGGCCATTGGATCGATTCCATGCTTCTACACTTAACAGTAGATAATTCATTCAACCCGAGGTGACGTCATGTTACATATGACCTTAGTTGTTGGTGGGACGTAAAATTCAAACACGTTCCTTGAAACACTGAATTCTATGAAAATTTAGAACAGCATTCTCAGAAGGAGATCTATAAACAACAAAATATCAACACCAGCTTTATTATCTAGATGTCAGTTATAAAAACATGAACATTTATCTCGCTAATGGTGTGGGCATGAACTAACCAATGGATCCGTAGTATTTGAATGTGGCAACGAACGTTCGCGCGAGACACATAAGTTTAATGATTAGCTGTTCCTGGAATGTGCCAACTGTACTGTTGGAACCTATGCATCCATCGCAGAGCTCATACACAAGGCTAATAATATATATAAATATCTCCATATCATCCATAACTTTTAAAAGTTCGTGCTACAAGAACCGTAAAGAACTGGTGTCATCTAGCGGATTATGTTTTGTTGAGCTTACACCCTGGGTCATCCCAAATATGAGGGTGTTTTATGCTGTCTTTTCAGAAAATGAGCAGAATACCCTCCCTACTAGAGAAACAGAGAGTGCCCAAGTTTAGGGCAAGTTTGGTGAAAGAGTACACCTGCATCATCTGCGGTAAAGCCTTTGAAAGAGAAAGGTACCTGAAGGATCACATAAACAGTGTTCATGTTAAGTCCCTACAGTGTGACTTTTGTGAGTACCGGGTCGCACCAAGAAGACGACAAAGAATGATAGAACACCAGAGGAAGCGCCATCAGTTTCCAGCACCCTGTTTGCCAGCCCCTCAACATAAGACAAGTTCTAGTTTCAACTGTTTGAGTGAAGAAATGACTTGTGCAGCTCAAATAAATGAACTGTCTGTTATGTGTAATGGAAGCACTGTTAACACATTGTTGTCACAGTCTGGCCCATCCCGTAGCTCTACCCCTTGCCAGGATGAGCATCCCGCCTTGCCCCTCTCCCCTGTGTTTGACCCACCATTTGGACCCTTTTCTCCCCTGGGTTCAGACCAGCCCACACTTCAGGACCTGATTGAGGAGCCTGAGGTTGCCTGGGAGGCTCCAGTTACCTCCTCCCCGCCCGGAGTGACTGCTGCTGAACTGCAGGCAGCAGTTGACGCCATCCTACCGGATATGGTGCCGTCCACCCCTGAGGCAGTGACCACCTCGAACCCCTTAGGTCACTCCCCTTTGATTGGCTTAGGCAATGAGGTATTCAACGCAGATCTTGCCACTCAGACCATTAGTGGTCACAGCCAACTTGATGCTCTAGACCAGGCACCCAGGACATTTTCTAGTCCTGTTCCACCCCAGTCCCCTACCCCGGTTGCCAGCCTCGACTCGGTTGGTGACATCCTTGCCCAGGCTGCGGATATGGCTGAGGTCCCTCGGACCTCTGAGTTCCAGGCCTGGCCGCTCCCTCCCACTGGCCCGGCTGACCCCCGTTATTTTTTCTTTGGCGCCCCCAGCATGGAGGATAATTCTCCACATGCTCGCCTCATCCAAGAGGCACGGGAGCGCGCCATGCGTGGGTGGAGACAAAACAACTATTCTGTTGAATTCACACCCATGAATCTGTTTGCAATATTGAAAGTGGAAAGAGTCCAGCTGCCAGATGGAACAGACTATTCCCTGAGCAGCTATTGGGTTGAGATGCCTGAACCTCTCCAGTAAGGTTTTTGGAGCAAACTATAGCATTTTTTTTTTCCAACCTCTCTGACCTACATAGCAGAGGTCATGTATCCCAAAGGGCTTAGACTGTGATCCCTTGAATGGCAGCAAAACAATATTTCTCATAAATCAGTTAATGAATACGTGTTTATATATCAGTGCTTCAGGTTTATTTGCCTTCTTTGCATCAATTCATATCTTCATCTTCATCTGGTACTGAACTATATCATTTCCATCTACTTTCTCTTGGGGCTTAATGTGGTTGTGTTTTCTGATTCAGTATTTTCCCCACTAAATTCCCTCTCGTACCACTTAGCAACCAAATTTAGAGTCCAGCCCAATGTACATTTAGTTTTGCTGCCAGTCAACAATTGCTTAATTTTTATGTTTGTTTGAAAGTTATATTTATAAATTGTTGAATGGTTAAAAATATATATATACTACTAATAATAATAATAATCCCCACACCTAGTAATAACTATAATCGGGGATTTACTGTTAATCAAGTTAATTATTTATTCAGTCCTTTCTGGTGAGCAATATAGTTCATCAAAACTAATGATGTTTTGGAAAAGATATGGAGATGTCTCTGAATTGTATTTAATGGCCATCTGTATCCTGGAACAGCCTGGTTGCAGGTTTCGTGGTATTCGCCATCTGCACTGGGCCTTTCAGGGTGCATGTCCGATGGGCAGTAGGAGATGTATTCATTGATCTTCTCGTGACTTCAGGGGATGTTGCTCATCTGCCTCCCTCTGCTATACTTCTGTGGTATCTGAATCTGGTTAAGCAGAGTGGTGCGGATGTGAACTGTTCCCATTCTGAAAATAGAACGGAATAAAGGATATTCATTCACCATTCATAGAAGTGCAGGGCATGATAATACTAGTTCCCCACACTTTGCCCTGTCATCATGTGCATCAACGGGGAAGTGTTCCCCCAAACAATGTATTAACCATGAATATTCTAGGTCAGTTAGCCTTATAGATCCATATTTGGTCTAGTCAACCCAACTAAGTTTCGGTCTATTTGCCAGAATAGACCGTGACACTGGGTGAACTCTTGATCTTGTTGCCTGTTTCCAGTTTCCAGATAAGATTGAGTTAACAAAACATATTCCATATCAATACTTTTATGAAGATGACATGCTGCCTCGGTTCGGATGCCAACTGTCAGTTCGGGACGAACTTTGTTTAACCGGGGGGGCAGTGAAACATCCCTATCAGGCTGTATGCCCGTTTGTATATGGAAACTTTGGCAACCATTCACACGTAAATATTTACCTGTTTGATTCGGGTAATATGGCCGATGTGACCATATTCAACTATGCCTTGTTAATCCATATGTCATAGAACTTATGTAAACGTTCATCAGAGATTGTTATCCTGGATATATTCCACAAAAATGTGTAAATGAATTGCTGAAGTTGAAATTTCCCTCTTCATGGGCGCCGCCATGTTGAACCTGGTCACATGACTAAGGGAAGTAATTCGTCCCTTTCATTGGCAGATCTAGCGGCCACTTACGGCCTGCATTTGCGCAGTAGCACTGATCAGCTGCTGCAAACCAATCAATCAGGAGCCTCCGTTCGTACGGCCAGCTCCTGTGATTGGTTGACTCTACGTCCATGTTACGGCCGCTAGATCTGGCCACCCTAGTATAAAACCGCTGCGTCCGGCCTGGTTTCCTTGGAAATTGCGGTCTGTTGATCTGATCTCCGAATCTGCGTCAGCGAGTCATCAAAACCTACTTAAGTCTTATCTAAATTCTATCTACGCAGAGTAGACCTCGTATTCTAATTCTGATACAAAGAGCAAACAAGAAGTAGTGAGTAGTCCTGATAAAGTTTCCGAAAGGTTAAAGTTTGGGATTCGAAGGCGCGTTTAACTTAGAAATTTGTTGCTGTTAAACTGAAAAGTAAATTTGATCTTTTGTTAAGTTAATTCTTAGAGGTACCCTGCAGTCTTCATAGGTGTTTTTGGACTATGGAGAGGGTATATGAGAGTTTGTTGTAAACCTCGCAGTCGAGGTGCTACACATTCTGTTTTTGTAGAGTAATAGCGTTTAGTGGGTTTGGTGTTATTTTCAAGTCTTGGGTATTGTGACTTGATGCCTTAGTTTTACTGTGTGAGTTTTGTGGGTCGATAGGTGCGAAGCTGTGTATGTTTGCGCAGGCATGCCCAGCTACCTCACCCCGGCGTTCCCCGGTCAGTAGGTTGCCTATAATTCGAAACAGTAAACTCACACCGTGGGTCAAAGAGTACTTTAGCATTGCATTGGAGTGTGTATATCTGGCCAAATTCACACTGTAAGACATAGTTATAGGAAGCGCTTCGAATCCTAAACAGCCCCATTAATCAGTTGCATTGTTAGACTCACTACATCCAAACAACCTTTCTCAGACCCATCTGGAACTTTAATCCCGTACCACACGGGTGTGAATCTAGACCGCCCCCCCCCCCCTTTCGCTTTTACCGGCGTAGCAGCATAGTATTAGTATTGAGTTATAAGGCATAGAACACAATCCTGTATATTATGAGATTATAAACCCTCACGATGATTTGGCTTAAAGCATGCGTTAAGTATTAACTTGTTATAATTCCTCCCTGTTCCGAGGAATTCTGTAATATCAAGTCTCATCCATCATCATCTACTTCATATTCATTCCTTACCCCACCGTACCGCTTGGTCACGGGGTGCAACTGGTGAGATAAATTTGACACTGCATCACGCTACCAACTTCATCCTTCAGCTTTCATCCTTCATGTTAAGCTAAGAATCATCACTCATTTCTAGTCAAGATAAGAACTGAAAGAATTCTTGTTAGGGTAGAAACAGCATAAACATATATTGACAGCAGACGGGCTCTTAGTATTGCTTTCACTCCAATTTGTTGCTTAGGTGATGAGACCCCGTGAAATATTTGATTAAGCTATTCCGAGGCCAAAGATTCACACGGAGCGAGCTTGGGCTAGGGACGCTACAGTTATAAATGATTTCTAGATGTAATATCACCCACATAAAAATGGCTAAGAGTGACAGAACGAGTTAGGAAAATTGCAATGGCCTAACATTGTATGTTTATTGTGTGTTTCAATATCAGCATTCATTCCCTCGGGGCTATTCCAGAAAAAAACACCATGGGGAGCTGCTCTTTATTTTTCCCCACCACCCACAGAAGGACCCACGGCCTAAAAAATAGCTTGCTGCTTCCAGAGTGATGGTTATCTTAGCTTTAATGCCAATGCACATTATTAGATTTTCCGCTAGTGGAAACTGACACATGCTGATCGTTCTTCGATTGTTTGATGTTTGCCGCCTCTGGTAAATAAATCTGTGGATTCAGTTAATTAGGTAACCCGATTAATCATTACATAATATTACGTAATCACAGCACGACATAAGTTATTATATAATGAAATTGGGCCGTTTTGACCTGTTATTTTTTTTCTGGAATATCCCTCAAGATTTTACAATAGAAAGACACCCGAAAAAGAAAAACGCAAGTTTGTCCCAGGTTGTCCACAATCAGAACGTCCAAAATCATAAGAAAGTAATTGATAGACGAAGACCAAGTATCAAGGCCTCGTGATGCACATTTTTTTCTCCCTACAGAAAGACAGGAAAATAAAACTTCGTCAACTTAAATGTTCCACCAAGAGTCTAGAAGTTTTGAAATCCCAATCGGTCCGGCCAGCTGACTGATGACGTCGTCATTGATGCATTTGTGGATACTTATTTACTAAACTGAATCTATCACGTACACGCATGCTGTGAATTTCTCCAGAAGCATTTCACAGGGCAATTTAACAGTCTGGTCCTAATTCATATTAGCAGTCATGTTTGTTGGACGCAAAAAGAGTCACATATACAACAAGTTAAACTGCATTATATCGCCGTTTATTATACATTTACCTATGTGACTACATTTACCTATGTGAATGAGTCAGCACACAGCAAAAACAAACATTTCTTCATACAAAAGATCTGCTTGTGCATCTTGCAAATGTCTTCAAAATTGAACAGGGAAATGAGGTTAGTCCCATACCACGGAAGGCTAATACAAACAGCAAACATTTATTTTTGACTTTGTAGGTAGATCTGAGCCTTCACATGTGGCACAGGTTTCACTGTCATGTTTTCAAAAAGTTGCATGCATGAAGCGTGTGAACCAACTATCGTTGACGTTTTTTTATTGAAAAACGCGGGAAAAGGCTTTCTGACTGCCTAAACTGCACGTGCAAAAATGACAGCTGGAAATTCATTGCCGCACGGTAAAAATCTATGATACACATGTGCGACCAGCGAAGACTCAGATCATCATGCACATATGTGAAGGCTTATCACTCTGTCCTCATTGTAGCTGCATGGATATCCTAAGCAAAAATACTTGCAGCATTACGCAACAGTACAGGTATATTTTCAAAGTCTATTCAAGAAAAAAAAAAACTATCGAAACTATCGATAGTTGAATGAACTATCGGCGATAATTATCGATAGTCCAAAGTACTATCGATGCATTGCTATCAAGGCAGTCCCTATCGTGATGCATCGAACTATCAATGCATCGTTACACCCCTAGTGATGATGCATTAACGTCATGACGGTGAACCGATGTCGATGTGACATCACAATTACGTCATATGCCTGCTGGGCATGTTCAGCTGGGTAAGAGTTAAACTACAAGTTCTGCTCTCTTGTTTTTGTCCACCAGACTATAATCTATACAGAATGAAACATTTAAAAATGCCTCAATAACCAATGGCTCATTTACCATGGGTTATTCAAACTTGTGTGTACCCCAACCCATCAGTGCTTTCAGAAATAGACTGGGCTGCGTGGTGCTACTCCACAACGCTGAAACTGACTGAACTTGAGTACTGGTAAACCACTTAGGTCTAAGCCTTCGAGGAAAAGTGGTGTAAGTCGATCACGGACTAATCCTTAATCCCTAGTGGTTTGTTTAGGTGGTAGGGCTTGAGATGTCATTTCATGGCAGTGTGGGATAAAAGTCCAATAAAACTGGAAGTAACGTCTCCAAATAGACGTCGATAGTGTTGAGTGTGACATAAAAGTTCAACTGAAACAAAAAAAACAACATTCAAAGTTGTTCTACAGTCTGTAGTGAATTCTTGGTTTGGGTCTTGTTTTGTGATTTTATGTGTGCTATTATATCAGTCTGTTTTGTCAAATATGGATGCTTGTATTAACCCTTATCATGCTGTTCACGACAACCCCTATATTTGGAAACAGTGTAGATCCAGCCATCTGATCAGGATCTACACTGTTTGGCATTCAGTTTATGAATTTGTAGCAATAAATTATATCAAGTAATTTGATTGGTTAAAAGTCAGAAATGGGTGTGGCTAAACTGAATATGCAGCAAGAGAAGGGTTAAAGTTACCGCCACTGATGCAACTTTATACCAAGTAACATTAATGACGCTCTTATATGGTTCTAATGGACTTGACCATTATGATGAATGTTAGAGTTGTGGCAAATGTTGATGGATTGAGAAACAAAATATGAAGTCTGTAAGTCCAGCTGCCATGCTGTATCCATTCAGAAATATATATAGTAAAATTCCTATATTAAGACCACTATTGGGACTGTTCAAAAGTGTTCTGAAAGACCACTTTTGAACAGTCCCAAAGGTGATCTCTGACCAGAGACACTCTATGCAGAAAACACAAAGAGAGAATAACTGAGACTTTCTAAATAAGCTTTTTAAAGCAGAATTAGTCTCAATTTGTGTTGGTCTTAATATGTAGTAAAAAAATGATGGCTGCACATACATTTCATTGTAGTATGCTAAGGCTGTGCTTATCTTTATTTTTCAGGGCTGCTGGTTTCATCTGATATACTGACAGAAACTGGTAGACATTTTGGATGGTTGTGAGGTCTAAAACAATTTTGAGACATGGCCACACAGATGGATACCAGAGATTCTAGTAAAATCCACTGATTGAACAACTTGTATATTTAGCATTTTAAAATGTTTATGCTTTGCATGCTCCATTGTATTGCAAATTTTTGTTGCCTTAAAGTAGAGGTTACTTTTCCTCTGAAAAAAAAAAGAATTGTCCCTTATGTTTTAACCCTTGTCCTGCTGAGCCCGGATAGGCATTATTTTCCAAACAATGAAGATCCAGATCAGATGGCTTCTGACGAAGCCATCTGATCAGGATCTACATTGTTTGCCATTCAGATTGTGAACTTGTTGCAATAATTTGCATCAAGTAATGTAATTGGTTGATAATCAGTAGTGGGTGTGGCATATATGAATATTCAGCAGGACAAGGGTTAAAAGCATATACAGGTGATAAAAATGTCACAGTTGCAGTAGACTTCGTCTCAGTACACTATGACTTCTTTATAACATTGTTGCTGGGGGTCCAAATCAGAAAACCATGTTGGTTAAACAATCATGTTATATCCAAGCAAAAATGTAGATTATATAGAAAAATGACCATTTTTGGTCATTTTTCGATATTATCTACACATTTTTGAGATTCATCTTTAAACCTAGTATGCAAAACTGTTACAATGAACAGTGTTATAATGAGGTTGTGGTGTATAAATGTTACAGGTGAAGTGTCTCATTATTATAGCCCCGCTTTGAAAAAGTGGGGGCTATATTGGATTTGGCTTGTCCGGAATTCCGTCTGTCTGTCTGTAATCTTGTCCGGAATTCCGTCTGTCTGTCTGTCTGTCTGTAATATTTGATAGTGGGTACCTTGTTACCGCAACTCCTCTTACAGTTCTGGGTCAATCCTTTTGAAACTTTACAGGTGTTTTCATATAGGTCTGAAGATGTGCATATTCTTTTTTCATTATCCTTAAATAATTTTTTTCACTTATTTCACCTTTTTTAACTTAGACAATTTTTGAGATCTACTAATGTTAAAATGTATAGGGAGTAGCTACCTTGTTACCGCAACTCCTCTTACAGTTCTAGGTCAATCCTTTTGAAACTTTACAGGTGTTTTCATATAGGTCTGAAGATGTGCATATTATTTTTTCATTATCCTTAAATAATTTTTTTCACTTATTTCACCTTTTTTAACTTAGACAATTTTTGAGATCTACTGATGTTAAAATGTATAGGGAGTAGCTACCTTGTTACCGCAACTCCTCTTACAGTTCTAGGTCAATCCTTTTGAAACTTTACAGGTGTTTTCATATAGGTCTGAAGATGTGCATATTCTTTTTTCATTATCCTTAAATAATTTTTTTCACTTATTTCACCTTTTTTAACTTAGACAATTTTTGAGATCTACTAATGTTAAAATGTATAGGGAGTAGCTACCTTGTTACCGCAACTCCTCTTACAGTTCTAGGTCAATCCTTTTGAAACTTTACAGGTGTTTTCATATAGGTCTGAAGATGTGCATATTATTTTTTCATTATCCTTAAATAATTTTTTTCACTTATTTCACCTTTTTTAACTTAGACAATTTTTGAGATCTACTGATGTTAAAATGTATAGGGAGTAGCTACCTTGTTACCGCAACTCCTCTTACAGTTCTAGGTCAATCTTTTTGAAACTTTACAGGTGTTTTCATATAGGTCTGAAGATGTGCATATTCTTTTTTCATTATCCTTAAATAATTTTTTTCACTTATTTCACCTTTTTTAACTTAGACAATTTTTGAGATCTACTAATGTTAAAATGTATAGGGAGTAGCTACCTTGTTACCGCAACTCCTCTTACAGTTCTAGGTCAATCCTTTTGAAACTTTACAGGTGTTTTCATATAGGTCTGAAGATGTGCATATTCTTTTTTCATTATCCTTAAATAATTTTTTTCACTTATTTCACCTTTTTTAACATAGACAATTTTTGAGATCTACTAATGTTAAAATGTATAGGGAGTAGCTACCTTGTTACCGCAACTCCTCTTTCAGTTCTAGGTCAATCCTTTTGAAAATTTATAGGTGTTTTCATATAGGTCTGAAGATGTGCATATTCCTTTTTCATTATCCTTAAATAATTTTTTTCACTTATTTCACCTTTTTTAACTTAGACAATTTTTGAGATCTACTAATGTTAAAATGTATAGGGAGTAGCTACCTTGTGATTGCAACTCCACTTACAGTTCTAGGTCAATCCTTTTGAAACTTAACAGGTGTTTTCATATAGGTCTGAAGATGTGCATGTGCTTTTTTCATTATCCAAAACTTATTTTTTAACTTAGACAAGGCGTAGGTACCTTGTTAGGGATTTAACCCTCTCACAAGTCTTTACCTTTAATTCATGAGTCTTTCTCCTCTGACAGGGCTATAGCGGGGCTATAGTCAGATCCTCTGACAGTTCTAGTTTTTCAATATATATTATGTATAAATATTTTTTACGATTTTCTTGTTAAGTGCTGAAGTTAGGCACTTATTCAAATTAGGTATTACATTTATGCACATTTTGTCAAGATCAGCTTCAGTGTTGATCATTTCATCATATTAATTAGTCTATGTAATGAATACCCTTGTTATCTCCACTTTATATAGAAAAAATTGGGGTTTACTATTGGAATGAATTTCATTTTTATGGATTTTATCGATGTGCTTTTTGTTTGTTTTATTTGAGGTTTAGCGTCCCCGTCAACACTGTAAAGGTCATTTTGGAGACATTGCTTCCAATTTTGTTAGACTTTTACCCGACATTGAGATGAAATGACATCTCAAGCCCTGCCGCCCAATAAAACCAATAGGGTTTATTAGCATGGATGGTCCGACTCACACTGCTTTGCCTGTGCAGGCTTAGATCCTCTAAGCGGATTACCAGTACTCGTGTGCAGGTCGGTTTCAGCTCTACGTGGAAGCATCATGCAGCCCATCTACTTCTTAAAGCCCCGATGGGCGGGGCCAGAATTTATCGATGTGTAAACTCCGACGAATCACTCACAAACTTAGCATGAAGCCCAAAGGCTTCATGCTAAGTTTGTGAGCGATTCGCCGGAATTTAAGGCTTCAAAAGTTTGTGAGTGATTCGCTGGAGTTTACACATCAGTAAAATCCGCCAAAATGATAATTAATTCCTTATAATTCCAACTTTGTCATCGAATGTTTAAAAATGCCAACCAAATGGTAAATTTAAGGAATTCTTTGGAAAGCGTAAGGATGAACTTACCAATGGCCACGGTGGAATGAATATTCACCTACAAGCTGCCATCTTTGAAAGAAACACTAGCCAAAAAAAAAATTTCAAGTCTTAAGTTCAGTTTATTTATCTTCTTACATTTACTTTTTCAATAGTTCGTCTTCTTTTAATCGAACGCTGTTGATGTGGCTTCATAAACAATGACGTAACACACAGGTTCTAAACGTGCTATTTTGACATCACGTCCTATTACTACCGGTCGCTATGCTAAACAGATCTGATATTCTTGCTCATGGAATTTATAGAAGTATAAAACTTTTATTTCAACCAATCAAATCGCTCAAAATGCACATAATGATGGAGTATTGGTATTATAGGGAAATACCTTATTTTTTCTCATAAACGTAGATAGTTGGCTCTCGTCAGAACATCCTCATTGAGGTAGTTCTAACAGGTATCCACAATCTATATTTGGAGCAGAATAAGGAAAATACCACTAAACTGCTAGTTTTATTTTACAGATAAGACACTATTATAACATGTGGGTGTGTTACCAATTTTGTCAATTTTTGGCCATAATAAGCTTTAACCCTTAACCCGCTGAACAAGACAACCCCTGACTTTGCAAACAGTGTAGATCCAGGTCAGAGAAGTTGAATGAACAAATTACATCAAGTAGTTTGGGCGGTATGGTCATCTGTTACTTGTGAAGTGTTTGAAAATAGAATGAACAAATAATGTATACGTAAGGGGGTTTGGAACACCTGGCAGATTTTTCCGCCCTTTTTCAAAGTCAGACAACTTTCGGGACTTCCTGTTCACTTTTCTATAAGCCCTGTCCCACGGAAAAAGGGGTCTACTCTTAAAGGAAAGAATTTGCTCCTCAGGAGCAAATTCTTTCCTTTAAGAGTTGACCCCTATTGACATGGGAGACAAAAATATTTTTTGCAGAGTTGCCTTCCCTCTAGGTGTTCCCATTCCCCTTAATACTGTCATCAGGATCAGGATGATGATCTTTTTTTTTTATTTGCGTAATAGTCAAAAATGTATTGTGTTTGTATGTATAGATGTAGACCCTGGCCAGGCTGCAGATACTGCCATTGATCTATGCTTAACATAAGTTTCTCTACTTATTGCTTTGGTCTTTCAGACTCAGAAATGTTTGGGTCTTCAGAACTTACCGTGTGTACCTTATGTATTTGGACAGACAGGGTTGAGCAAAAATAGACCCAGAGGAGATCCCTCAGTCTGCGGTATATCATCTGGGTCTACACTGTTTGCAGCTGATCCAGCTATTTTTAGGCTCAACATCGGGTTGTAAATTGTACTTGTTTCAATTTTAGAGCAAGTATGGTAAGGAGTTGAGGTGCCCAAATACTGAGGGTAAATACGGTAGAAATGTTTGGGTCTTTCAACTTTTGCACTTGCTCATTTTGTACACACTTTGTTTCTGATTTTTTACCTTTTGTATAGCTTTTCTTTTTTTTTTCAAATGAGTTCAGCATAATATTTCATGTGTTCATATATATGACATATAGTTATTGCTTGTACAGTCAAACTTAATGGGCTTGACTCAAACTTTGGTGTCTGGGTTAGTTGTATTGATTCCTGATCATTGCTTTCACTTCTATTTTGACCACTTTCAGGACTAAAAAAATTTGTTCTAGACAGGGTGGGGGTTACTGTAATGATCCTAAGTATTGGGACAGAGACAGGCCTAAGCAGACAGTGCAGACCCAGATCAGACTGCTCCTGAAGGAGCAGTCTGATCAGGGTCTACACTGTTTGCCATTTTGTCTGCACCTTTTGGACTTGCTGGACCGTGAAAAAATTTGATTAAACTTTAGAAGAATTACAGCAAGTTCTCAAGGTGTCCAAACTTTTAGGATTTTTACAGTAACCATAATGCCACTTAAGTGATATTGAGGATAATTCAAGGATGTCTATAAAATCTTCTTTTGCATAAAGGGTATGTTGTGTGTACTCACTAGAATCACATCATTGAGGCGATTCTAATGAGTACACACAACAAACATTAAGTAAAAACATTAGATTTGTAAGCCTATGTGATGAACAGCCCCAAAATCCCCACTTTATATAGAGAAGGGGTATACACTATTTTTCTTATTTCTGTTCCAAGACATATGTTGTGGGTACTCAATAGAACTGCCTCATTGAGGTGGTTCTAACAAGCACCCACAACCTATGTTTGGGAGTTAAATAACGAAAATACAATAAATTTTCATCAGAAAAGTAACCATTTTGGAGATACATGTACAAAAGAATGCACTTTATCACAAGGATGGGTTATCCTAATGAAAAGTTGCAAAAGGAAAATTTCTTGGGGACTCGAGGATAAGGCTGCCACGATTAATCGTATAATCGATTAATCGATCGATAAATTCCACAAAAATAATTATCATTTCGGATTTGCTTTTATTTGATTACTTGATAGGTACAATTTACTACCCAAAGTTATGCTTAAAATAGCTGAATGAATGGCAAACAGTGCAGACCTTGATGAGACTCCGCATTATGCGGCGTCTCATCTGGGTCTACACTGTTTGCTCAGGCTTGTCTGTTCAAATATACATATGGTAAAGTGCAACATATGGTAAGAGTCATGCTCAGACAGAAAGTCAGACAGGTAAAATAATGACAAAAATCTTAGCGATTACTAATTGATTATCAATCGCAATGACAGGACTGATAATCGATTATCTTTTCACCTTCGATTAGCCAGCCCTACTCAAGGAGAAGTTTGAATCGGCCATGACAAGCAAGCTATCAGTGTTGGAGCCGGTGAAATTTTAGTGTGTCTCTGTTCATTTTCTCTTCAATAGAATTAGTTACTTAAGGGGAATGGGAACACCTTCAGGGGAGGCAACTCCTGCAAAAGTATTTTTGTCTCCCATGTAAATAGGGGTCAACTCTTAAAGGAAAGAATTTTCTCCTGAGGAGCAAATTCTTTCCTTTAAGAGTAGACCCCTTTTTCGGCAGGACTGACCCTATAGAAAAGTGAACAGGAAGTCCCGAAAGTTGTCTCCCTTTGATAAAATGGTGGAAAATGTGCTAGGTGTTCTCATTTCCTTTCAGCTGAATGAAGGAGATAACTCTTTCAAAAATAATTTGCCGGCCCGGTCAGTATGAGTCAACTCATGCAGGAGAGTAGACACCTTGAATAAGCCTGCCCGGGCAAAGTGGTGCAAGTCAGACCGCCCACGCATATAAACCCCATACGGTTTCATTCAACATATAATAATGTAACAATATTATATACCAATTACATATTATATAGAAAAATGATCATTAAAGGTCATTTTTCTATATACTGTGAAATTTCACCACATAAACTTAAGACAATTTATGCTTTTTAAAGCATATTTAGAAGGTTTTAGGCACAATTTCTTTGTGTTTTCTACACTCAGTGTGCTCTAGTAGGAGACCACCTTTGAGACTATTCAAAAGTGGTCTTAAAGACCACTTTTGAATAGTCCCAAAGGTGGTCTTAATATAAGAGTTTTACTGCAATCTAAACATTTTTGGGATGCATCTTTCAACCATGTTACAACTGTGTTGTAATGAACAGTGTTATTAAGAAATTGTGGTGTATATTTTCCTTGGTATGTTATTAGCTGTTATGTGATGTCCTGTAATGTTTGGATAACATCCTGTGTAATATAATGTTATCTACCATGGTATTGGGATTACACACTTGTGTGACCTAGGGCTTTCTTTCATGTCTCCAAAACTGACTGTTTTTCCTATACTTTTCTTAATTATATTCAGTACTCAGTAGTCACCTCATTGAGGTGGTTCTAATAAGTTCCCACAATCTATGTTTTATAGCAGATATAATAATAAAAAAATAATAATTTACACCTGTAAATCTCAGTTTTCTGTATATACGATACCAAGTGGGGGTTCATTTTACAGACTTGTTAACATGATGAAATGGAATTTTCCGGTGAAAATTTGTGATATTTTATAGTCAAGCTCAAATTTTGTTTATTGTTATCAAAGTTTTGTATAGTGAAAAGGCTTTCAATATGTAAACATGCAGAACATTTTGCCTAGGCATGTTATATAATACATATGTAAAATGCATGTATCCATGTTAGCTGTAGTTTGATTCTTGATTTTCAATCTTGTATGTTTAATCTTTCTTTCCTAAGGCAACCTCTATATCTTCATCTATTTTCAAGCATTCAAGAACAGGGTAAGCTTATGTGAATTTGTATTTTGATCTGCTATGAGTTTGTTTGTTTGTTTGATTTGTTGTTTAACTTCCCCGCCACCTCTATAAAGGTCATTTTGGAGATGTTGCTGCCAATTTTGTGTGACTTTTACCCGACGTTGAGATGAAATGACATCTCAAGCCCTGTTGCCCAATGAAACCAATAGTGTTTATAAGCCGGAACTGCTATGGGTAAAAATCTTTTCCCTTCACAGGGTAGAAACATTGTACTATTAGGCTGCTTGATCTGAATATTGTTTTTGATCTGTAAAGTATTAGTGGGACTAAAAGTGCTTGCTTTTTCATCTGTAAAGTGTTATTTGATCTGGAAAAATCTATATGATCTGTGGTGTGTAATTTGATCTGGAAAAAGCTATTTGATCTGAAAATTTTTATTGTATCTTTTAAGTGGTGTATTTGGTCTGTAGAAGCTATTTGATCTGTAAAGTTGCTATTTACTGTGAAAAGTCCTATTTGATCTGTAAAGTGTTTTTCAAAGTGTAAAGTCATATTTGAGATGTAAAGAGCTATTCAGTGTGAAAAGTCCTTTTTGATCTATATTGTTGCTATTTAATGTGTAAAGTCGTATTTGCTCTGTAAAGTGTTTTTCAAAGTGTAAAGTTATATTTGATATGTAAAGAGCTATTCAGTGTGAAAAGTCCTTTTTGATCTGCAAGTGCTATTAAATGTAAAAAGTCCTATTTGATCTGTAATGTGTTTGATCTGAAAATTGCTATTGGTTTTGGGGTTCATTGTTGCAAAAGTAACTTTGTCATTTGTTAATGTAGTCTTAAAACTTTGACCATTTGCTAATATTTTGCTTAAAAATGTGATTAGCTTTTGCATCTGCACAGCTGGGCCCCAGAACCCTCCGTGATTTAGTGGTAAAGCTACTCACCTTCTAAACCTGGACCAGGATTCTCCAAACTTTCGAAGGAATCTTTAAACAGAGGTCCAGATGTTTGCCAGACATAAAACTCAACACACCAAGCTGGGCCCAGGATACGTTCTCCTGTGTACCTTGTAATGTATTTTGTAAGTTATTTACCAGTGTACATCACGAAAACACGCCTATATAATTTTAACCGCCTCGAACCCCACTTTTATATAGTAAAACTGGGGTTTGCTGGGGTAAACCTTATTTTTCTTATTTCTGCTCTAAAATATAGATTGTGGGTACTCGTTAGAACCGCCTCGATGAGGCGGTTCTAACGAGTACCAACAACCTATATTTTGAGCAGAAATAAGAAAAATATTGTAATTTTTCGTCTTAAAATCTTCATTTATAGGCGTGTTTTCGTAATGTACATGAACACCCAAACCAGTAACTCTAACACAGATAGCTTTGTTTAACATCTTGCGATGTGAAAGCCGTAACAAAGGAAAGAAGCATAGCTGGAAAAAAATCCCTGCCTATGGTAGGATTTGAACCAGAACCACTTTGGCTGAAAGTCCAATGCTCTAACCACTGAGACAAAGAGTTGACTCACTGATGTAGTTGTCAAACAGTGGTGACATAGAGGATCTTACATGAGTATTCATGTATTATTGAATTTATTAAACGTGTTGAGGAAAAGGAATAAAATGCAAGGCTTCCCTTTTCCTCAACGAGTTTAATAAATTATATAATACATGAACATGAATGCAAGATTCTATTTATCATATGACATTTAAAATGCATTTTATTCACGACTGTTTACAAAAATGTCAATTTTCCGCCATTAGTAAACACGACGTCTTAAAGGACGCCGTACATGTAACGTTATGGGATGTATCTAGCTAATCTGCATATTTAATCCACTAGTGGATTATCGAAAATATTACATGGCGTTATTACACTCTCGGACACGACGTCATATGATAAAAACCTATAAGCTATGCATAACCTATCAAGGTAGATAATTGAAGGAAAGAGTTGCTGTCCGTAACAAATCTGGCTAATTCGAACACATTGAGGTTTTCTTGATTTGACCCGTAGAAGGTATGTTGTGTGTACTCGTTAAAATTGCCTCAATGAGTACACACACCATACCTTAATATTATAGAAGATCGTAAACATAATAAAGTGATCCCATTATGGTTCTGTTGGCAATCTAAGGAGTGTCTGGTTAATTTCATTTGTTGTAAAATTTAGAACAATCCTTGTACTCTAAGCAAACAGTATAGACCCAGTTCAGATACTGCATTGTGAAGCATCTTATCTGCATCTACACTGTTTGCCCATGACACTTTTTTGCTAAGTTAGGCATATACAAGTTAACTGGTGCTTCATAGGTCCTCTGTCTCTGTATTGTATTCTTGTATATGAAATATACAGTATATAACATACTTGTATCACATATAATGTCTTGTGTATGTTATGTGTATATGTTGTATCAGTAGTATGTAAAAATACATTAGTTTTGTGCATACCCATATGATTGATTGATTGTTTTCGGGTTTAATGACACATCAGCCCTTGTGGGTCTTTTGTGTCGTCTCTCAGAGAAAGGGAGAAAAGAGAAGAGAAGAAGAGGAGATGGAAATGAAGGATGGGGAGAAGAGAAAACGAATGGCAGTGTAGAAATTGAAGAAATAACAACATTATGTCTGTACCTGTACCTGCTGCAAGGACAGCAGGCCTTGGCCAACTATTATTTGGATGCCCCTGTGATGCAAGATACGCAACACCCGTGCCTAACCCAACCATCCTAATATCCATATGAACCTATTGCAGTATTTTTGTGATAAAAGAAATTATGAATGGTTGGATGTGAAAAAAATGTAGTACACCACATCCTCTTTATAACACTATTGTTGGGGTCTAAATCAGAAACCGTGTTAGTTAAACAGCTGTGTTATGTATCAATTATATAGAAAAATGGTCATTTTTATACGCCCGTTTGTCCGTCAGTCCGTCTTTTCGTTTCCGGATAACTCCTACAGTTTTCATCCGATCAAGCTGAAACTTCATACATAGACCATGGTGTGGGGCAGCTCATATTGTTTCGAGGTTACGGTCCACCAAATATTAATAGAGTTATGCCCTTTTAAATTTTTTTGTTAACTTTTCGCTTCCCGATAACTCATTCTACAGTTTACATCCGATCAAGCTGAAACTTCATACATAGTTAGACCTGGATGTGGGGCAGCGCATATTGTTTCGAGATGCGGTCCACCAAATAATAATAGAGTTATGCCCCTTTGAAATATTTTGTAAACTTTTCGTTTCCAGATAACTTCTCTTACAGTTTACATCCGATCATGCTGAAACTTCATGCATAGTTAGACCATGATGTGGGGCAGCGCATATTATTTAGAAGTTAGGATCCACCAAATAATGATACAGTTATGCCCATTAGAAATTTTTTCGTTAACCTTTCCTTTCCGGATGACTCCTCCTACATTTTACATCCTATTAAACTGAAACTTCATATATAGTTAGACCATGATGTGGGGCAGCACATAGAGGCTATGGTCCACCAAATATTAAAAGAGTTATGCCCCTTTGAAAAACTCTGTAAACATTTTGTTTCCGGATAATTCCTCCTACATTTTACATCTGATGATGCTGAAACTTTACATACAGTAAGACCATGATATGGAACAGGGCCTATTGTTTTGAGGTTACGGTCCGCCAAAAATTACCAGAGTTATACCCTTTCACAGATTTTTCTAAACATTCAGTTTCCGGATAACTCCTACATTTTACATCTGATGACGTTGAAACTTTACATATAGTAAGACCATCATGTGGAACAGCGCATATTATTTTGAGGTTACAGTCTGCCAAATATTACCAGAGTTATTCCCCTTTCCCAGATTTTTCTAAACATACGAGGGTGGATAAAAAAATACGTGAACTTTCGTTACAGTCATTTTGTTTTTACAGATAATGAGATCAAATATACAGAGTAATTATATATCGGCATTTTTCTATATGTCTGTTAACTTTGGGTACGATAGGTCCAGTGGGTCTCCCATAGCAACCATTCTTAAATGGTTAGTGTAGTGGTACCGGCGCACGGTAAAGACGTCAAGATGACGTTTTGACGTTGACTACTTACGTTGCAAGTCAGCACTTTTCAAAGTACTCGCCTCTACACTCAACACATTTGTATAATACATCAATGTAAACCCTATGATCCTTTTAACATTTAATTGTTTAATATGTGTGCAAATTTTTATCTATTTACGTTGAGTAGTTTTAAAGTTATAATAAAAGTCCACGTATTTTTTGATACACCCTCGTATTTTGTTTCCGTATAACGCCTCCGATATTTTTACATCTGTTGAAGCTGAAACTTTACATGTAGTAAGACTATGATGTGGAGCAGCGCATATTATTTCAAGGTTACAGTCCACCACTTATTGCCAGAGTTATCCCCATATTATTTTGAGGTTATGGTCCACCAAATATTACCGACCTTCAAAATTTGTTGGAGACAGGTAGTTTGAGCCATTGAGGGTTATTAATAGTGCCTGGTAAGAATATATGGAGCACATATGGTTACATTCCACAAACCCAAACTTGTACAACAGTCAGTTTATATATGTTCCATCTTATAAATTGCCATGGGCGTATATTGCCCCGCTTGCGGAGCTCTTGTTCTATATAATCTATATTTTTTGGGATCATCTTGAAACTGTGTTATATCCAAAACCGTGTTATAACGAAGGTTCTGGTGTACTTGGACTTAGTATCAGTTATAGTTAGCTGAGTAACATTTATTATTAGCAAAAATATTAATCATTTGTTTGAAATTTAGTTACATTCTTTTTCTTCATTATGCTCAACCTTTAGCTTACTTATTGTGTCTGTTTTGACTTTATTTCTGCAGCAAAAATTCAGCCGTAACAAAGATTGAGAATAAATATTCATAGAATGCTAAGTACTGCCGAAACTGGGGATTTTTTTTCTTTTTCTTTCTAAAAATGCGTACTTTTATATTCAAAATGCACCCATAATGTTCCTTAACGGGAATTGGAACACCTAGCACATTTTTTCCGCCATTTTTTAAGGGTTTACCTAAAGTACAAAAAGTGGGTGGGGTACCCCTCAACATGACTTTTCTTTTCAGCCAAAACACAGAGTCAGAGAAAAAGTTTGAATATACTGGAAAGTAACACGTCTTCAAACATAACATTATCTAATAAGCAATTATCTAACAGCTTGTAAACAAAATATCAACACTTATTTGGAAACGCATATCGCCAAATCGGCTTGACGATGAAACATGACAACTATGCGCCCTGAAACAGGAACCCTTCCTGCATATTTTTGTGCAAGTTGAAGTATTTTACAAACTTACGATTAATCATCCATCAGGTCAATTTTATTGTCATTTTTAAATCATAACAGCTGATTGGAAACATTTGTTGTTGAGCATGAGGAAGTCATGGCTTTATCACATAAATATTACTACGCCTCAAGCGGAGCTAGGACAAAACATCGGAAAAATTCCGATATGTCCTCAAAGTTTTTATTGTTTCATAAATCTAAATGACTTTTGTGCTTAAATTGCTTAAAATTGTTCTTGAATAAATGGTAATCCAAAAATATGAATATTTTGGGACTATATTTTTGCGTTTGTGTCACCAGATATGGAAGTCCTTAGGTGTTTCCGGTTTCATTGACAAGCTTTTGAAAAAAAAAAAACCATGTTAACAAATTTCACAAATTTTGCACTGTAGACATCTGAATCAAGGTAAGTATTTATATAGAGACTTAGATTATGGATTGTGCTGTAAGAATGAATAGGCTCAAGAGTTCGATTGTCGAAAAAACATCACTTATTTGTGTTTCAACATCTCGTCTAATTTACGTTGTTGATAGTAAACCAAAAGCTTGTGACCAAATGTAAACATGTATGGTGGTCAATAGAAGAGGGCAGTTATGCGATCTCTGCAATTATTTTGTGGCATACTGTCAATGTAGTTATAATTAAAATATGTGGCCCTGAAAAAGATACATAGGAAAGAATTTGCTCCACGGGACCAAAATTGTTCCTTTTCAATTTAAACACTTATTGATAACGGAGACAAAATAATTTGCCTCCTTTGAATGTGTACCCTTTCTTTCTTTCTACTTAAACTGCGATCGGTCACATCTGACCATTACTGGCAGGTGTACATTACATACACACCAGGTTTGCAGGACGAAAGCCTACACAGTAATCATCAGCCCCACACCCATCGGGGCTTGAAGAAATAAATGGGCTGCATGATGATTCCACGCAGAGCTGAATCCGAAGGCACACAAGTACTGGTAAACCGCCTTAATAGAGGATCTAAGCCTGCCCAGGAAAAGCTGTGCAAGTCGGACCCTCCATGCTTATTTATAAACCCTTTTGGTTTCTTTGGGCGACAGGGCTTGAGGTGTCATTTCATCTCAATGTTGGGTAAAAGCCCCACAAAATTGGAAGCAACATCTCCAAAATGACCTATATAGTGTTGACGGGGACGTTAAACTTCAAATCAAGCAAAACAGTGACATGAAAACAAGGCAGTGATTCATTTGTGGTAGCAGTTATTGTCCACCATACCGTACGTGCATCCGAATGTACGAAAGTGTGTACGTACGTAATCCTGTTAGACTCGGGTTAAGGTTTTCGGTCAGGGTAGAACTTGAGCTCATATTGTTCAAACCATGCAATGGATGTGGTTTATATTTAGTATGATGATAGATATGGGTCCAAAGTTTTATCCAGCAATACCCCCACACCTACCCATGGTCTCAAGGTCAAGGTCACGGACTTAGAAATTTTTAATGTTTAAGACTCAGGTTAAGGTATTTGTACCAAGTTGAACTTTTAACTTTTATGATTCATTTGGTTCTTATTTGGTTTAATGATAGATGCAGATCCAAAGATTTATTCAGTAATACCCCCACCCATGCCTATGACTTCAAGGGCAAGGTCGCAGACATAGAAATTTTCAAAATTAAGTATGTTAATAGCTTATATATTTTACAAACTCTGTATTGGATTTGCTTCATATTTGGTATGACAATAGTTGCAGGTCCAAAGTTTCATTGAGCCATACCCCCCACCCCTTAACTGAAGGTCAAGGTCACAGACATAGAAATTTTTTATATTATATTTTTGAGAGCTCATATTTCTTTAACCACGTGATGGATTTGCTACATATTTGGAATGATGATAGATACATGTCAAAAGTTTCATTCAGCCATAACCCTGCCCCTGCCGCATGACCTTAAGGTGATGGGGGGGGGGGTGAGGTAGGTCCCTGGGCGGGGGCATTTGGGCTGTATTAACACATTTCTAGTTTCTAGACTACTTTTCAGCAACAAATATGTCTGGAAATTGTATTATTTTGATACACGGTATGGGCCCAAATTTGCTGTATACTCTACTATGGAATATTTTTGAGCAATGACATTCTCACATATTGTAGCAAAATAACTGATGAACCTATTTATGCAATTTTTTATTTGGCTATATTACCATGGAGAATATGTTTGAATGCAAATGGATTGAAGCACATAAAGAGAGGTATGTTTTTCTCAATAATTCCTGAATTTCTGAAAAAATTCTAATAGAACATGTGAATAAGTTGAAATAAATAATGGGCCAAGTAACTTTTCAAAAAACTTGACAGTTTTGCAAAATTCAATTAAACAAATTTTGAACACCACACCATTACCCCACCCACTTTTTGTACATTTGGTAAACCCTTAAAGGGAGACAACTTTGGGGACTGATTATTGACTTGAAAATATATCTAGATCAGTGTGACCTGTATTTCACTGTTCAATAATTTTGCCTTGTAGCTTGAAGACTATTTGATGGAGAAATGTTGTACCTGGATTATAATGTCATACCTGGATACTTCATATAAGAGCTGTTTGAAAAACCTTTCTCATATAAATGTAAAACAGCTAGACAAGGCATGAAATAGATGAGCCATGCTATCCTTCAACAGCTCTTGTTTGCTGATAAAGCCTCATTTTCGCTGGTTAAAACTTGATTACAGTTTACTTCATCACAAGATCCTAAGTATTGGGACACATAGGCCTATGTATACAGTTCAGACTCAGATCAGACTGAAGGAGCCGTCTGATCAGGATCTACACTTTAAGAGTTGACCCCTATTGTCATGGGCAACAAAAATACTTTTGAAGGATTTTTTAAGGAGTTGCCTCCCCTGAAGGTGTATAGATGCCCTTTAACACGGTCATTAAGACAACACATCCCTGTGACATTGTGCATTCTTTTATAGCTCTAAAACGGTTATTTTTCTGATGAAAGTTTGTGATAGTTTTCTTATTTATACTCTGAACATAGATTGTGGGTGCTTGTAAGAACCACCTGATTGAGGCCATTCTAACGAGTACCCATGACCTATGTCTTGAAGCAGAAAAAAGAAAAGTAATGTATACCCCTGTAAACCCTAGGTTCCTGTATATAAAGTTGGGTTTACATGGATGTTCATTACGTAGACTTGTTAACCTAGCACTGGGGTTTAAAAAAAATCTGTTGTGTACTGATTCTAAGCCCATTTTCTGAACTATAACTTTTTTTGTCATTTGGGACCAAGGCGAATTTTGTTTTATGTTGCTTGCGTAATTCTATTTTCTTGCTAATTATTTGCAAGTAATTTTTCATGTGTAGAAACACATTTGGATTTTTAAATTAGTCTGGTCGTAATCCTCGAGGACTAATTGTATATATTTTGCACTTTTCATTTGTGTGTACTTATTGATTTTAAAGACATTTGTTTTGTCTGTTTCTTATGTAAATGCATTAATTTTGTCTGTAGGGACAGATTATTTTGGCTCATGTTAATTTGTTTTAGAAGGTTGAATTTGGCCTTAAAATAGCACAAGTGATTAAGAATGCTTTGTAGACTTTGGTCAGAATACTTTAACCCTTGGGAACTCCTACCTTTGCAAACAGTCTGAAGAAGCCATCTGATCAGGATCTATACTGTTTATCATTCAGTTTGTGAATTTGAATGAATTAACTACATTAAGTAATTTGATTGGTTGAAATGTAAATGGGTGTGGCTAAATTAATTTGTGCAGCGGGATAAGGATTAAATGTCGTTTTGATCAGATACACTGCAACTTCTTTATAAGACTATTTTTGAGATCATATTAGCTAAAAAACCATGTCATATCAAAACAAAATGAATAGATATCATAGAAAAATAACAATTTATTGTCATTTTCCTATATTTTGAAATCCAAAATCGTGTTGTAACAATGATGTTGCCATATATTACCAAAGTTACATTAGTTACAGGGAATGGCTACACCTTCAGGGGAGGCAACACTTTCAAATACATTTTGTCTCCTTTATCAATAAGGACTTCCTAGAGCAGATTGGTCCTTTCAACCCTTATCCTGCTGAATAATTTAATTACCCACACCCATTTCTGACTATCGGCCAATCAAATTACATTATCAAATTTTTTTTATTCAAATTCAGAAACTGACTAACACTATTATGGTCATTTTGGAGACGTTGCTTCCTATTTTGTGAATTTTTTACCCAAAATTGAGATAAAATGACATCTGAAGCCCCCACCTCCCAAAGGAACAGCCAGGGTTTATATGCAGGGATGGTCCTTGATGTAATTTATTGCTAGAAATTCATACACTGAATGCTAAACAGTGTAGATCCTGATCAGATGGCTTCTTCAGAAGCCATCTGATCTGGATCTGCACTGTTTCCAAAGATAGGGGTTGTCGTGAACAGCATGATAAGGGTTAAGGTCTTGTAATTCTCATAAATTTTTGACAAATTTGTTTCACTAGCCAGCAAGGAGTTCAAAAAGGTGCAGATGAAATGGCAAATAGTGTAGACCCTTATCAGACTGCTCCTTCAGGCTGCGCCATTTGCTTAGGCCTATCTGTGCCAATACTTAGGATCATTAGGGTAGAAGACAGTGGTTCAACATGATGGCCGAAAATTTGTTGACTGGGATATTAGACCTCAACCAAAATATTGCAGACTCAGATCAGAGGGATGATAGACTTGATCAGAATCTTTAATTAGCAGTTTTGAAGCATCAAGTAGCACAATTTTGAACATACATTACAGCTAGTCCTGAATACATGTATCTCCAATGTACATAGCAATTAAGACTTATAATTATGCTTACAAAAGATCTCCGATTTCGGAGTCCCTGTATTTAAGTATTAATTGTATACATTTATGAATTATATAAATGAATGAGCAGTGTATGTTTTCAGCTCAACAGAGTTGAAAGCAATGAAGGAGGTTATAGGATAGTAATCGTGAACACTTTTGTACATGCGTATCTCTGAAGCCTTCTTCCACTTGGTTTAAGGTTTGAAGGGCCATAAAACCAAACTAAAATTGAAAACAACATGAAACCACCAGAAGTTACACTTAAGGGGAATTGTTACAAGTCTTAAGGGAAACATCTCTTTCAAAAATATTATCTTCAATGTACATAGACCCCATTTTATCAGACATTTAACAGGACAGTAAACAGGAAGTAACAGAAGTTGTCTGGTGGAAAAAAATATGTCTGGTCTGTCCATAAAACAATAGAAGTGATGTCTGCTCCTAGCAGGAGCAGTCTGATCTGGGTCTACAATGTTTGCAAAAATTGGTTTTTGAAGTTACCAGCAGATGACAAAGTAGACATTTGTTGTGATTGGCATCTTAAGGGTTAAGAGCATACCCCTATTGACAAGGGAGCTAAAGAGTACTTTTGAAAGAGTTGTCTCCCCTGGTGGGGTATCGGTTCCCAGTAACTGTAAAAATCCTAAAGATTGGGACACCTTGAGAACTTGCTGTAATTCTCCTAAAATTTTAACAAGCTCGTTTTGCGATCCAGCAAGGAGTCCAAAAAGTGGAGACAGAATGGCAAACGGTGTAGACCCTGATCAGACTGCTCCTTCAGGAACAGTCTGATCTGGGTCTGAACAGTTTGCTTAGTGAAGGAGCAGTCTGATCTGGGTCTACACTGTTTGCAAAAATTGTTTTTTGAAGTTACCAGCAGATGACAAAGCAGACATTTGTTGTGATTGGCATCTTAAGGGTTAAGAGCATACTCCTATTGACAAGGGAGCTAAAAACTACTTTTGAAAGAGTTGTCTCCCATGGTGGTGTATCGGTTCCCAGGAGCTGTAAAAATCCGAAAGATTGGGACACCTTGAGAATTTGCTGTGATTCTCCTTAAATTTTAACAAGCTCGCTCCGGGATCCAGCAAGGAGTCCAAAAAGTGGAGACAGAATGGCAAACCGTGTAGAACCTGATCAGACTGTTCCTTCAGGAACAGTCTGATCTGGGTCTGCACAGTTTGCTTAGTGAAGGAGCAGTCTGATCTGGGTCTACACTGTTTGCTTAGGCCTGTCTGTCCCAATACTTAGGATTATTACAGTAATTGGAAGGTATAAAAGTGCTAATACAGTCAAACTTAAGGGCTTGAACACCTTTTGGTCCATGAAAATCTGTTTGAGACAGGGGTAGTTCGAGCCACTGAGGGTTACTACCAGGAAGCATAACGAGATTTTCTTTTCTTTTTTGGGGGTTTTTGGTTTTACGGCCCTTTCAAGATTATTTCACTCATATCGAGCCGATCGTTAATCAAGAGGTGGGTGAAAACCGGAGTACCCGGAGAAAAACCACCTGACCTTCCGTTGCAGAACTTGGCGTCTCACATGTGACCCGAGCCAGGCTCGAACAAGCATAACGAGATACTTTCGGACATCTTTTCAGTGTTCTATAATGAATATGTATGTTGTGTGTACTCATTAGAATCACCTCAGTGAGGCGATTCTAATGAATACACACAGAATACATTTGCAAGATAATAGACCAAAATCTAAATTAGCCACACTATTTCCTATGTGGAGGATTTCCCTAGGGGCTCAAGAACGGGTACGACTCATAGATAGTAAACAAGCTATCAGAGTTCGAGCCATCGAAATTCTACTGTACATATACCCATATGCTTTCATTTTTTTTATTAGCTCACCGTCACGTAGTGACGAGGTGAGCTTTTGGGATCACTTTTCGTCCGTCGTCCGTCGTGCGTCCGTCCGTCCGTGCATCCGTGCGTCCGTAAACAATTCTTTAAACGACATCTCCTCCTAAACCACTGATCGGATTTTGACCAAACTTCACAGGAATGATCCTTAGGTGGTCCCCTTTCAAAGTTGTTCAAATGGTTCCGGTCCGTTGCACATCTAGGTCATAGGAGCCAAAAACAGATTTTTTTCACCAAAAACTTAAAAAATCTTCTTCTCTGAAACCACAAGGCCCAGGTCTTTGATATTTGGTATGAAGCTTCATCTGGTGGACCCCTACCAAGATTGTTCAAATTATAGTGCTGGGGCCAAAAATGCCCCCGCTCCGGGGCCCTTTGGTTTTACATTGGCTTATATAGGGAAAATCTTTAAAAATCTTCTTCTCTGAAACCGTAAGGCCCAGGTCTTTGATATTTGGTATGAAGCTTCATCTAGTGGACCCCTACCAAGATTGTTCAAATTATAGTGCTGGAGCCAAAAATGCCCCCGCTCCGGGGCCCTTTGGTTTTACATGGGCTTATATAGGGAAAATCTTTAAAAATCTTCTTTTCTGAAACCGCAAGGCCCAGGTCTTTGATATTTGGTATGAAGCTTCATCTAGTGGACCCCTACCAAGATTGTTCAAATTATAGTGCTGGGGCCAAAAATGCCCCCGCTCCGGGGCCCTTTGGTTTTACATGGGCTTATATAGGGAAGAGCTTTAAAAATCTTCTTCTCTGAAACAGTAAAGCCCAGGTCTTTGATATTTGGTATGAAGCTTCATCTAGGGGACCCCTACCAAGATTGTTCAAATTATAGTGCTGGGGTCAAATATGCCCCCGCTCCGGGGCCCTTTGGTTTTACATGGGCTTATATAGGGAAAATCTTTAAAAATCTTCTTTTCTGAAACTGCAAGGCCCAGGTCTTTGATATTTGGTATGAAGCTTCATCTAGTGGACCCCTACCAAGATTGTTCAAATTATAGTGCTGGGGCCAAAAATGCCCCCGCTCCGGGGCCCTTTGGTTTTACATGGGCTTATATAGGGAAGAGCTTTAAAAATCTTCTTCTCTGAAACAGTAAGGCCCAGGTCTTTGATATTTGGTATGAAGCTTCATCTAGGGGACCCCTACCAAGATTGTTCAAATTATAGTGCTGGGGTCAAATATGCCCCCGCTCCGGGGCCCTTTGGTTTTACATAGGCTTATATAGGGAAAATCTTTAAAAATTTTCTTCTCTGAAACCGTAAGGCCCATGTCTTTGATATTTGGTATGAAGCTTCATCCCACACAGCCATTGTCCTTCTTCTTCCCCCCCCCCCCCCCACTCCGGGGCCCTTTGGTTTTAAATGGGCTTATATAGGGAAAATCTTTAAAAATCTTCTTCTCTGAAACCGCAAGGCCCAGGTCTTTGCTATTTGGTATGAAGCTTCATCTAGTGGACTCATACCAAGATTGTTCAAATTATAGTGCTTGGGCTAAAAATGCCCCCGCTCCGGGGCCCTTTGGTTTTACATTGGCTTATATAGGGAAGAGCTTTAAAAATCTTCTTCTCTGAAACAGTAAGGCCCAGGTCTTTGATATTTGGTATGAAGCTTCATCTAGGGGACCCCTACCAAGATTGTTCAAATTATAGTGCTGGGGTCAAATATGCCCCCGCTCCGGGGCCCTTTGGTTTTACATGGGCTTATATAGGGAAAATCTTTAAAAATCTTCTTTTCTGAAACTGCAAGGCCCAGGTCTTTGATATTTGGTATGAAGCTTCATCTAGTGGACCCCTACCAAGATTGTTCAAATTATAGTGCTGGGGCCAAAAATGCCCCCGCTCCGGGGCCCTTTGGTTTTACATGGGCTTATATAGGGAAGAGCTTTAAAAATCTTCTTCTCTGAAACAGTAAGGCCCAGGTCTTTGATATTTGGTATGAAGCTTCATCTAGGGGACCCCTACCAAGATTGTTCAAATTATAGTGCTGGGGTCAAATATGCCCCCGCTCCGGGGCCCTTTGGTTTTACATAGGCTTATATAGGGAAAATCTATAAAAATTTTCTTCTCTGAAACCGTAAGGCCCATGTCTTTGATATTTGGTATGAAGCTTCATCCCACACAGCCATGGTCCTTCTTCTCCCCCCCCCCCCCCCACTCCGGGGCCCTTTGGTTTTAAATGGGCTTATATAGGGAAAATCTTTAAAAATCTTCTTCTCTGAAACCGCAAGGCCCAGGTCTTTGCTATTTGGTATGAAGCTTCATCTAGTGGACTCATACCAAGATTGTTCAAATTATAGTGCTTGGGCTAAAAATGCCACCGCCCCGGGGCCCTATGGTTTTACATGGGCTTATATGGGGAAAATCTTTAAAAATCTTCTTCTCGGAAACCCCAAGGGCCAGGTCTTTGCTATTTGGTATGAAGCTTCATCTAGTGGACCCCTACCAAGATTGTTCAAATTATAGTGCTAGGGCCAAAACTGCCCCCGACCTGGGGCCCTTTGGTTTTACATAGACTTATATAGAGATATTCCTTAAAAATCTTCTTCTGAAACAGCAAGGCCATGGTCTTTGATATTTGGTTTGAAGCTTCCTCTAGTGGACCTCTATCAAGATGGTTTAAATTATAGCCCTGAGGCCAAAAATGCCCCCGCCCTGGAGCCATTTGGTTTTATATAGGCTTATGTAGGGAATATCTTTAATAAAAATCTTCTTCTCTGAAACCGCAAGGCCCAGGTCTTTGATATTTGGTATGTAGCATATCTTGTGGACCTTTGCCAAGATTGTTCAAATTATAGCCTTTGTTGATATTTGGTATGAAGCTTCACCTTTTTAGACGTCTCTGAACATTATGCACATTATAGCCCTGGGGTTAATAATGGCCCTCCCCGGGTCCCACTTGTTACTCTTTGGATCAGGTGAGCGATCCAGGGCCATCATGGCCCTCTTGTGTTTTATATTAGGATCACTTTTTGTCTGTCATCCGTGCGTCCGTAAACAATTTCTTCAAACGACATCTCCTCCTAAACCACTGATCGGATTTTGACCAAACTTCACAGGAATGATCCTTAGGTGGTCCCCTTTCAAAGTTGTTCAAATGGTTCCGGTCTGTTGCACATCTAGGTCACAGGAGCCAAAAATAGATTTTTTTCACCAAAAACTTAAAAAATCTTCTTCTCTGAAACCACAAGGCCCAGATCTTTGATATTTGGTATGAAGCTTCATCTAGTGGACCCCTACCAAGATTGTTCAAATTAAAGTGCTGGGGCGAAAAATGCCCCCGCCCCAGGGCCCTTTGGTTTTACATAGGCTTATATAGGGAAAATCTTTAAAAATCTTCTTCTCTGAAACTACAAGGCCCAGGACTTTGATATTTGGTATGAAGCTTCATCTAGTGGACCCCTACCAAGATTGTTCAAATTATAGTGCTGGGACAAAAAATGCCCCCGCCATGGGGCCCTTTGGTTTTACATTGGCTTATATAGGGAAAATCTTTTAAAAATCTTCTTCTCTGAAACCACAAGGCCCAGGTCTTTGATATTTGGTATGAAGCTTCATCTAGTGGACCCCTACCAAGATTGTTCAAATTATAGTGCTTGGGCCAAAAATGCCCCCACCCCGGGGCCCTTTGGTTTTACATAGGCTTATATAGGGAAAATCTTTAAAAATCTTCTTCTCTGAAACCACAAGGCCCAGGACTTTGATATTTGGTATGAAGCTTCATCTAGTGGACCCCTACCAAAATTGTTCAAATTATAGTGCTGGGACAAAAAATGCCCCCGCCACGGGGCCCTTTGGTTTTACATAGGCTTATATAGGGAACATCTTTAAAAATCTTCTTCTCTGAAACCACAAGGCCCAGGACTTTAATATTTGGTATGAAGCTTCATCTAGTGGACCCCTACCAAGATTGTTCAAATTATAGTGCTGGGGCCAAAAATGCCCCCAACCCGGGCCCCTTTGCTTTTATATAGGCTTATATAGGGAAAATCTTTAAAAATCTTCTTCTCTGAAACCACAAGGCCCAGGACTTTGATATTTGGTATGAAGCTTCATCTAGTGGACCCCTACCAAGATTGTTCAAATTATAGTGCTGGGACAAAAAATGCCCCCGCCATGGGGCCCTTTGGTTTTACATTGGCTTATATAGGGAAAATCTTTTAAAAATCTTCTTCTCTGAAACCACAAGGCCCAGGTCTTTGATATTTGGTATGAAGCTTCATCTACTGGACCCCTACCAAGATTGTTCAAATTATAGTGCTGGGGCCAAAAATGCCCCCACCCCGGGGCCCTTTGGTTTTACATAGGCTTATATAGGGAAAATCTTTAAAAATCTTCTTCTCTGAAACCACAAGGCCCAGGACTTTGATATTTGGTATGAAGCTTCATCTAGTGGACCCCTACCGAAATTGTTCAAATTATAGTGCTGGGACAAAAAATGCCCCCGCCACGGGGCCCTTTGGTTTTACATAGGCTTATATAGGGAACATCTTTAAAAATCTTCTTCTCTGAAACCACAAGGCCCAGGACTTAAATATTTGGTATGAAGCTTCATCTAGTTGACCCCTACCAAGATTGTTCAAATTATAGTGCTGGGGCCAAAAATGCCCCCTACCCGGGCCCATTTGCTTTTATATAGGCTTATATAGGGAAAATCTTTAAAAATCTTCTTCTCTGAAACCACAAGGCCCAGGACTTTGATATTTGGTATGAAGCTTCACCTAGTGGACCCCTACCAAGATTGTTCAAATTATAGTGCTGGGGCAAAAAATGCCCCCGTTCCGGGGCCCTTTGGTTTTACATAGGCTTATATAGGCAAAATCTTTAAATATCTTCTTCTCTGAAACCGCAAGGCCCAGGACTTTGATATTTAGAACGAAGCTTCATCTAATGGACCTCTACCAAGATTGTTCAAATTATAGCTCTTGGGCCAAAAATGCCCCCATCCCCGGGGCCCTTTGGTTTTACATGGGCTTATATAGGAAAATCTTCAAAAATCTTCTTCTCTGAAACCACAAGGCCCAGGTCTTTGATTTGTGGTATGAAGCTTCATCTAGTGGACCTCTACCAAGATTGTTAAAATTATTGTGCTGGAGCCAAAAATGCCCCCGCCCCGGGGCCCTTTGGTTTTACATGGGCTTATATAGGGAAAATCTGTAAAAATCTTCTTCTTTGAAACTGCAAGGCCCATGCAGGTCTTTGATATTTGATATGATGCTTCATCTAGTGATCCCCTATCAAGATTGTTCAAATTATAGTCCTTGGACCAAAAATGCCCCCGCCCCGGGGCCCTTTGGTTTTACATGGGCTTATATAGGAAAAAATCTTTAAAAATCTTCTTCTCTGAAACTGCAAGGCCCAGGTCTTTGCTATTTGGTATGAAGCGTCATCTAGTGGACCCCTACCAAGATTGTTCAAATTATAGTGCTGGGTCCAAAAATGCCCCCGCCCCGGGGCCCTTTGGTTTTACATAGGCTTTTTTCATTGCTCTTAAAGGAACTCATTTTTGATTTTTATTTGCCTTCACTGCAGCTGGTGTTGTGCCGTGTGGCGGCCGTAAAACGTCTCCCCGTACATCAACCATAGTGCAGTTTATATTTTACTTTTGGTCCTTTGAGATCAGCGTGAATATTCTGAGAAATCGGAAATAAATTATTGGTTTAGACTCATATTCTAGACAGGTTTTTAATTATTTGGACCCCATTTTGATTTATATCAGTCTTTGAATCGACTGCCTATTCGAAATTCGCAAAATTGCAGTATGTTTCCTCTGGCTTTCTTTGCCGGATCATTACAGGGTCACCGATGAGGCTTTATTAGCCGAAACTACGTAGTATGACCCATCTTCTTTCTGATGAATGTTTTCATTGCTCTTAAAGGAACTCATTTTTGATTTTTATTATATAGTGAAAATCTCTAAAAATCTTCTTCTCTGAAACTGCAAGGCCCAGGTCTTTGATTTTTGGTATGAAGCTTCATCTTGAGGACCTCTACCAAGATTGTTCAAATTATAGCTCTTGGGCCAAAAATGCCCCCGCTCGGGGGCCCTGTGGTTTTACTTAGACTTATATAGGGAAAATCTTTAAAAATCTTCTTCTCTGAAACCACAAGGCCTAGGTCCATGATATTTGGTATGAAGCTTCGGCTAGTGGACCCCCACCAAGATTGTTCAAATTATAGTGCTGGGGCCAAAAATGCCCCCGCCTTGGGGCCCTTTGGTTTTACATAGACTTATATAGGGAAAATCTTTAAAAATCTTCTTCTGTGAAACCACAAGGCCTAGGTCTTTGATATTTGGTGTGAAAATTTCATCTAGTGGACCTCTATCAAGATTGTTCACATTATAGCCCTGGGGCCATAAATGCCCCCGCCCCGAGACCCTTTGGTTTTACATAGACTTTTATAAGGAAATCTTTAAAAATCTTCTTCTCTGAAACTGCAAGGCCCGAGTCTTTGATATTTGGTATGGAGCTTCATCTAGTGGACAGTTATAGCCTTTGTTGATATTTGCAATGAAGCTTCACCTTTTTATACCTCCCTCAACATTATGCACATTATAAAATTGGGTTCAATAATGGCCATCCCCTGGGCCCACTTGTAACTCTATGGATCAGGTGAGCGATCCAGGGCCATCATGGCCCTCTTGTGTTTTATATTAGGATCACTTTTTGTCTGTCATCCGTGCGTAAGCAATTTCTTCAAACGACATCTCCTCCTAAACCACTGATCAGATTTTGACCAAACTTCACAGGAATGATCCTTAGGTGGTCCCCTTTCAAAATTGTTCAAATGGTTCCGGTCTGTTGCACATATAGGTCACAGGAACCGAAAATAGATTTTTTCACCGAAAACTTAAAAAATCTTCTTCTCTGAAACCGCAAGGCCCAGGCCTTTGATAATTGGTATGAAGCTTCATCTAGTGGACTCCTACCAAGATTGTTAAAATTATAGTGCTGGGGCCAAAAATGCCCCCGCAACGGGGCCCTTTGGTTTTACATGGGCTTATATAGGAAAATCTTCAAAAATCCTCTTCTCTGAAACCACAAGGCCCAGATCTTTGATAATTGGTATGAAGCTTCATCTAGTGGACCCCTACCAAGATTGTTCAAATTAAAGTGCTGGGACCAAAAATGCCCCCGCCCGAGGGCCCTTTGGTTTTACATGGGCTTATATAGTGAAAATCTTTAAAAATCTTCTTCTCTGAAACTGCAAGGCCCAGGTCTTTGCTATTTGGTATGAAGCTTCATCTAGTGGACCCCTACCAAGATTGTTCAAATTCTAGTGCTGGGGCCAAAAATGCCCCCGCCCCGGGGCCCTTTGGTTTTACATAGGCTTATATAGGGAAAATCTTTAAAAATCTTCTTCTGTGAAACTGCAAGGCCCAGGTGTTTGATATTTGGTATGAAGCTTCATCTTGTGGACCTCTACCAAGATAGTTAAAATTATTGCCCTGGGGCCAAAAAATGCCCCCGCTCCAGGGCCCTTTGGTTTTTGCATAGACTTATATAGGGAAAATCCTGAAAAAATCTTCTTCTCTGAAACCACAAGGCCTAGGTCTTTGATATTTGGTATGAAGCTTCAGCTAGTAGACCTCTACCAAGATTGTTCAAATCATAGCCCTGAGACCTAAAATGCCTCTGCCTCATGGCCCTTTGGTTTTACATAGACATATATATATAGGGAAAATCTTTAAAAATCTTCTTCTATGAAACCGCAAGGCCTAGAGCTTTGATATTTGGTATGAAATTTCATCTAGTAGACCTCTATCAAGATTGTTCAAATTATAGCCCTGTGGCCAAAAATGCCTCCACCCCGAGACCTTTTGATTTTACATAGACTTATATAGGGAAATATTTCAAAATCTTCTTCTCTGAAACTGCAAGGCCCATGTCTTTGATATTTGGTATGGAGCTTCATCTAGTGGACCTCTACCAAGATTGTTCAAATTATAGCCCTCGGGCCACAAATAGAAGCCTTCGTGGTGCAGTGGTTACCCTACTCTCCTTGTAAACCAGGGATCGCAGGATCGATCTTGGGCTTCTCCAGACTTTCGGATGAGTCTTTAAACCGAGGTCCCATCTCCATATGACCTTAGCTGTTGGTGGGACGTAAAACTAAAACTCACTACTCGGGCCACAAATGCCCCCCGCCCCGGGGCCCTTTGGTTTTACATAGACTTATATAGAGATAATCTCTGAAAATCTTCCCTGAAACAGCAAGGCCCAGGTCTTTGATATTTGGTGTGAAGCTTCATCTAGTGGAGCTCTATCAAGATGGCTTAAATTATAGCCCTGAGGCCAAAAATGCCCCCGCCTCGGGGGCCATTTGGTTTTACATAGGCTTATGTAGGGAATATCTTTAAAAAAATCTTCTTCTCTGAAACCGCAAGGCCCAGGTCTTTGATATTTGGTGTGTAGCTTCATCTAATGGACATTTGTAAAGGTTGTTCAAACTATAGTCTTAGTTGATATTTGGTATGAAGCTTCACCTTTTTAGACCTCCATTAACATTATGCACATTTTAACCCTGGGTTCAATAATGGCCCTCCACGGGGCCCACACGTTACTCTATGGATCAGGTGAGCGATTCAGGGCCATCATGGCCCTCTTGTTGTGATAAAGCTTTTCTTAATTTGCTGAGTATAAAATGTTGCCTTATCATGTTACTTGTTCTTCTTTGCAAAAATAAAATCGCTTTTGCTTTACATCTGCTGTTTGGGTGGTTTCTTTATATCCTGAAAATAATAATACTTGCTGTTGATGTTCCTTAGTTCATCCAATCATTTCAAACCAGGTGCCATCATACACCGAGGAAGTTTAGTTGGTCATGTGACAGGTGACATTGCGTTAACAAGTCTGTGTAAAGAATACCCTTGTAAACCCCACTTTATAAGAAACAAAACCGGAGTTTAGAAGGGTATTTATGTTTTAGTTCAGGTGAGCTCATGGTGCTGAAGATGAGCTCTTGTGATCCCTATGTCCATCATTCATCCGTCATCAACTAATTCATCAAATGACATCTACGGTAATAAACCTATGAGCTAATATCATAATAATTTGGCACTGATATTCCTGTTATAGCCCTGAACCAGAATTGCTAAAATGGTTCCGCTCCATTGAATAAAAGGGCTACCAGAGCTTAAAGTAAAAAGTACCTTTAAAAGATATCTCGACCAATGGCCCCATTTCAAAATTATTTCACAAAAATGTTCCTTGGCTGATCCTCTTGTGGTTCCACTCCACTGCAAAAAATATGGCAGCCAGATGAACACATTGAAAAACATTTACACAATACATGTGCAGTGAAATTCCACTATTAAGACCACCTAAAATTAAGACAAATTCTGCTCTAAAATGATTATTTAGTAGGTTGCAGTTATTCTTTCTTTGTGTTTTCTGCATACAGTGTCCTCAGGTCAGAGACCACCTTTGGGACTGTTCAAAAGTGGTCTTAAAAACCACTTTTTGAACAGTCCCAAAGGTGGTCTTAATATAGGAGTTTTACTGTATCTCCCCATATGCTAGCTAGATTTCAAAATAGTTTCACAATAATGTTCCTTGGATGACCCTCTACTAAACTTGCTAAGGCTGAACAAAATGACCACCAGATCTAAAAACAGAAAAACCTTTAAATAGAAGTAAGGGCAAAGATCAGGAATAGATACAATTATCCCAAATCCCATCCAAGACAACAAAGGGAAAGAATTGTGTACATAACATCACAAGCAGAAAGCCAAAAGGACAGTTACTTTCCCACATAATGACCAAACTGTTATCAAAATAATAAGACTTAAGCAATACATAGATGCAAAGATGAACTATAACAATAATAAACCACGACAGAATCTCCACCTAGGCCAATTGACTGATTTCAAAATAATTTAACTGAGATTTTCCTTTGATGATCCTCTACCAAAATTGCTAAAATGGCATGGTCGCCAAATGTGTGTGTGTGTGTGTGTGTGTGTGTGTGTGTGTGTGTGTGTGTGTGTGTGTGTGTGAATGCGGGTTTAACGTCGCTTTCAACAATTTTTCAGTCATATCACGACAGTGTCTGGTTGCGACAGGGAGCTCAATGCTCACTTTTATAGTGCTGCCTCACTGAAGTATCATGTCCCAGACACATTACATGATACCTCACCCAGTCACATTATCCTGACACTGGGTCAACCAGTCCTAGTTCTACCCCGTAAATCTGAGTGCCAAGCGAGGAGCAGCTAGTACCATTTTTAAGGACTTTTGTATGTCGCGGCCTGGGATCAAACCCGTGACCTCCCGAGCGGACACTCTACCAACTGAGATATCGGGGCCGAGGTCCAGTCTCCATATGACCTATTGTTGGTGGGATGTAAAACTGAAACACTCACTCATTCTTTTATGTGTTCTTTGTTCCAAAGGCAACTTTTAGCTTTTTATATCACATATAAGCAGGCTGGGAATAAAAAGGTGGGATAAGTTTGAAAACTGGTGGGATCAGCCTATCTGTCATAGAGTTGTGTCCCATTGACTGCAGAAAATGCCTATTACTGAGTCCTTGTCAACAGCATAAGTGGATTGGGGATACAATCTCTGATATGATCGAAAATTTTGTCATCTATCCATTATATGTCCATTTCAGGAAAATTTTGAATCCCTTCGGTTGCTATTGCAACCACAAATGGCTAAAATGGATCTGCTCCAATGAACAAGAGGACTAGGGGAGCTTGGTAGCTCAGTGGTTAATGCACTTGCCTCAGATGCTAGAGGCCCTGGTTCAATTAAAAAAAAAACTTAAAATGACAGCTTCTGTACCTTTAGTCCAGTTCCATTCACCTTGCACAGGATTTTTTTCTTAGTGACCATCTAACAAAATCATTAAACAGTCCTGCTCTGAACCAGGTGGCCACCAGAGCTAAAAGTAGTGAAATCTTTAAATGACACCTCCTCCTATACCTTAATTCCAGTACCATAACTCCTTCTAACGCTGGTCCATTTTTTATCAAATTTCAAAGATATGTTAAAAATAGACAATTGCCCTCCAATGGACCAGGATCGTCACCAGAGGTAAAACTAGAAAAAGTCTGTAAATAACATCCCCATACCTTTGGTCCATTTGCATTTAAACGTCATAGGAAGGTTGCACCGGTCACCCTCTACCAAAAAAAAAAACAAAAAAAACACAAAAGTGGTTTTGCTCCAATGAACAAGGTAGCCTAAATTATTAACAAGCAAATTCGTTGAATTGATATCCCCCGCCGAATGGGTTTTTCGTGTAGAATGGCAAGAAAATATATCTGGCCAAAATTGAGAAAAAAATTGCGCGTGCATCACGGGAGCATAATAATACATATTTATTTCAAGTTCCATTTTATTCCATGCAATAGTTGCTGAGAAGCGGTTCCAGACAAAGTGAGACGACGAAAAATCCAGAATTTTAATCATTTAAGGGGCCATAACTCTGGGTGTAAAAAGTCAATCCGAAAAAAATTTGTGCGTGCATCAACACAGCATAATAATACATATTTATTTCAAGTTTCATTTAATTCCATGCAATAGTTGCTGAGAAACAGTTCCCGACAAAAAAGTGAGACGACGAAAAATCCAGAATTTCAATCATTTAAGGGGCCATAACTCTGGATGTAAATAGTAAATACGGAAAAAAATGCGCGTGCATCACCACAGCATAATAATACATATTTATTTCAAGTTTCATTTAATTCCATGCAATAGTTGCTGAGAAACGGTTCCGGACAAAGTGAGACGACGAAAAATCCAGAATTTCGATCATTTAAGGGGCCATAACTCTGGATGTAAAAAGTCAATCCAGAAAAAAAATGCGCGTGCATCACCGCAGCATAATAATACATATTTATTTCACGTTTCATTTAATTCCATGCAATTGTTGCTGAGAAACAGTTCCGGACAAAGTGAGATGACGAAAAAATCCAGAATTTCAATCATTTAAGGGGCCATAACTCTGGATGTAAAAAGTCAATCCGAAAAAAATTGCGCGTGCATCACTGCAGCATAATAATACATATTTATTTCAATTTTCATTTAATTCCATGCAATAGTTGCTGAGAAACGGTTCCGGACAAAGTGAGACGACGAAAAATCCAGAATTTCAATCATTCAAGGGGCCATAACTCTGGATGTAAAAAGTCAATCCGAAAAAAAATTGCGCGTGCATCACCACAGCATAATAATACATATTTATTTCAAGTTTCATTTAATTGCAATAGTTGCTGAGAAACGGTTCCGGACAAAGTGTGACGGACGGACGGACGGAAGGATGGACGGACGGACGGACGGGCAACGCCAAAACTATATCCCTCCGCCGAAGGGGATAACAAATCTTTAAATGTCAACTCTACACCCTTTGGCAATTTCCATCAAACTTTACATGGATGTTACCTAGGTGACTCTTATAATAGTTTGTCTGTCATAACTGACAATGACCAATCTTAATCATATCTGAGAAATGTTTATACAGTTTGCGTGTTCTAAGATGGCTGATAAGACCGATTCTATCTCTGCATGATTCTATCTCTGCATGAACTGTCTGTTGCAGATAGAGCAACAGAGGCTATAGAAAGACAGCTCTGTTGTTGATGCCTTAGCTTTGGCTTCGCGCTGTGCGCGTTTCTGCTCAGCTCCACTGATTCTGTTTGCCTGGAATTCACTGGTACTCCTTCTGATGAGGCCTCGCAACTTTGTTCTATCCTGTGCAATTTGTTCCCATGACTCTGTTGGAATGTTAAGTTCCTGAGGGAGGCTTTGAGGGTGTCCTTGTAGCACTTCCTCTGATCGCCCTTGGGAGCATTTGTCCATTTCTCTATAGAGAATTTTCTTTGGCAAACGTTCCCCAGGCATTCTGGTAACATGGCCTGCCGATCTTAACTGTGCTAATATCAGGAGTATTTACACTTTGTATCCCTTCCCCTTGTATGGAAGTGATTCAGTCTTTTGGTGTGCCCCTAATTTATATGAGCAGAGCGGTAATCAGATGGAGATTTCTGAAAGGGGGAGTTCCAGCCTATAGTAAATTTCCATAGGGTTCTGCCCACGCACAGATTTTCATGATATTGTGCATAATTACTGCTTGGTAAACAATGTCTATTCAATATTTAGCTATTTCACTCTTTTATCTGTTTTCGTTATAAATCTACAATGATTTGTTTATGTCCACATCTGAAAGTAGGGGTACCCCCAAACTAGTGTATATATATATTCCACCTTTTGATGTTTTGGAGTTATTTTGTTCTCAGGCATCACTGTAGTCATCTGTGATTATCTTTGTATCACATTTAGCATGGTGTAGGCAACGTTCGATACACAATGCTCAATTTCATATGGAGCAGACCCAAGAATTCACAACCATAAAATCTTTTGGAGTATGTTTGATGTTTGATTTCACACTGTTGCAGTTCTTGTCACCCCATCATTTTAATATGAAAATTGACCATATATATGTAGAACATTTTATCAAACTTTCTTAAAAATCTGAGACCGGTAACATACCGCATTTGAACATTGAATAGTAATGGTCAGGGTTTTGAATTGTATCAAACAATTTGTAGATATCATATGGTGCGACATTTTCAATTGAAAAATTGCTCGCCAATATTTAATAAACATGAATATATGTATGTTTATATGATGGTGTATAGTATGAGCTCATACATAATCAGCATTTGTATCAATTATGATGCCCTGATGAACACCAAAAACACAATTCATTTCGAGCTTTCGTTAACAATTCAGTCAGATCTTATTTAAAAAATATTTCATTTAACCCTTTACCACTCAGATACGTGTTTTTACGTGTCTGCACCCCCCCCCCCCGCCACCCCCCCATTTTAAGCCCCAGAAACACCTAAAATCTGCATTTCTACCCCTGGATAGCTATGTTTGCTTTAGGATTTGTTGGGCAAAAAAGTGACCTGTTTTTTCGCGCGCCTCCCCACTACAAATATTCTGGGGGGGATTGAAGGGGGGGGGGGGGGGCTTGTCCCCCCCCCCCTCACATCCCGAAAAATTTTTGGTGTATGGCCCAACCGGCCGCTAAAATTTATATCTGAGGGTGTCTGGGGTCAAAAATGCCTGAAAATTGATGCTGATTAAACATGCTGCAAACAGTGAAAATGGCCAGTGACAAACACCTTAATTGTTGCCTTGACAGCTGTGTGAAGATTAAAATGTGGTCAAAAATTCATGTGAAAACACACTTTTTGCCAACTTTGAGATGCCCCCTCTTTACCATGACAACAATGATCAAGTCATGAAAGGTTGCATTTGAAAGGCTACTGCCCAATGAACATTCATACCGTGTTTGGTGCAAAACAGACCATCCATTATGAAACAATAGCTTGTTGAAGTTGCTGTCAGGTGCAACACTGTGAAAATCAGCGAAATTCACAAAATCCCTGAGTGGTAAAGGGTTAATGAAGAAAATCCTAACTGACCAAAATAATGTGTTTTCGTCATTTTATTGCAAGAAACAATATTTCAGATATAATTAATGCATTTTAGGCTAAAATTCAGTATGTTCCCAGATTTCAGTTAACCCTTTACCACTCAGATACGTGTTTTTACGTGTCTGCACCCCCCCCCCATTTTAAGACCCAGAAACACCTAAAATCTGCATTTCTACCCCTGGATAGCTATGTTTGCTTTAGGTTTTGTTGGGCAAAAAAGTGACCTGTTTTTTCGCGCGCCTCCCCACTACAAATATTCTGGGGGGGATTGAAGGGGGGGGGGGGGGTTGCCCCCCCCCCCTCACATCCCGAAAAATTTTTGGTGTATGGCCCAACCGGCCGCTAAAATTTATATCTGAGGGTGTCTGGGGTCAAAAATGCCTGAAAATTGATGCTGATTAAACATGCTGCAAACAGTGAAAATGGCCAGTGCCAAACACCTTAATTGTTGCCTTGACAGCTGTGTGAAGATTAAAATGTGGTCAAAAATTCATGTGAAAACACACTTTTTGCCAACTTTGACATGCCCCCTCTTTACCATGACAACAATGATCAAGTCATGAAAGGTTGCATTTGAAAGGCTACTGCCCAATGAACATTCATACCGAGTTTGGTGCAAAACAGACCATCCATTATGAAACAATAGCTTGTTGAAGTTGCTGTCAGGTGCAACACTGTGAAAATCAGCGAAATTCACAAAATCCCTGAGTGGTAAAGGGTTAAGAACAAGCGTTTTTGCATTAATGCAATTCTAAATAGAAGTGGAGGCAATACTGCAAAGTATGACAAAGATTGTTGAAATGGCAAGTAAACTGTATGGTTCTGTAAACCAGACAAATTTACTTAACTCTAATAAGTATGTATTTAACTGATGCAGTGATCAGTTTGAAAAGTTTGATTGTCATACTGGAATGACACAGGTTGCTTGAATGGCCAAGAATAATGATGTTTGTATTATGTTTCAGCCAGATAGGTCATAATAATACAGACAATATTTTCTGATCTTTTGGCCCACTGTATACACAGATTACTGTAGACAAAATGGTACTGTTGTTTTTGGCTCACTCTGACAATGCCCCTTCAGTCTACTTCAATCGCACTGACTGTCACCTTGTAAGAAAGATATATTCTTAAATATGATTATCTTTGTTCTAAAATATGATTCAGAAAACAAGCAGTTATTTTTGGAAAGCATTAATTAATTTAATAGATTAATAACAACTTTCAAACATTTACACAATTTAAAATAGCAAACAGTACATGTGCTAGCAGTACTTTAGAAAAATGTGAAGCCAGCTGAACTGATTTTGATTCAGCCAATGTGCTAGTGGAACAGCAAACAAGTGATTCATGCCATTTGTAAATCTTCGCCCCCGTCCATTGGGTTTGAAGAAATTGATTTGGGCTGCATGTTGCTGCCACACAGAGCTAAAACTAACCAAACACGAGTACTGGTAAACCGCTTAGAAGGACTAAGCTTGCCCAGGCAAAGTGGTGTGAGTCTTTCCGTCCAATGTATATAAGCCTTGTAGTTTCATAGGGTGGCAGGGCTTGAGATATCATTTCATCTCATTGTCGGGAATAAGTCCCACAAAATTGGAAGCAACATCTCCAAAATGACCTAAATAGTGTTAACGGGGATGTTAAACCTCAATAGAAACAGAAAAAAAAAACAAAAAACATTTGTAAAACCGATGAATACAGAGCCAGAAAACATAGATGACAAGTATTGCATACATAAGACTACATATGAAAATGGTGTTTCAGCATCTAAATACAATATCAGTTATCAAATAAATGTTTTACCATCTATATCTTTTCAGGAAGTGTATGCAAGGTGATAAATGTGCAATTAGTTTCAGTGTGACTAGTTATGCATTTATTTTGAAGACTAAAACATTGCAGCAAACACTTTTGCCTATGTAATAATGATTTTGTTTGTTTGATTTGAGGTTTAACGTCCCCGTCAACACTGTAAAGGTCATTTTGGAGACG